>CAUZXS010001062.1:10000-380000 GCA_963585895.1 Sepioteuthis lessoniana | reverse complement strand
AAAGTCCGTGTAAAAAAATGACAATGTGTGTGCCGTATTTGCAAAGGTAGCACTAAAAACTTCCTCCTCTCAAATTCGACGGCTGCTGATAACCCAACCGGAAATGGAATCTCGCACTAACGAGACTTTCTTCTTTTAAAAAAAATTAAAAACAAAATTTTCAATTTAAAAAAAATATTAATTTGAAATAATAAAAATATTTTATGAAAATATTTCTTAATTCATTTTTCTTGTTCTACTAGATAAACATCTCTTGAGAATTTAATACATTTTATCTGCTTTACTGCTTCTGTTTCTGTTTCCTGTACAAACCAAAAACAAGTGTCAGCGTGTAATCTCGTTATAATGAGATTTTACCAGAAAACTTCACACGATATTTCTTCTTTATACGACAAAACTTTCCTTATTATTCAGATTATTTAAAAATATTTTAAAACTATTTCGCTCCTTTTACAAGTAAAACGTGGCATACGTGTGTAATCACGTATAAATGAGATTTTCTGTTTGACTAATTAAAAAAGACCACGATATTTTGGGGTTTTATCCATTTAGAAAATGATTTGAACTGGGTTATCTCTCTTGATTTGTTATAGGGTTGCCGATTTGGGAGAGCTGACCAACCTGCTTAGTTTTTGGATCATAAGTATCGCTAATATATGTGAATATATACTGGTTAAATAGAGAAAACCATTACTAATATTCTATTATAAACATAATAAAAAAATTGTTTGTAATGACTTTTTTTCGACGGAGGTTATACAAAAAGAATCCCCATTTAACAGAAAAGAGTATAGTTATCTCCCTTCTACTGTCTCTAAATTTATACAAACACACACACACACACACACACACACACACACACATATATATGACTATACTGTACATTCACACACAAACACATATATATATTGCACATTTACACACACACACACATATATACATTTATTTTTTTTAATTTTTAAAAATTTTATCATACAACGCGTGAAGACTCGTGTGATATCCTGTCCTCATCAGCCACCAACCAGGGGTGATGCCACAGTTTTGGTAGCTAAGTTGGTACTGCCACCCCTGGCATTGTGAGTGGCTTTTGTCACTGGACAGGTATGAAGACAAACAGCAAAAGTTCATCTGGTCAAATGCATTTGGTTTCAGATGTGTTCATAAAATTCATTATAAACAATCATTCATATAACATTTACATTTCACTTGAGCACATTAGATCATGTTGTCCAGCATTCTATTTTTGTTCATTTCATCATTGTTCCTTTTTCCTTAACTGTCATATATAATTTACAAAAAAAACTAAAAAACTGATCTGCTGTCTTATGGGACCCTTGTAGTGGTAACATGTATTTTGGTGTTTAATTTTCCCAACATTTTTATGTTGAAGTTTTGTATATAGAGTATTTAGTTTAGAATTTTGAAAAAGGGTAGAATAGGCACATGGAAAAAATAGTAAATGATGGAAGCCAATGAGTGAAGGATATGCAACAAATGAGTAAAAGATATGAAACAAATAAAGGTTGTAAAACGGCGCGGAAAAAAGGACCATTTAAAACATTGCGACAAACAAAAACAAATTTATATACTATAATAATAAAACTTACATTGATACATAAAAATTATAACAAATTCTATTAACAAAATAATAGTGTGTGTATATGTGTGAGTGTGTGTGTGTCTAACACAACTAAACTACAAAAGGATTACATGTTTAAAATGTCTTTCTTTTTATGGTTGGAAACAGGCACTTTCTCTGAGACTGAAAAGAGTCTCATAGTCAATGTATATTTTGAATGTCTGCGAAGTCCATCCATGTTGTTGCTTTTCACTCCTGTTGATTCACACTGGAAGTGATTCACACTGGAAATCGGGTAAAAGAGAAAGAGTGTTTGAAGACGATGTATTTATAGAAAATAAGCATCTTGTAAGTGGCTCCAAACCCAGGACTAAATTTAAGTGCGGACGTAGTTCTAAGCAGGTCATGTGATTCTCCTGGCCAATGGTTTCCCGAGACTGAATATGTGAGCTTCCGCCATCTTTGTTGGAACAAGTGGCATACTGCCCACATTAAATTATAGGAGTGTAAAGTCCTATACCCTTAAGACTGGTTGTAAGAACAAATGAAAGTTCTTAATCAAGATTTGATTAGATAGCTTTCTGCTTACTTTTGGGCCACTAGATTCTTGGCTTACTTAGAATTTCTCTGGGGCACTGTCACTCAACCATGCAATCCTGAACACTGTGGGTATTGTCCAGATTCAAAACCTCATCATTCGATTTACATTCTCTGATAAGAGAATTATGTCATTTGCATCAGCGTGTGCCTTATGGATACATAAATCTTGCAAACAGTTAAATCTTCTGCTGCTATCACTTGTTGTAGCCTGGTCCAGTTCAAGGTTGTTTCCTTTAAAATCAGTCTGACAGGGGATATATTCTCCCTCCCCACAACAGTCACCCAGAGGACATTCTGTTTCTGTTGTCCTGTTCATGATTTAAATACACACACACACACACACACACATATATATATATATATATATATATATATATATTGTATATTTACACACACACACATATACACACACATAAAAAATTGCTCAAATACTGGCCAGTAGAATGGGATAAAACCTGAAATAAATATTTTCTCATTTCCTCATGCCAGTCTCATGACAATGAATTTCCTGTAATTTCATAAAAAAGAATAAATAAATAAATAAATGAATATATATATATATATATATATATATATATATATATATATATATTTTATTAAACAATATAGACATTTTTTGTCTACATATATTTGTATTGATCCTTTCAAATTGCTGTATCAATTTTATGATATCCCACAGGAATTGGCTACTAAACCATCCATAATTAATTGGTTCCCTAGTACTTTCAGCTTGATCTTGGGCCATCATCAAGAGATGTTTATATTACAAAAGTGACGTAACATCTGCATGTACATTACTTCTTTGTTATATATATATATATATATAGATGTAAAGTTTGCGACTGTAGTTGAGGGCAACTCAAAGTCTCCTTTTTCAATACCTACTACACTGAGGTGTGCTATTCCTTTCCCTGGATTGCTCCACTTTACACTTGATAGATACCTTATATATCTGAGTGTTAAGCAAGGCAGCATCAAGTACCATTTTTGTGGTCTTTGGTATGACCTGACCTGGCATTGAACCCCAGTCTCCCAGGCCAATGGTAAACACTCTAAACACTAGGTAAATGGGCTGATAAGTAAAAACAAAGAATACACCAAAGATATGACATGATTGGCTTTATTTGGCCATTACATGTGCATCTGAAAAATTCTAATAATATTTCATTGTATGATTCTGTTATTGATATTAAAATATCCTTGGTATCAATGAAAATTGATTGACTTTGAAGAATAAAAGAAATGAAAGTTGAGTCAAAGGTTAAGATTGAGTCAAAGCTGCAAGCCTCTGAAAGTTGGATAAGATTTTAAGAAGTCTATCGTAGTCAACCAACTACTCATAAACCAAACAAAAACAAAACAAACAAACCCCTTTCCAAGAAGTGATGAGTCACTGATGTCATCAGCCAATAGTATTTAGGAACGAGTTATAAGGAACCAAATCCTTCCACACAGGACGTCTTTTTTTTTAAATATTGAATTCAGCCTGTCTTTTTGAGGACAGTCCTCAACTAATGGACAAAATACGTAGTATTAAAAAACACACGGTCGAAGTAGAATGAAGTTTCTCACTATCATATAGTAATAATAAGCATGGTCATCCTACCTAGACCACATTGCGTTGTAGCACACAGTAGGTATAAAAGCAGTGGTATCAAACTGGGTCAGATCAGCTTGGCTGGGCGCCAGCCAAGGGTACGGGAGAAAGCATATTCTCCCCTGGTCGTTCTATGACCGAAGCCTAATCAGCAGCAGCTGCCCACGAGGACTGCTCAAGGTTTCCCCTAAAGCCGTCATCCTGATTCCAGCTGCAGACGATGTAGGAAGGTTGCTAGGCTTTCAGCTTAAAAGCCCTTTTCAGGTCTACTCAGAAAGTCTATACAAACACCCCTGAGATGGCAGCAGACATAAATACCACTCCCACACCGGTGACCACTTCCCTGCAGAAGCAGCTACCAGTTCTGCACTGACGACCACCATCCTGTACCAGCAGCTACCAGTTCTGCACCGGCTACCACCTTCTTGTACCAGCAGCTACCAGTTCTTCACATGCAGTTTACCAGCCCTGCACCGGTGACAACCTTTCTGCAGCATCGATCCCCTTCCTGTAACTGCAGATACCAGTTCTGAACCAGCAACCACTTTCCTGCACCAGCAGACACCAGCAATTACCAGTCCTGATCCAGTGACCACCTTCCTGCACCAGCAGATACCAGCAACTACCAGTTCTGCACCAGCAACTACCAGTCCTGCACCAGCGACAACTTTCCTGCACCAGCAAATACCAGCAGATTCCAGTCCTGAACCAGCGACCATCTTCCTGCATCAACAGAAACCAGTCCTGCACCAACAACCACCTATCCAACGACTACCAGTCTTGTACCAGCTATCCAGACCTGCACCAGCGACTAGATCCTGCTCCAACGATCACCATCTGGCCGCAGTGACTGTTCACCGTATGCTTTTCCAATTTACGATTTGCCATGATAAAGTTTGGTCTTTCGAAGCAACATCCTTGTTTTGTCATTCTTGCCTAGTTCCTTGTCAATCACTTATATTTCAAAAGTTTACGGGGACTGGTATATTTATCTGGCCTCCGCAACAAGTCTTTCAATAGAATATTTAGTGGTGATTTTAGAAAAGACTTTCAATGTTATGGAGAAGTTTGAAGACTTTCAGTGTCATGGATTTTCTCAGTTTTTTTCCAGTTTGGAAGATTCTTCTTCTCTTCTTTTTCTGCTTCTATTGTTATGATGATGGTTTTGGCCAACTTTCTCAGAAGAGGTTTTTTTCTTCGTCTAATCTGGTGGATGTTCTTTATCTCATCTTATGCTTGTTCTTCAACTAACCTGATGCCCATTCTTCATCTCATCTGATGTCTGTTCTTGAACCCATTCAATGCTTGTACTTCATCTTATCCGATGACTTTCTTCATCTCATCTGATGCCTGTTCTTCAACAGGCAAAAGGGTCAAACCCATCCATCTGTAGAATCATTCTAATTCCCTTGCAATATTCAAAGCCTTACCATTTTTACACCTACATAATCAAGAATGGGTGACTTGAATTCAGAATTCAATTTCCATGCCATTTTTTACATCTATGATGGGCACTGCTGGAGAAGCAAGGACAAACTCATAAGTGATGTTCTCCTGTAGACTCCTACACATGGGTTGGCTAGCAACAACTTAAATACATATAATTGCTTAAAAAAAGACTTACTTTCATATCAAATAGCCCAACAAGAGTTGACATGCCATAAAACCCACCAACCATACTAAATATAAGAGTCTCAAAAAATTGTTTCCGGGCTTCCATTGTAGTCTACCCAATTGGCTGGGGCTGTTGAATATGCAAACTGCATATCTGCAGAGAGTAAGACCCACTGAACAAGTGTCCTGGATATGACACTAAACTATCTGATAGCAAGGCTCTAGTCCAGGAGCTTTGATCAATATGGAGGACTTCTTCATTGCCATTACTCCCAGGTCCACTCTGACCCAAAGTTATCATATATCTGATAGGGTCTTATCTCTGGGTTAAATAGAACAGTTTGAATGTGTGCAGACAAATGACATGTTAAATTGAATTGTTATATAGCAATATTCAGAACTATTTAACAGTGTGCAAATAAAACTATTTGTGTGAGAAATATTTTAAACCACTTCACTTTGTGCAAGAAAATGACTTATTAGTGTGAAATTGCAAGACTTGTAACCCTTTAACTGTGTGCAAAAAAATGAGCTCTGGCTTGTTTAAAAATGTTACCTACAAAATACATAAACAGGATTTGGTATGAAATAACCAGCGGGGGTTGATATGCCTTAAATCAAAACCAACCATCCATTGTTGTCTTTTTTTTTTTTGGTCTTTTAAAATTGAAGGTATTAGACACAATTGAATGTTTCACAAAGCAAATTATTTTCATTATGAACAACAAACATAAGAATGGTGATGTGAGTTAAGAGATAACTCTAAACAGTAATAATTGGGGGTGGAGAAACTGCAGCCTTAAGGTTCCCCAACTCCTTGGGTATAGGTATTTAAGAGAATGAGTCTGAATATATCCATCTATTCTCTAATTCTAACTAAACAAATTTTGTGGTTATCTCCAGAGATAAGCTCTAAGACTTTTTCCAGAAGCCATTAAGGTCTAGTTTTGAAAAGATTTTTAGTAAAGATAACCTCATCAACCTTGATTATATTAGTAAAATGATTTTCATGTTGGTCTCTTTATTGTTCTCATAAATTCAACAGATATTCTTGAAACCAAAGCTCACAAAACCTATCACTCAAAAAATTATGAGTTTCAGTGGAATGAACACAATGATTGGAAAGACAAGATAAACGCATTTAGTAAAGTCCCTACTCTCCAAGGACCAATATTTATATTAGTATATCAATGACATACTAAATCTGAACACAATAGAACAAAAGAGAAAATAAATGCATTTAGTCAAGTTCCCGCTTACCAAGGACCAATATTTGTACAATGCAAAACAGGAGATGGGAAGGTTTAGTGTAGCATATCCAACATTCATTGCATTAATATCATATATTAAAATACCAAAATGTCCTATGGGTAGAAACTGGACTTGCCAATCCTTCTCCTTGATCTAACTAATCTCTTCATCCGGAAAGAAATCCAAACTCACAAACAGAGGAGGTACTTCATTATTGGAAGGATTTAATAAGATTTTTTTCTCTTTTGAAAGGCCAGAGGATTGTATCGATCTGAGTAAATAAATTCTAGCAGTCAGTTCTGGATCAGCCAAGGACTTCCCAGAAGCCAACACCAACTTGAACACATATGACAAAATTCTCGTAACTTCTGCCAAGGAAGGAAACCTCTCAAACTCAATGACAGGAACCACATCCTGAACTGCAGGAGAATAAGAAATGGTATAGGTTAGCACCAACTTCTGACTATCCAAACTTAAAAATTCAGCCCACTGGATGACCCACAAATTTCCTCACTAGTCATCTACCACCACAAAAATCCTCTTAACAGTATTCTAAAGTAAAGTTTTTAAGATCTTGGGAATAAATTTCATATCACACACAATTATCTTATCTTATTTACCAACCCCTCCACTCGGGCAGGATATGACACAAGGTCAATTTTTAAGTGGAGTTTAACAGGTTTTAATTCAGAGTTTTCCTTCTCCTAGACTAGTTGCCTAACCAAGGCTGAAGAACCTAATCTGTCCTACTATTTACCCATAGCTGGAGGGAGAATAATTGGATTCATACCTTTCCCAAGGGTATTAGTGCTATGTGAAATGCAATCAGTCTCGTCCAGGATTTGAACTTGTGTCGCCGTATTCATTTCCTACGACGATAACAATTACACCACGGGCACCTCCATACACAATTATTAAGCATGACAAAGGTCCCAAACCATAAAAAGGTATAAAAGCTGTTCCACAGAACAAGTAGTGCTAATAACAGCAGTTAAAAACTTAAATTTTTTTTTTGTGTTGGGAAAATGTTCACATAAGATAATTTGCCCACACATGTTGCATGAAAAGTGGAGATGAAAGACAGGGGTCTTTTCCAACTGGTATCCACGACCAAAAAGTGATAGAACACACTTCTTGAAATGTCACATGACCATTGGTCGTGTGATTCTAGGAAGCTTCACCTATAACTCCCAAAAAGGGAGACCACTATGTTTAGTTCTCCAACATTTGTATTAGTATATCCATGATATACTAATGCTGTATACAACAGAACAAAAGACAAAATTATGGGGCACAGAGGAATTTTTAGGTTATTTTATTCATGATTCATGGGTTATTGGTAGTCATCTGAGTCAGTGTTGTTTAATTGCTGGGTTCTGTGGGATGACTATGGGTTTTTGTATCTGACTCCTTTGTTCTTCTTCTTACAACATTAACTTGTCATCCTCTTTGTCTGTGGAAGGCTGCAAGAGAACTACTGAAGGAAGGAAAGGGACAAAGATACCTTTTAAATGAAGACTTTATTATAGAGTTTAATGACTATTCTGGGGTGAAAACGTTTTTCTTGTTGTTATAAGTCTGAAGTTCGTTGTTTAACCAGTGGGTGTTTTCAGTGAGGTATGTTAACAGAGGTGGCTGCTAACAGAAGAGTCATTTTGGTGATTTGTGAGTTTGAAGGTCTGTCGTGTATAGTAGGTATGTTCAGAAAGGCTGCTACTAGTGGGAGAGCCAGCATGCCGCAAATCTGTGCCTCAACAAACACATGTTCTTCCCCACCAGCAGCAGCAGGAGAGAAGCAGGTCCTTCCACTCAGAGTGGTTACTGCTTAACTGAGAGAACTTGTCTTCAGCATTCAGAAGCCCCTTCTTTTAGGCATGCATCATTCTTGCTTCCTGTCAGAGGGCTTCTGGGAAACTTATTTTTGAATTTATTTATTTTATTTTTTATTTCTTATTTTATTAATCTCTACAAAATAAATGCATTTTTACCTAAAGGAACATTTAATTTGGTATCTCTGTTTAATGGCATATCATCCTGCTTGAATTATTTAATGCCAAAGCCATCCTCGTAGAACAGTAGTGATGCTATTTAACCTATAGCTGGAGGGTATGGTGATTCATATATCTACCAAGTGTGTTTGTCTGAAAGTAAACATGATAGCTCAAGTGTATTTCAAACTCAATTACTTCATGCCTTTTCCAAGAGTATTTGCAAACAGCCTCAGCCCAAATTTGAACATGATTTGCCAATTTTATTTCCTATGATGGAAGCTGTTTCACCAAAAATGCCTCCTCCTGAATGTTACATGTGTAAGAAATTTAATTTGTGCACTTTCAAATACTCTCAGTCCAGTTAGCTGGGGTTGTAGAATATACTTATGGGGTATGAGGTTTAAGGTCATGGGCAAAGGGCTAAGCTTTGTAGCTGTTTCATATCTGACTCCATCATTAGGTTATTTTATTTTACCCTATGTTGACTGGCCGGTGTAATGCCTAGCCCAAGAAAGTCCTAAAAGAATTATACAAAAGAAGACAGTAAAAGATAAGAGACAAAGACATTTCTTTTATACTTTCCTTTATTTCCTGGGTTCAACAACCATTCCATGGTTGAGGAAATTTTCCCTGAATACAATTGAAATGGTTGAATACCCCAGTTAAGATGTCAAAATACGTTAATTGTTTCATGCATATGCTTGTCCTCATTTGGTATTTAAGGCTTCCATAAGGGTTAGTTTCTTATGGAAGTTTGTCAAAGTCTGGTTGTTTTAGTTTGTAGTTCCATTTCATAGTCTTTATATTTCAGTATACTGTTAACACAGAGAGAGAGATGCTACTGGGCGAAGGGGACTAAACAACACCTAGTCCAAAGACGTATGACTTTCACCTGTTGAGGCTCTGAGCTAAATTTGAGGCTCTTCTCTTAAAAAAGCTGAAATTTGAGGCCCTTCTCTATAAATCTTTTCATATTAATGTTAATGATAAACAAAAAGTATATATATATATATGTATATATATATATATATAAGTTATACATATATAAATAAGTTATATATATAAATAAGTTATATGTATAAGTTATATATATATATATATATATATATATATATATAACTTATTCATATATATAACATATATACATAACTTATGCATATATATATGTATATATATATATAATTTTTGGTGAATTAGTGTTTAAGAATAAAAACTAATGATAAGATAAAAATATATTTTTAAAAATGGGTACCCATGGGTGTGTAGTCCTAAACTATTGCTAATTCTGTTAATAGATAACTCCAGCACTGACCACTGACCACAAAGTGTAACACTAGTTGAACTTGTGTCCCAACACTTTCCTGATTCACAATCATGTTCTATGAAATGTCCATTTTTCTTCATTTGTTTTTTTAATTCCTCACTATTTGAATGAAATACTATATTTCAAATAAAATTTTCTATCAAAAAATTCTTGATAAAGATATAACTTTTCAGGAAAATTATTTGTTTCCACAAAGTTATTGACATAGAATATCATTACATTCATCTTCTGGAAATTTGTTGACCTGTTTATTGATTGATTGATTGATTGAATGATTGATTTTAAAAGCATGTCAACTCATCAAATGTTTATTTTATGCCAAGGGGTTAGGGAATTACATTCATATTTACATCTTTTGTATAGGTGTTTCATAAGGGGGGTGCACACAATCCTATCAAATACAAAGAATTTTTTAACAAATCTATTTTACTCATAAATAGGAACCTAACAAGTACTACCACTCTAGATTTGAGTGGACCTGAGAGTAATGGTAAAGACAGGATACTCTGCACTCCCCAAACTCCAGGACTGGAGCTTCACTACTAGGTGCAGTTTAGTGTCATACACAGGATAACCCCTTTTTTGGTTGGGGGAATATTACCCCTCCGCAGGAGATACAATCAACATATTCTAAGACCCAAAGCATATTGACATGTTTTGTCACATAGTTTAATATAAAGGGACTGTGAGTAGAATGTTCGCCAATGGCCCAGGAAACCAAGGTTCAATCCCAGGTCGAGTCATACCAAAGACTCAAAAAATGGTACTTGATGCTGCCTTGCTTAACACAGCATTATAAGGTATGGATCAAGAGCAAAGCGGAGCTATCCAGGGAAAGAAGTAGTGCCCTCCCCTACACTTTAGTGTTGTAGCTATTGAAAGGGGAGACTTCAGGTCGCCCTCAACAATGGTCACCAACTTACTTTTACTTACTTTATATCGGTAGTAACTTAGGATCTCTCCTTTTATTTATAAAGAAACAAAACCTTTTTTTTCTCTTCTTCAGCACCAGAATTAAACCATTTCAGTAAATAACACATATTTATTAGTTTGGTATAATGACAATTATTCCAACATCTCTCCTTCAAGACTAATGCCAGGGTAATCCACCTCATTTTGAGGAATCTCTTTAGTCTTAAGGGAATAGTTAATCACAAGTCTTATTTTAGTTGTAGCTTGGTGTAAACAACATTGTCTAGGATTTAAACCTGGGTTGCCACATCATATTTGTTTATACTCTGCCTAGACTACATACTTAAAAAAATCAGTAGATCTAATAAAAGAAAATGGTTTCACAATAAAAAAGAAAGAAGCAGATGATATCCTGCAAAAACAATAACAGACGCAAACTACATAGGTAATCTAGCACTTCTCACAAATACGCCAGCCTAAGCAGAATCCCTACTGTATAGCCTAGAGCAAACAGCAGGAGTAATTGACCTCTACATTAACATAAATTAAACAGAGTTCATGTGTTTTAAACAAGAAGAAGCCATTACCATTCTAAATGACAAGCCTTTAAAATGAGACCAATTTGCATACCTTGGTAGCAAAATTTTGTCTACTGAAAATGATGTCAACATACACTTAATGAAGGCAGTAGTCAGGTTATCAATCATATGGAAATCTGATCAATCAGATAAAATATAACAAAGAATTTCTTTTGAGCTGTTGTTTTGTCCATACTACTATATGGATGCACCACATGGAGGCTAACAAAACGCATTGAGAAAAAGCTAGATGGAAACTACACAAGAATGTTACATGCTGTTTTGAACAATTCCTGCGACCAATACCCCACAAAACAGCAGTTGTACTGCCCCCTACCTCCCATCTCACAAACTATCCAAGCAAGACGAACAAGACATGTGGGGCGCTGCTCGAAAAGCAAGTACAAACTCATAACCAATGTTTTCCTACAGACTCCAATACATGAACCTGCCAGTGTTAGTCAACCAGCAAAATACATTGACTCTGTGCAGACACTGTATGCCGTCTAGAGGTCCTACCAAGAGCGATGAATGATAGGCATTGATAGTGAGAGAGTTAAGAAACTTCATGCTGTCAGAGTGATGATGATGATGATCATTACACTAAGCATAAAAAAGATTAGGTTAGGAACATGAACCACTTGGGAATTTTAGATTCAATATCATTTCCCTTTTTTCTTTTTTTCTTTATTTTTTAAGTGAAAACTTAAAAAAGGTTTTTTTGTCTCACACTCAGCAGAAGAGATGATGGGATTTTTTACATTTTAATTTTTTAAGCATAAAGTTGGTCAAACATGTCTTTTGATTTTCTGTGTCTACAAGAATATTATAGGTTTATCAGTGTTTTCAGGAGGGTTTTCAAGAAGATTCTTGAAGTGTTCTTTCAACTTCTGAAGTTTTCCTTCTTGGTCTCGAGGTGCTCTTCCTTTCGCTTACTTTATTTACTGTCCGCCATACTAATCGTGATTGTCTATCTTCAACTGAATTTCTACTTTTATTGATTTGACCTCAATGTATTCAAATTTTCTTTTGTCATATGTTAGTTTTTGCTGAGCTTTCTTAAATTTCTGCATGTTGGCATTTGTTGGGTTTCTTTTATTGCATAAGGAAACCCTCCTGAAATCACTGACTAACCGATTCAAAAGATTATTAATGACCAACTAGACATCAAACTAGGACAATACAAAACATTTATATAACATCAAAATTTGATATCTATACTGGCTTCTTTCTTTCTTTTTTATTTTTACTATCTATGATCTAATTTTCAGAACAGACATCATTTATCTAAACATTAAAAAATATAATGTGGCTATCCACTTTATAATAGATTCTTTTTACCTAAAGAAATATTCTCTTGTTATAAGAAGTAGAAATAATGTTATATTTATCTGTATTTAAAAAGAAATCTTTTTGTTAAAATTAGGCAGGAATTTATTCGTCTTGATTAAAGTAAAATGACTTTAATATAAAGCATAAATTTTATTTTCAGAATAACTTTCAATAAAGTTTAACGGTTATGAAAATCTTTGAAAATAACAAATTACAAAGTCATTTACAGACGAAAATTCGATAATTTAATAAACAAATCACCGAAGAACAAAATGAATTACAAATTTTGAAGTTTGAGAGCACAAAACCAAAATGAATCAACACAACCGATTTTTAAACATTTATATGACTGCTGAAAAATATATGTGCATGTAGTTGAGAGAAGATTACATGACAACTAAATCGATTAAAGAGCAACTCACAAGCCACTATTTCTTTTCTCATCTAAGTGTCAATTTGAGCCTACCACTGGATATGAATATGAGGAAATCAAGCCAAATGTTGTGTGGTCACAGTGATTTCAGTAGAGACAAGGACAACGCTTAGCCAGCCCTAAGGTTAATATCTCTCTTACTAGTAAAGTAAGTAAAGTTAGCGACCATAGTCGAGGGTGACCCGAAGGCTCCCTTTTCGATAGCTACTACACCAAGGTGTAGGGGAGGGCGCTACTCCATTCCCAGGATTGCTCCACTTTACCCTTGAACCGTACCTTATAATGCTGAGTGTTAAGCAAGGTGGTATCAAGTACCATTTTTAAAGTCTTTGGTATGACTCGACCTGGGATTGAACCCAGGTCTCCCGGGCCATTGGCGAACACTCTAACCGCTGGGCCAACTCGCTCAGCAATTACTGCCAAAACAACACAAACATACGCATATAATTTGATCTTCCAACAAACACATTAATATAATTGGATTTTTAAAACTTTCTTTGGACTTAAGTACACTGAAGCACAATAACAGAAGAAGAATCTTCCAAACTCAAAAAAACTGTGAAAATTTTCACTACACTAAATGTATCCTAAAATCACAACTATATGGAAAGTCTTCTAAATTCTCCACTACGTTGAAATTCTTCTAAAATAAATACTACATGGAAAATCTTCTAAAGTCAACACTAAATTGAAAGTTTTCCAAAAATTAACACTAAATACTCTATTGAAATACTTTTTAAAAATTTTCTCCAATTCTCTCGGGGCCTCCCATTTTGATTTAACCTTCACCCTCAACTCAACTTTCAACTCAATCTTCTCCTTTAATTCAATTTTCCACTTTTCCTCTTCAATAGATTATTATATTTCAAAGTAAATGTTCATTGATACCTTGAAGAAGAGAATTTTATTTGAATTGTTAATCTGCCTAATGAACTTTTTAAAGCGGACAAAGAAATGTTCGTGAAGTTCTTTAAAAAAAATAGCACACAATTTATTTAGACTTTTTTTTTCGGGGTTGTTCAATATATAAAAGCCTTATTGTTAAACTATGAATAAAGCAATCCTTCTGATATTAATCTATGTAGAGATTGAATTCCTTTCTTTTTTGTTTTACATTACTTAGTTTTTTTTTTTTTTCAAAAGCTTGTAAAATCCCTGCACAATGTCTTCAGAGTAAAGTATATATTTGTTCAATCTCAGAATAAGAGGTTTTATTGCGCTGTCGGTCTAAGTGAAATGAATACAGTTTACTGCATCTATTTAGTTTGATTAGTCGATGCATGAACATAATCATAGACACTAAAGGAATCCAAATGTTTGGTCAAATGTCGTGTAAATTTCCTTTATTATTTGTTGAGATTTGTCAATTTGGCAGTTAATGTCTGCTGGAACCTGATTGGCTGTTTTGAAGTTGTGCTGTTAGCCCCCGTCCTTACTGTTATTTAAGTGAGACCCGCAAGGGTCTGCTCTCTCTCTCTCTCTCTCTCTCTCTCTCTTCGGCACGAACAGAAGGCTCTGCTGGGCTCGTTCTTTTTGTATTGCGAAATCTTGTTTATTCGCCTTCCACTTTGGGCAGCTTTTTCCTAAGCAAAGTAGCTTGAGCAAAATAGGCCCATTTAGTCGTATAGGCTAAGCCTCATTTCCTTACAGTGATTTTATTGTTACTTGTTGAAACAATAATTCTACTGCAGGCTTTTTGTGATTTGGTATGCTGTCCCCTTCAAAAGAAAGTTGAGTCTAAGGTCTGGAAGCAGTATTATATACTGCTTCCAGACCTTAGACTCAACTTTCTTTCTTGGACTTTTGCCGACAAAGGAAACTGTTGGCTGGATCAGAAGATGTAGTAAAAGCCTCCAAATGCTCAACAGAAGAAAATTCGAGTTGAAACAGAGAGATATTCATCTAAGAGGAAGAAACGGTGGTCTACTTGAAGTTCACTTAAAGAAATAGTAAACTTCGTTTTCAACAAGTCTACACAAGAAACTAGAAGAACACGGTTATCCAGGTTGATTCCGCACAAGAAGACACCGAGAAAAGAATGAACCATAAAAACTGGCTTCAAAAAGAACTTTGATATAAAGTACGAAAAAATGGTATCTTATCATTAACAAAAGTTAAGCCAACAGTAGGTGGTTGACGGCATGGCTTCGAGCAAGCCAGTCGTTATATTTCTTTATACCCTTCTTTTTTGGTGGTGGTGGTGGGCTTGTAATATTGTCGTTACTTGAATGTATGTTATTTTTGTTACCTTCTCTTGAAATAAATTACTTTGTGGGAACTGGTTGTTTTTCTTTTTAAGAAATATAGACACTGATCTCTTTCAGATTCAAAGTAAGCTTTCCCATTCCCCTTTTTTATTTACTTTACATTTACTTTTGGACTAATACCCTAAAAAAAGGTATGAACCTCCTTATTCCCCAGCAGTGAGTTAAATAATCCCACTACTGTTTTTTCTACAAAGATGGCTTAGGCATTGAATAACACACAGAAGTTGATATGTTATTTAATAAAGAAACCAAACCAAGAAGGAAAGGACTTGTCAACTAGTGCATTTCGCTGTTCAAGCGAACCAAAGAGTAAAAATAAAAGAAAGCGAAAAAAAAAAAAAAAAAAAAAAAGGTCTTGACAAATGGCTGAAAAACCAATGAAACTGGAGACCAGAGGAAGAATTGAGACCATCCAGACTATATCATTGTTGAGATTAGCTAGAATACTTAGAAGAGTCCTTGGTATCTGAAAATACCTGCTCTCACACAGACAAACCCACCAGTTAAACTTGTGTGAAAATTTTGCAAGGAGTAAAATAATTATAAAACAAACCGTTTTCGTCCTTCAGGCACTTTGACCTAGTGAAATGGTTAACAATCCATATTCGCAAATCAATTAGAATTGAATTTGATGTTCCCCTATGAGTACCTACATTCCTGGTCTAAGCTAAGTTGTAATTTACTAAGCTTTTTCTTTAGATGTGGTACAAGCCGTATGAATGGAGTACACAATGACATTCGAACTCACGCGTGAAGGCTTGCTAGTCTAGCTTGTTAACCATCACACCACCAGAGACGCCCTGGTCTAAGCTAAGTTTAACAAATGACAAATCGTTCACCTCTTTTAATACAAAACCTGTAACTAAGCTTTTTGCTTAGATGTGGTACAAGACGTATGAATGAAGTATCCAATGACACTCGAACTCACGCGTGAAGGCTTGCTAGTCTAGCTTGTTAACCATCACACCACCAGAGACGCCCTGGTCTAAGCTAAGTTTAACAAATGACAAAAAAAATTTTGAAATTGAGAGAGAGAGAGAGAGAGAGAGAGAGAGAGAGAGAGAGGAGGGGGGGAGGAGAAGGAGGACTTGGTTTATTCTCAACGAAAATAATTCAAGAATGCAACAATAAGATATGCTTGCCAATCTTTTTTGTTTGTTCGTTTTTTGATTTTTGTTTGCTTGTTTTTTATTTTTGTTTTTGCTTTGAGTTCTTTTTTTCAAATTCATTTTAATATCAACTAAACACTTATCATCTAAGAATAATATCTTTAATATTTTCTTGTCTAGATTATGTCATACTTGTAAAGACGTTGTTATCAACAAGATCTATCATTGAAAAAGTACAGAAAAGAGAATCAAGTGGTGTCAATGTCCTTCCAAACAATATTTTTCTTAATACAGACATTGCTCACTGAGTGATTCTCAGTTTAAAACAAATCAATGAATTACTCAAATTTTACGTTGAGTCAATAGGATCTTAATTAACTAAATTTTTTGTTGATCTTTTAGTTTTCGGAAAACGCATTTTTTAAATAAATCCTGACTTATTGTTAATTGATTTCATGCCTAGAGATTCGGTTCAGTTTAGTTTTACGTCAACCATTGTAGGTTATTTAATGCCAAATCTTCTTTATACATATATATTAAATATATTATTTGTGAACACATTTTGTAGATAACATTTTTAAACGAGCCTGAGATCTTTTTTGCTCATAATTAGATATGATTGATTTGTTTTTTTAATGACATATCACCTTTTGTAGGTTATTTTATGCCAAAGCTATTCTCCTTGAAGAACAGTAGTGGTACTATCTAACCCATAGCTGGGAGGATACAGGGGTTCATACCTTTCTCAAGGGTATTTGCCCGAAAGTGAACGTAATAGCGCGACTGGAATACGAACTCGCTTACTACGATTCCGAAGTCCATCGCTTTAACCATTACACCACGAGGACACCCCGCATAATTAAATAGTTTCAAGTATTAAAATATAACAGTTTCAATTTAACACTAGTTATTTATTTGCGCAGTTTGTTCTATTTGACCCATTGATTGGACCTTTTCAGGTGCTACAACTCCGGGACAGAGTGAATCTGGGAGCAACGGAAAGGGGTACTCCGCATTCTCCAAATCTCCAAGGGTAGAACCTTGCCATAAGATTGTTTAGTGTCATATCCAGGAAACTCGTTGGGGGGGGTCTTACCCTTCTGCAGTGATGCATTCGGTGTATTCTACAGCTCCAGGTGACTGGCCAAAGATTGTAAATTTATGTTTAAATTTTTTGTGTAGTTGTTTCTTTAGAGTTATTTGTTTATTTATTCATTTTTTGCACACAGTCTGGTGGAATACGAACAATTTTAAACAGATCTATTTGACCCTGAGATGAAACCCTAAAAGATACTACAACTTCGGGTACGAGCGTACCTGCAAGTAATGGCAATGAAGGGGTAAGTAACATTCGACAGATCTCTAGAACAAGATCCTCTCCATCAAATGCAGTTTAGTGTCATATCTAAGGCACCCCTTCTTTTTGGGGGAGTCTTGATTGCAAGGGATACAGTCAGTATATACTAAGCCCTGCCGAGAGGTTGACCTGATTTATAGAAAATGCAACAAAATTTGTAATGGTTGCTTCATTTCCATTTTTCTTTCAAGATCCTTGATTATTAGCAATAAAAGATTTTTTTTTAATTCTTGCATCTCTTGGATTGACCAACAAATCCAAGAACGAGTTCGATTGCTGGAAAAAAAAGCAGATGTAGTATATCAGTCTAGTTATGAGCCTTAAACAAAGAGTATTTCAAGTCCCAACATTTAAGTTAATAATGAAGTGAAATAAAAGTTTACGTCGGTAGTTGTAGATAAAAATATCACAAGAAATATAGTAATGTAACAATAGATAATAAATTACAATAAATGGTTAAATAATAAATTACATTTTGTGTCAGTAAAACAAAAAACCGATTTTATAAAACATAATACTAGGTAATGCAAAGAAAATACAAACTCAAAGTATAGTGCAATGGTTAACGTGCTAGCCCATTGCTAAGTTCGATTTTCACTGGGTGTCCCAAAATTAGAAAACTAATAGATATTTGCTAATTTAAGAAAGCTTTGCCAAACTAACAAAACTTCGCCAAACTATGAAAAGACCTGGCAAACGAAGAAAGATTTGCCAAACTAATAATGCTTTGCCAAACAAAGAATACTATGCCAAACAAAGAAAGCTTTGCCAAACGATGAAAAGATCTGGCAAACTAAGAAAGATTTACCAAACTAAGAAAGATTTGCCACACTAAGAAAACTATGTCAAAATAAGAAAGCTTAGTAAATGATAACGCAAATGAGATTCAATTTAAAGACAACAATACAATCTTGTCAAGAAAGGATTAAAAGGAAAATTTTTAAAATGAAAAGAAATAATTTATTCAAATCCATCGACTAACAAAATAGGTTTAAATACAATATTACCTGCTGAGGGATAAGATGCCCCACTAAAAAAAAAAATGGTTGTCCTGACTATGACACTAAACAGCATCTAATGGTCTAGTACTAAAGATCTGCCGTTTCTCGCAGGTCCACTCTGACCCGGAATTGTAGTTTCTGTTACGGGTCAAATAGATCCGGTTTAAAATCATTCGTATTATATAGAAATAGATGATTTCTATATAAATGTGTATGAATTATTTGTATTAAGAATATTTACTTGAAGTTATAATTATTTGTTAACCGGCCCGTTGGCTTAGCGGTAGAGTATTTACCAATGACTCGGGAGACAGGGGGTTCAATCTCCGGTCAAGTCAAACCAAAGACTCAAAAAAGTGGTTCTTGATACCTTCTCGCTTGACACTTAGCTTATAAGGTACGTTTCAAGGGTAAAGTGGAGCAATCCAGGGAAAGGAGTAGCTATTGAAAAGGGAGCTTTCGGGTAGTCATCGACTACGGTCGCCAACTTTACTAAGGATTATTATAAGTTACTTGAAACTGTAGCAGAAAGAACTTCGTATGTTTGGCGCGTAAATCATTTTAACCGTTGGTCTCGTCATATATTTTCACCAATGAGGATGATGAATCCCATTCGGCCGGATGAATTTCCCGAGCATATCGAATTCGGTGAAAGCCCGCCAAACTACCTCTTCCTCAAAATCCTTCGGACAGGACGGTCGTATTTCTGTCCGCTCCCTTACTAGCAGCAACTCACCACCATGAGGAGAGTCGTCTGATTCATGGAGCCTTGGGTCAACACTTCTAGATCCAGTGGCTTCCCAGTTGAAAATGAAATTGACGAATTAATTCCGCCTCTGACAACTGGAGACCTTCATACTTCACTCCTACAGCAAATAGGACCACGCATCATGGCTGAATATTTCATTCCTGATCTACCGTCTAATTCATGGACCTTTGGGTCTACACTTCGAGTAGACTTCCCAGTTGCAAATGAACTAAACTAATTAATACCGCCTCTGACAATTCAGCTACTTCATTCCGGGACAGCGATTACTTCTCTCCCACAGCAACCAGGACCACAAATCTACGGTTGAACATTTACTCCAGTTCTAAAATCAGCAACTCAATATTTACCATGTCTACAGCGACGCATACTCGCTCAGACATTTAGCTGCTGTGATTCTTTCTCAACTCGATAACTATTTTTCCTTCCTACGAGACATGCAGCAAGGTGCCCTTTATTCTGGCTACCATTTAACCTTTTTGAAAACCTTTCGATATCTCGTTCCGATTCATTTATTTTCCTTTAAATATAACGTGAAGGTAACCCGTTCCACCTTCCGTTATAAAACCATATAAGTGTGTGCAAACAAATGTCTATTATAAGATAGAAATAATTACTTGAAGTCACGTAATTATTAGTATTAAAAACACTTGAAACCATACAACTGTGTGCAAATTACATTGTACTTGATAGGAATGTTTTATATCATTTAACAGTGTGCAAAAACTTTTAAGAAACAACTGCATAAAAATATAAATGTACAATGAAATCGAATCTCTAACCTCTAGGGATAAAATAGCCCTTGACGGGCCGACACGTCGTTAAAAGCAATCTACTGTCATATCAGGACATTCCATTGGGGAGGGGTTCTTAGGATTTTTCAGGGTAAACCCCACCGATAGTGCGATATTTGTTTTGCTTGTTTTATTTTATAGTTTATTTCAGGATTAACCTTTTACTCAGAAAATTCTTTTGCGACAATATTAAACTATATTTTGTTACGAAATTGTTTGACAGAATTTGCTAAATTCACGCTACCCTCGTACAAACAGATGCAAACTGTCTCAGCCGGAGTTTAAAGTCCATTCACCGATTCTATTTTACGCCTTGCTAGGTCAGCTGTACTTCTCAGAGTAGCGCTTCTCAACCTTTTAACCCTTGTAGATCGCTTGAAATAATTTTCATGTGGCAAGAAGCCTCTAAAAAGAAATTATTATTCACTATTATTCTTATCTATCTCTTTTATAGAGGACCAATGGAACTATGTATGTGTCTTGTCCTCGAGAGAGTCACTCAATGATACACGAATCCGCCACCTACCAGCCCTTTTCACGAACTAGTGAAGGCAGTTTCACATTAGCAGCGTACAGACATCACTAAATGCATTCATTATGATTATTATAATTTTGAATAATATAAGAGGCTGTACCTTCCACCAGGTAGGATTTATCACAAGGTCATTTTAATGTAGGGAACCATGCACGGATCGAAAGCCATGCGTGGCAGGTGCAAAAAATGCTCGTTCCTGTCTGCATTCTCCTTTTAGGGTGACTCAGGCGCCAAGCGATAAACTTAGTCCTGCAAGTGGGTGTTGCCTGGAGGGACGTGCCCCTCTCAGAGACAAAGCGATCAATTTCGCACTCCCCGGCCAAAAAGAGGAAGCCTTTATCATGATAACCAAAGATTTTTCAACTATATAACGTCCGTGTACAGGAAAATGACGAATATAAAATGAAACAAAAATTACTCATAATCCTATCTATTACTTTTTTTCGTGGAACCCCTTGAGACTTTTTGTGGAACGTTAAAGTTCCTGGGAACACCGGTTAGGAAAAGCATCTTTACGCGGAATAAAACTGTATTCTTGGAATCTGGTTTGGTAAATTACAACACGCCAGCAAAGTATTTCGGCAGTCTCAATACGTGACCGACTACATGATAAGTACTTGGAGTTTTTCCTTTGACCCGTACTACTAAAAGAGATTTGGTGATAGTCTATTGAATATAAAATGGTAATGTCATGGAATCATGGCATAGAGTGTCACGTTATATCAGTCGTTCACTTGACTGCTGATATGTTTAAAATGTTTATTCTTTTATTTTTTTATTTTTTTATTTTATTTATTTATCTGATCGCACAAATATATAAACTATGAAAACATTTGATTTATGTGTTTTAAACATTACAAACACCGAGAACCATGCGAGTTTATGAAGGATACAGGTTTTGTTTCTTAACGCTCATCCCTTTTGTGAGTTTTGTTTAATTTTTCATATTAATTATCTCTTTTTTGTCTTGTTTTATTTGTTAAGTATCGTTATTTCTATTCATTTATCTATTTTATTGAGATAATTTTTATACTTGATGATACAAATTCTTAACTCATCAAACTGCTACGTCACCCAGATATATAAAATGGATTGAGCGACGTTTACTTATTTTTCAGCAAGATGATTATTATTTTCTTTTTTTGCGATTATGTGCCGCTGATGGGCGCCTCGAGTAGTGCAATCGTCTGCAAGCTAAACTAGCAAACCTTCACGAGTGAGTTTGAGTCTCATTGGGTGCCCCATTCATATATATAATCAAAAAGCTTAATAAATTACTACTATTATTTTCCGCTGATTTTTTAAATAAATTCACTGGAAAATTTCAGAGAAATCGTGATAAATATATTGCTTAGAAGTTGGAAAAATATTTATTTTATTACTATGAATTAAAAAAAAAAAAACGAGAAAAAAAAAACACGAATAACACAACAATTACAAACGAAGATAACATTTACAGCTTGTATGTTCTTCTAAATTGAAGTTGATTTCTTAGTTGAAATATTCATCTTAATCATCCATATTAACTTATAAAAGTATTGCCGTATTTTATAGCATAGAATACTCGATTTCACCCTCGACTGGAAATGGCTTAAAAACTGTCTGGGTCTTATGTGTGAAGTTAAGGCATCTGCAAGACTAATATTTACCCAGACTCTGCCGACTACCAGCATTTATACCTTGCCTAACTCCATAATAATACTGTAATAAATTTAATATTGCAATTAAATTTTTAATTCAATATAACCAAGAAGTACCGTAGTTATTTTATTAATATAAATTAAACTTGTCTTTTTCCTTGTCCAAATTGTGATTTCTTTATGTGACTTTATTTTCATTCATAGTGATGTTTCTAGCATGACTATATTTTCGTGAATACATCCATCTGTTCTCCACTCCCTCTGTAATGGGTTACAAGTCGGATAGACTGGTTTCTTTAAACTTGGTTAGACAACCAGTCTGAGAGAAGAAAAACTCTGAATCAAAATAAACTTTACTCCGCTTAAAAATTGATTTTGAGTAAAATCTTGCCTGTGGAGGAAGAGTTTGATAAACACAAACTTTCGTGAATATATCTAAAAGGAATTTCTTTAGGAATTACTGTTTTTTGATTCTTTTTTTACGAAAGTCAGTATACTTTAAATTTTCTGCAATAAGATAGCGAGCTATTTTCTTAATTTTTCCTTTCACGGAATCTCCCTTTAAAGGCACAAAGAGCTTAATGATTACAATACTATTCTTATCGTATGGAGCAATATATTCAGTTTTACTGTATCCATTCCTTTCTTCATATTGATTCGTAGGGTTAATTTTAAAGATGATTGGGCCGGAAGATTTAAGACCAGGCCAGATGGTAAATGTAGGCCTCATTATACAAGCAAACACATACACGTATAGATTGCTACTTCGTATAAGTTTGGGGTGGGTAGAGCTCAATAGCAATGATAGAGCACATAAATGTAAATAGAATGGACACAGAAATCAACATTGCTTGGTGACTGTCAGTTTCACGCTTAAAGCGATTTTCAAACCAACACACACACACACACACACACACACACACACACACACACACACACACACACACACACACACACACACACATATATATATATATATGTATGTGTGTGTGCGCGTGTATGTTTATGCAATCCAGATTTTTTTGCAAGTATAGTGGAAAGATTGTGCAAATCACACACACACACACATGCTGTACGAGGAAAAAAGATCCTCTGAAAATCTAAGTCCATACCAAGTAGTCCACTTTCCTTGCTTTGTTCTTACTTGGTTAAGACATTGCATATGTTTTATTTGTGACGACTTAGTAGAGAATAAAGTGGCATAAAAACTTCTCAAGACTCTTAGAAGCGCTAATCTGTAGCATGTTTGGTGTATATCTAAATCAAATTTTTTTTCTTTTGTGTGCTTCTATGATGTGTGCTTATACGATGTGTGTGTGTGTGTGTGTGTGTGTGTGTGTGTGTGTGTGTGTGTGTGTGTGTGTGTCTTTGGGCACGCATTCTGGTGCTTGCTAACGAGCGCGTGTGTGTGTGTGTGTGTGTGTATATGTGTGTTATACTACTATTTTAAACTAAGTTTCATTCATTGTGTGTTCAAATGTTGATATTTAAGTAGTTGTATGTAAAAATATTCTGAACACCCGCTCTCTCTCTCTCTCTCTCTCTTGATTTAACATCTGACAGTTACCTTCCCGAGCAAGTTGTGACACCTGTGTTTATTGATGAAATAAAAAGTGGGAAGAATAAATTTATAATCAGTTTGAAATCCATGATCTCTCGAGGGGTCTAAAAACCCATTTAGGCCGAGTCTTCATCTAGGTCTTATAACTCACGTCAGCTTATTTAGTTTTTTTTTAGATTTTGCTTTAGAAGTATCCGCTCTGTCGGCGAGGCGTTGAATACGCTGATTATGTCCCTTGCAGAGGGATAAGACCCTTCCTCGAAAATACTCATTCTGTCGGCGAAGCGGAGAATACCCTGACTGTATCCCTTATAGAGGGGTCGGACCCCACCCAATAGTAGACTCACTCTGTAGGTGAGGCTTAGAATACGACGACTGTATCTCCAGCTGAGGGGTAAGACTCTACCCCAAAACAGACTCATTTTGTAGGTGAGGCTTAGAATACGCTGACTGTATTCTCTTAAAAAAAGTGATGTCCTGGTTATGACTCTAAACTGCATATGATGGTGAGGTTCCGGTTCTAGAAATATGTGGAGTACGGAGTATCCCTTCATTGACATTACTCCCAGGTCCACAATCACCAGTGGCAGTACTTGTTTGAGTCTCATTTTGGGGTCAAATAGATTTGTTTGAAAATTATTTGTATTAGATAGGAATATTTTAAACCATATAACTGTCTGCATCATTATTATTAGATAGGAATACTTGATATCATATAACTATGTGCCAAATACTCTAAAGAAACAACACAAAAAATGTCAATATAAACGTACAATTTACGTGTTTCCCTAACCTCTAGGAATATAATAACCCCAGACAGGTTGACATGTTAAAATCAGTTAATCAGTTTTAAGAAACAACTACACAAAAAACGTAAATATAAACATACAAATGATTTCCTAACTTTTACGAATAAAATAAGCCGTGACAGATTGACATGTCGTTAAAATCCGCCTATCAATCAATCAGTTAAAGAAAAGACATTAACACCGTAATGCTTCTTCTCCTGCACTTATATTGCTAACGTATGAGGTGTGATAAAAAATATCGAGACTGAACCCTTTTCATTTCGTGCAAATGCCTTGGGAAAGGCATGAGCCCATCTTTTCTACCCCAGCTTTTGGTAAAAAGTAAGATAGACTTAATACGGTCATCGATCAAGGAGAAGGAGAACACTGAATTCAAATCAGCCAAACTACGCTTAAAAATCAACCTTAAGTCACATTCTGTTGTAGTGGAAGGGTTGGGTAAATACATACTGCACACCCACACACACATGTATGGAGAGAGAGAGAGAGAGAGAGAGAGAGAGAGAGAGAGAGAGAGAGAGAGAGAGAGATGCAATCTTGTCTAGGTGATGGAAAACTCCGAATTTAAACTAGCTGCACTCCACTTAAAAATTAACCACGTGTCACATCTTGTCTGTGACAGAGGGGTTCGGTAAATGTAAACATATATTTTTCATTGCATATACACCAAACTAATAGTCTTGGAAAAAGCATGAAGCTATCTTTTCTCCTTTCGGCTATGGGTAAATAGTAGGGTACACTTTATCTTTGAGAAGGTAACCTGCCTAGAGAAAAGAAAACTCCGATTTCGAACCAGCTGTATTCTGTTTAAGAATTGATCTTGAATCGTATCCTGCTCGAGGCGGATGGGTTGGGTAAATACATACTTGGAGACGAGATGAGCATTTCTATGTACTCTCTATTAACTTGTAAAAGAAACTGGAACTGATTATATTTCAAATACCACAAGTCGTTTTTTTTAAATTTTCTAATTATTAAGACGACTTTACAATTTTTTTAAGCAGTTAAAAGAACATTGAAACGTCGTTTGAAATCGAGGAAACACGATCCTTTGTTAAACTTCGAGGTGTCATTTTTTTTATTTATGTGTAAATAATATTTTGCTAAAAAAACAACCTTTTGATAAGACGCATAAACGTCCATGTGTATACAGACATATGTAGGGAAATCAGTATTCATTTTACCAAGCCTTTTGCTTTGATGTGGCCATATGAATGGGGCACCCAATGAGACTCGAACTCACTTATGAAGGTTGCTAACCATTATACCACCAGAGTAGCCTAATGATAAAAATTTCAACTCAATAAATTTATTTTTTATTATTATCTTCTTCTCTGTCAATGTATAACTGACCTAGTATCGAACCTGATCATAACAACCAGATATGATACAACTTTGCTGGGTCGAACCTGACCAATTGTAACTAGCAATGTAACCGATCGATGAGGAGCCACCACTGGTATCGTGTTGTTAGGCTCGTTTCCGCTTAGGTTGACTGCATTGGTGTTCTTCACCACCATCCACTCCTCTGTTCACCCTGTGTTTTAATTACAGAAGGTGAGAAGGTCGTTTGATGAAGTCATTGAACTGATGAACAGACTGTCAGCCAGTGGTTACATCAAAATACATTCTCCAACACAAAAAACAAAGTCAATACGAGTTAGAAATATAACAACACGTTTTTGTTTGTATCTTTTGTTGTATACAGCGGTTTTAACCCTTCCGATTATTGCCTTAGTCGAGTGACACTGAAAGATGCAACACAGTTGTAAACGGTTTCGAGTCCAGAATTGATGTGGACTCCAACAACGACGGTGGTAAATTGTCGAGAAGTCAAAATTCTCAGCTTATATTGAACCTGGTGTTCATTCAGTGTGGGGGTTCAACTATGTGTTCATCCTAAATATTAATTTCTTGTCATTCCAGTTTTCTTTAAAATAGCTTTTCTAAATTTTGGGAATTGTCCGCCCTCTTTTTAGTTGTGTCTTTTACATGTACCGGGTACTGGCAGTGTCTTAGGATTCCCTTATTCCTCCCACCCTCTCTATATTCAAATTAACCTTCATCTCTGGGTTGGCACAACTGTCTTTTGTGACGAATCTGATTTTCAAAATGCGTTGGCGAAGGGGAGGTTCCGAAGATTATCAGTGACCGATATATCCAATCAGATCGACCACCCAACATTCCAATGCAAATGATTTTGTCTTTCTTGATAATTTTATAAACGATCAAGACCATTTTCGTCTCCAAATATTTTCTTTGATCAAACAATATTAAACAATTGTGATTTTCTTATAAGACCTTCCTGGTCCTTTTTAATGCAAAAGAATATATGTTCCTTTCTCAAACATTTTTTCTCGCTAACCTGGTCGTTTTTCTAAGTCATTTCATCTTTTAGATTTTCTTAATCCAGTGCCTTAGATTTTTAAACGAGTACAACCCTATCCTTTTCACCTGCGTTGCTCGCCTTCATTTGATTAAACTCTTCCCAGCCTCCAGTGTCACAAATACACTTACATCAGTGCTTTCCATTAATCACACAGATCAAACATTTCAGATCATAATTAAAGCCAATAACTGTGTCAAGATACGGTCTTATTGGTCCATACAAAGAGGTACTGAAGAGTTCTCGAGCAGACCAAGAACAGAATGAGCCATACGCATGAATGGTGGGCACCTCTGGTGGTGTAACGGTTAGCAAGCTAGACTAGCAGACCTACACGAGTGAGTTCGAGTCTCATTGGGCGCCCCATTCATTCGGCCTTGTGCCACATCAAAGCAAAGCGCTTTGTAAATTACATACGCATGAATGGTACATGCTATGTCAGTTATTCATCCTACAATTCAAAGTCTTAGCTCATTTGATGCATTTACGCAATTTTCTCCCCACGCACATGATGTGACACAATTTTTTTATTGTTGGTTAGAATTCTAAGTTCTTCTAGAGTGGTTACCGTATCAAGGTTAGAATCCAGTTTGCTCTACAATTTCTTTGCCCAGTCGGCTGGGGCTGTAGAATGCACTGACTGCTTCTCTGCAGAGGGGTAAGAATCCACCCCAACGAGTGTCCTAGATATAACACTAAACAATCTCATAGTGAGGTTCGAGTAATGCAGGAGCTTTGGGGAATGAGGAGTACCTCTTCATTGCCATCGCTCCCAGGTCCACTTTGGCCCGGAGTGGTAGCACCTGATAGGCTCCTATCTATGGGTCAAATAGAACTAAACTGTGAACGTATGCTAAACTGAATTGTTTGAAATAGAACTGCTTTTTGACATTGAAACTGTGTACTTATACTAAACTGAATTGTTTGAAATAGAAATGTTTTTGTCTGCTGAACTGAATTGTTTGAAATAGAACTATCTACATGTATAAAAATGGATTTGGTATTGATAACCAACAATGGTTTAATTGCCATAAAACCAAACCAAACCAAACCAAACCACCTACTCTTTCAATAGCTGGAGAGAGAAAAGATAGATTCATGCCTTTCCAAAAGGTAAATGACAAATGAACAGCCTCGTTAAAGATTTGAACTCAGCTCACCGAGTCCATTATCAACGACGGTAACCGTTACACATACACCAAATGAGTGAAAATAAGAAAGAATATTTGTGCTATCACATTAGAGAAAACGAAAATTAGCTGAGAAATTGAGCACTAAATCACTCTTAGTAAATAAATGTGATATGACACCGAGGTTAAAGATATAATAAAAAGATAAGAATTAAGTTTACAAAAATAAAAAAAGAAAGAAAATAGAAAAGGAAGTGCAAGAAATGAGAAAATTTAAATGTTAAAAAACTTTTAAGAACGTTTGTGAGACTGCGCTGTAGAAAAAAAAAGGTCGTGGGAGGTTTTACACCGTTGACATAAATGAATTGTTAACTCCTGTAATAGAAAGATAAGAGAAAAATGTATTTTGATACGACAGCCGAGGCCGGTGATGAAGACAATGGGAGGGACACCTTCTCTCCACCCATAAACATTTGCTTTTGTTTTTCTAATCACATTGTCAGTGGGTTTTAGAATACTACAGGGGGATAAGACCTCCATAAAAATGGGTTGGGTTGGTTTGGTTTCTTTATTTTTTTTGTTCAATGGCATCACAACCCTTGTGAGTTATTTAATGCCTAAGCCATCCTTGTATAAGAACAGATGTGATACGATTTAACACATAGCTGGGGAGAGATAAGAGGGTTCATGCCTTTCCCAAGGGTATTAGTCTGAAAGAGAACGTAATAGCTCACTGGGGTTCAAACTTGCTCACCACAATGTCAGTCCAGCACTTTAGCCACTACAGCACGAGAATTCCCCTCTCCCCAAACAAAAGTGGGTATCCTGGGTATGAGATTAAACTGCATCCGGTGGGAATAGTTACCTGACGCCTGCATGACAGTGGTCGCTGGGAGCAGAGCTATTTTTGGCCTTGCACTTGTATAAGCACATGAGACCTTTCACTTCTGGAGCTCTGATGGTGCATTGAATCACACCGTCATTGCTATTACTCTCAGAACCACTCTGACCTAAAGTAATAGTACCTGTTAGGGTCACATCTATTGATCTCATATATCTGGTTTAAACTTAGTATTAGTAACTTGAAGCTACAATTGTTTTCAAAGGATTATTATAAGTTAAATGTAACTATATAATTGTGTAAAGTATCAGTTGGTTTGTTGGTGGGGCTTAGAAAACGCTTCCCCAAGAGGAGTGACTTAGTTATAACACTAAAGGGGAGATCTAGAGAGTAAAGAGCCGCTCCTTTATTGCCATTACTACCAGGTTCACGCTGATCAGGAGAGTCTCCTCTTTGTGTAACAGCGAGGGTACGAGGGAATAGTAGGTAAAATGTCGAAAGTTTGTTTTTTTGTTTTTTTTATATTGCAAAGTCCAAGTACTAACAATAAACACAAAAGTCATGCAAATAGATTTTATTTCTTTTATTTTTTAGAACAATAAAAGATGAAAGTAACATCGAAAATCAATCAGTATTCAAACTAAAATAAGCCTGACTTTATCATTACGTTGATGCCAAAGTTTTCAATGCTTTTGTAGAGTCGGCTTAGATAGACAGTGGTTGTTATCATATTTACCCAACCCCTCCACCCGGGTAGGATATGACACAAGGTCAATTTTTAAAGCGGAGTTTAATAGGTTTGAATTCAGAGTTTTCCTTCTCCAAGACTAGTTGCCTCGCCAAGGCTGAAGAACCTAGTCTGCCCTACTATTTACCCATAGCTGGAGGGAGAATAATTGGATTCATACCTTTCCCAGGGGTATTAGTGCTATGTGAAATGCAATCAGTCTCGTCCAGGATTTGAACTCGTGTCGCCGTTTCCATTTCCTATGACGATAACCATTACACCACGGGCACTGGTTGTTATAGTCAAGCAGGCGCGTTTGCGATGCATACGGCCTGATGTCCATGTGAGGTAGTAATTTACAAAGCTTTTTGCTTAGATGTGGTTCAAGGCCATATGAATTGGACATTCAATAAGACACGAACTCATTCGTGCAGGTTTGCTAGTTTTGCTTTCTAATCATTACACCATCAGAGGTGCTCGATGTCCATGTGAGGTATCTATGCTGGTCATCGGCTCAATTCGTGCCATGTGAGCCAGATGAGCCTGCAGCTGGACAAAACTGGTCATCGGCTCACTAAGTGCAATGTGAGTCTAATGAGCCTAGCTGGACATGAACTCAATCAACGTGAATCCAGACACAGATGTCAGATTATAGCTTAAACTGGACCATGGGGTCATTTGCTATACAGTGCTATCAATGAAGATGGCCCAGCCGAAGTCAAGGGCCTTTCGGCCTCGAGTCTGCTATTGATCATAAGATACACCATCCGACACGAATGCCAGACGGAACCCAGCTAAAAAGCCATGCCCAAGTGAGGTATCTGCTCGCTACTGTTCTTTCGCTGCTTATGTATATTTAAATGTACACCGCGTAGGCATAAATGAGGGTGTGTGCAAATATGGGCCGGCGGTGTTACCTTGTCAAAGCGTTCCTGAGTAATGTTCTTCCATCACCACGCAGTTTTTTTTAACAGAATATCAACTCACCGGTCGTGGATTAAAATACCTGTTCATTTTCCTCCCCGGTGTATTTATTTTAGATAGTACACACTAAAATTCCCCAGCGGCAGCACCTCTACGCATTGTTCCAAATGGAGAGCGCCATTGTAGTCAGATGCCTGTATGACAGTAGTCATGGGGATCAGAACTTTTTTTGGCCTTGCATGTGTGCAGGCCAATGACAGCCATCGTTAAAAATGCTGTTCAGTGTATTTCAACAATGATGGCCTCTTGTATCAACTTTGTTTCATAACTTTTTAAAACTTCACTCACAAGAAGTAAATATCTGTCTAAGTTTTCATTTTCTTTCAATTTCACAGTGTGGTTAGCCGGTTGATTGATTTTAATGGCATGTCAAACTGTCTGGGGTTATTATATGCCTAAAGTTTACGGAAATGCATACATTTTACATTTTTATGTCCAGGGTTGTGGTTGTTTCTTGAGAATTTTTTGCACAGTTATATGATATCAAGTATTTCTATTTAATACAAATAATCTGCACAAAGTTATAAGGTTTTAAATACCTAAATGTTATGCAAATAATTTAAACACAATTATATGGTTTCAAGTAACCCCTTCTATTTAATAATAATCATTTCTATGAACACGGTTTGATTTGCTTTGTTTTTTATGGCATATTAATCTTCGTGGGTTATTTAATACCAAGGGCATCCTTGAAAAAGAACAATAGAAGTACTCGTGAACGTAATATTGCGATTGGAGTTTGAACTCGCAAACTACAATGTCGTAGTCCAGCACGTTAGCCACTACGCTACGGGGACTCTCCCGTTATATAGTTTTAAGTCACTAATAATAATAATCCTTAGAAAACTATAATAGCTTCATGTTAGTATTTTTAATGCAAACAATTTACTCACAGTTATATAGTATAAAGTATTCGGTACTTATGCATCTATGTTACTGCAAAAAAGCCGAATTTTCCCGAGCGTTTCCGGAAAGAATCAGAATATGCCGAAACGCCTAGCTAATCAAATTTAAGATAAAATAATTCAACCAATTTGTTTACTAAGTTACAAACAAGTGTAAACATGAATTTATCACAGCTAAGCGAAAATCTACAATGTGCAGGAATGGTGATCCAATTCTGCAAAGAAAAAAAACTTTATTGACAAAATTAAAAGTTGCCGGGCATGTGAGCATCCTTGCCACCAAAAAAAAAAAAAAAAAAAAATGAGGAAAAGTTATACCTGGAGATGCCGTAACACCAAAGGCAGGACCTGGATTATTATTAAATTGTTAGGTGAAAGTACAGAATAGTTACATCCCCCCTCCCCATGGTAAGAGTGGATTTCTAAATTAACACGTTATTACTTCTGCACGGTACAATAAGTACATAAATACGAAAAAAATTATTTAAAAAGACAAAAAAATGATACCCCCCAAAAAATATATAAAATAAAAATTTAAACTATTTTTTCATATTGAAAATTATCATACATTGAGTGTTGATTTATTCTTTTTCTCCTGAAAAGGTTGGTAACATTATCCATTAAAAATTGTCTTTTTCTCTTTCTTTCTTTTTTTTGGGGGGGGTCTTCATGCGTTTTGTCAACAAATTGGTTGACTTATTTTATCGTCTGCTTGCTTAAATTTCGTTCCGGAATATTCCGATTCTTTCCGTTATCGGTCCGGAAACGCTTGGGAAAGTTCAGCTTTTTTTGCGGTAACATAGATGCATAAGTACCAAGTATTCTTGTCTCCCTAATAATTTTCAAGCATATCAATCTGAACCGTACGATCTCTCTGGATCAAACTGGACCTTGGAGTAAAAGCAGCGAAGGGATACTCTATACTTCCAAAAGTTTCACAACTGAAGCCTCACCATATTTTCATCAAATTTTTTTCTTATTAATAAAAGCAAGATTTTTTAGTTTGTATTCGAGAACCCATTTAATTTTTAAAATCCCAAAGGATTTTTTTTCATTATACAGCTTCTGTTTTGTGCATATATCGTTAGTTTGTATGATCTCTTATTTATTTATCTAAAATTTTTTGCAGTTATGGATCATCCGTGAAAAAACAATATATGGTAAGAATTTTTCTACTTTATTATTGCAATTGGAGAATATTAGGTGATATATACATATATATATATAGGTTGGATGTCAAAAAAGTAAGATACAGATAGGAATAAATCGACAGGAATCAAAACATTGTGAAAGCTATAAACCAAAAAACAACAGGGGATTTGCAATACTTCTTGTAACACTCAGAACAGCTACAATATTGAGTGTATGGTGTTACAACAAAGACGATTGCCACTGTTGCATAGTTACGGATGACTGCTATGTCGATGATGACTAATCGTTGGGTAGGAAGGGAGAAATACAAAAACACAACACGTCTCGAGTATTAGGGCATCTGTTGCTTTATTCTATTCGTTCAGTCTTTGAGGCTGTGGAAACCAATGGAAATGGATAAGGGACAAAACATCCAGAGTATCTTCTTCCCGTATCCTTGAATGGTTCACTCGCTCTCGTTACACACGAACGCTTATCTCCTCGTATCCCAACCACAAAAAGAGTGTCCGAATCGAGAATCCTATCGTCTCTTCACAGAACATCCACTCTCCACTCACATTTCGTGTGGTTAACTTCGCCCAGCCAACCCCTGCCATTACTTACATAGTTGATCGAGTCTGGTGACTTCGGCTTTCATTGTTACACCATAAAGCATAAAGGTGCGAAGTGTAATAAGATTTTTGTATGCCAAGAGAAAAAGCCAGACAGGAACTCACCGTGAACTTCTAATGGTATACAACAAACATATGAGCAATAAGTACGTATCGGTCTGGTGTTGTACGTACACAAAGAGGGGACCGAATCTCTAGGACAGGCTTTGCATGTAGGGAAATCCAGGGTCATCAATAACAGCAAACAGTATTGCCTGCATTGAATCTTGACGATGATAGACGGCGCAAACTCTCTAATAAAACCGTGGAAACAAGTGGTCTATGAAAGTGTCAACGAGGAGTTTGGATATCTATAACTGTCGTTTCGTTGGGTCCTAAGATTATTAGCTTAAGAACACAAGTTCCAGCACATAGGATGATATGGGTAAAATGTCTAACCGTATCCATCATATTGTTCTGACTTAGTTATATATCGAAGCAGTTTCACATTGATGACACTGTTGGGACCGAGGTGCAAGGGTGGCTTCAATGACGTGACACTGCATTATTCAGGGACGTTATTTAAATGCTCATGTTCGATCGGTCTTGATAGCGATTACGTGAAAAAGTAGCACAGTAGTTCTAGTATCATATTCACGATGTTTTATTTGTATAATGATAAACGTGTTGGATTAGTAAATGTTTGTACGGCACATTTCGAATACCCCTTATATATATATATATATATATATATATATATATATATATATATATATATATATAAGGGTATTCGAAATATATATATGTATATACATATCTGTAATAAATGATTTGTTTTTGTGTGAATTGGAACAGTTTTAGAATTAGGTTTTTAACCGTTTTGTAAAAGATTCTTAATTAATTCTCATAATGCATTAAATAAACTACCTCTATTAATAATAAGGAACAGTCTGTCTGTCCTCTATAGACAGCTAAACGGCTTGTTGCAGAAATGCTAAATTTGATATGCATGCTTATGGGACCAGGCGAAGTTTTTATCGTCAAAAAAGTTCTCCATGGCGAAAAGATGAGTTCTTATCGAGAGGGCGTCTCAAATAACAATCAACTGTAAACTATGTTACTTCAAGATATAACTATAAGTGCATAATTTGAATTTCCAAACATTAAAAAAAAAAAACAAGTTAACGAACCATTTACCTTATAAAAATAATTATTCTCATTTAATCTAAAATTAATAATTAGGGTTATTGATAGTTTTTTCACAATTGTGATGTAAAATAATTACATTGTATTATTGGTTCGTAAGAACAATCAATCTGTAAATGTAAGATAATTACATTGCATTATTGCTTTGTTATGACTAACAGTGCGAATAAAAATGTTTAAACTAATAAATAACTCATTTTTTTTAAGTAAATATCTTAACTTCTTACTCATCGTAGACATCTACTTCAGTTAGTATTTTTATAAACACTCCCCCATTGTATTCAGTTTATGTCTGACCATCCTTCATACATGTAATAAACTTAATTCGCTTTTAGATTTCTTACCCAGTAATTTTTTATCATGAGTTTTTTAAACAAAAAATTAAAAAAATCTGGGAAAATGACTGATCTCAGTTGATTCCAAAGTGTTAAGTTTTTTGCAGACTTCAAGCAAAAGATATACATATATCAAAATTTAATTAAAATAATCGATTTACCTTTTGTAAAATTCACTTGAATTTCAAATCAATAGAATGCATTGTTTATTCATCTATATTCAAATTTGTGACGACATATGTGAAATCTATTTATTTGTAAAGGTCTTGTTTGCTTCCCTGCTTTCATCTATCTATGTAGTTATTTATTAAGTTCAGCTTACTTGTATGACAAGGCCAGAAATATGGAGCACTCAGTGAGAATTGAACTCACAAGTAATAGTTTGCTTGTTTAGTACGCTAACCATTACACCATGCAGATGTAATGGTGTGGGGTATGAGGCTGAAGGTCAAGGATGAAGGGCAAGGCTGTGTTGCCGTTTGATATCTGACTCCATATTTTAGTTTATTTTACTCCCACGTTGGCTAGTCGGTGTAACGCCTTGCCCAATAAAGTCCCAAAAAAGAATTATACAAAAGAAAAGACAGCAACAGATAAGAGACGAAGACGTTTCTTTTATACTTTCCTTTATTTACTGGGTTCAACAACCATTCCATGGATGAGGGAGTTTTTCCTGAATACATTGAAATGGTTGAATCCCCCAGTTAAGGTTTCAAAAATACGTTAATCGTTTCATTCATGTGTTTGTCCTCACTTGGTATTTCGGGCTTCCATAAGGGTTAGTTTTCTTTTGGAAGTTTGTCAAAGTCCGGTAAGGGTTAGTTTGTAGTTCATTTGTAGGTCTTTTATATTTAAGTATAATGCTGACCGAGAGAGAGCTGCTACTGGGTGAAAGGGACTGACCAACGCCACGTCCAAAGACGTATGGCATGGCGCCCAGACACCAGACAGCAAAATGGTGTTGTCAAATCGCTGGTCACCGCCTGAAAAAAAAAGAATGCCTGTTCCTCTTTGTCAAGAGGTGGCCTTTTTTTACGCATGCGTCATCCCTTTTTCCCGTCAGGGACCTCTGGGAGTTTCTGCTAATTTAAGTTTTCCTTTTTTTTAATTCAATTTAAATTTTTATTTATTTATTTATTTATTTATTCGTTCCCTACAATGGTTTTTAAGTGCTAACAGTAACTACTACGTAAAATCTAAATTCTTCTATTTCTTCGTTTTCTCTTTGATAAAATTTAATCTTCGTTTGTATAAAATGAATGATCTCATTAATTACCTTCTTTATTTACAGGCAAATTCGTACGTAAAAATGTCGACCAACTGACCCCAATGGAAATTCTTGAACTGCAAGTTGCGCTGCGCAGCATGCAAGACGATGATGGACCCACTGGTTACCAGGCTATTTCTGCTTACCACGGAGAACCAGCCGATTGTAAAGCTGCTGATGGTTCAACTGTTGTGTGCTGCCTGCACGGAATGCCATCCTTCCCCATGTGGCATAGGCTCTACATGGTGCAGTTCGAACAAGCTTTATCTGCCCACGGTTCCAAACAGGGTATTCCTTATTGGGATTGGACTAGACCCATGACACACCTCCCAGAGCTCGTACAACATCCATTGTTTATCGACCCAAGTGGTAAGAAAGCCAAGAAAAACGTCTTCTACTCAGGAGAGATCAAGTTTGAAAATAAAGTTACGGCTAGAGCTGTTGATGCTAGACTTTATGAAGCCTCTCACAAAGGTAATCAGAACTTCCTTTTAGAAGGAGTGCTTAATGCTTTGGAACACGAAGATTTCTGTCATTTCGAAGTTCAATTTGAAGTAGCCCATAACCCTATCCACTATTTGGTCGGAGGTAGGATAACCCACTCTATGTCCAGTCTGGAATACACATCTTATGACCCAATATTCTTCTTACATCATTCTAATGTAGAACGACAATTTGCTTTGTGGCAAGCTCTTCAAAAACACAGAGGACTTTCAACGAAAGCCAATTGCGGTTTGAACCTTTTCCACCAGCCAATGGAACCGTTTAGTCGTGAAACAAATCCGTTCGCCCTCACCAAGGACAACGCCAAACCCGTTAGCCTGTTCGAATACGAACAATTGGGATACGAATATGATGACCTCACTTTGAATGGAATGACTATTGAAGAACTTGATACTCTGTTAAAAGTGCGACTGACACGTCCAAGAGCTTACGCTAATTTTAGATTGGAAGGTATCAAAACATCTGCAAATATTAAAATAATGTTGTGTATTCCTTCTAAAGACAAAAGACACAGTGATAATTGTGACAACGAAGCTGGTCACTTCTTTATTCTTGGGGGTGCACGAGAAATGCCTTGGCACTTTTCTTATCCCTACCTTCATGAAATCACCGACACGGTCCGTACTACTGGATTGCATTTAGATGAAGACTACTACGTAAACGTCAAAATCACTGCTATTAACGGAACTCTTCTGGCAGACGATATAATTCCCAATCCGACTGTTTCTTACATTCCCCCGCGTGGATACCATGACAGTAAGTATACTATTTTATCATATATAATACTTTTGAAATCCACTTAAGTGCCACCTCTATACAAAATATCGGGACACTTTCTTTTTATATGATCATAATTATTCGTAAATGCTAATTATAACTCAGCTTTATTATAATTACTGGCAAAAATAGGCACCCTCTGTGCGTGAGTGTTAAAGTTTAATGTAATAGAATATTATATAAAATGAGAAAGACGAACGAAAGTAATTAAGAACGTATATAAAAATATTAACTTATTTTTTATTTTTATTTTATTTGATATCTACATGAAATTATACATTGGATTTATATTAAAACGTTTTTGTAATAAGAAAATAACAATTAGTATTATTCTAAAGTAGATTACGTTAAAAAGAGGGAATATAACTGTAGAATAGAACAGATTAGACGCTAGCTCTTCCCACCACTCCCAGCTTTCATTGCTAAATTGTGCTAATTTAAATATTTAATTAAATTAGACTATAATAAAAAAATTAGTTATTTCTTTTTGTTAATGTATCTTTTAGAGATTCATCGACGAGATTTTTGCTCATATTTATCTGAATGAAATTAAACAATTAGAAATTAATAGTACCAAGCATACATTAATTAAAATCAAATTTTTGTGATGAATATGCAAATTAGCCTTCCCATTCACATTATAAACCGCTATTTAATTGTATATATAAACACAATTGCATGGTATTTGTATATTGATAAGGTCAACATTATTAATAATGTAAAACAATTTTCTTAATAATTGAGTTTTTAAATAAATATATAATTATTGAGAATATGAAGTAAATAGCTAAAAGAATTGTGACGTCGGTGGTGACTTATGTTGTTTACAAACTGATTCATAATCTCCATTATGATAAGATTTACTCTCTGCAAGTTTTCACTAAAGTACTAATTGGTGACCTTCACTAAAATCTAAGTGATAGTCTCCTCAACTCTCCAGGACTCTTCTCGGTATTCCAGCCGACCTCAGCAGTTCAAAGATCTTGATGATCTCAATCTTCCACTCTTTTTTCCATGTTCTTTGGAACTGTTTCAACGGCACAAACTATGATTGGTATGACCATCACCCTATTTCAGATAATTTTCAGCTCTCTGGCAAGGTCTAGGTAGTTACCTATTTTTTCGCCTACATTTTATTTTTCTCTGTGGTCTGCTGAAATAACAAAGTCCTCTAGTCAACAAGTTATTTTCTTCTTGTTAACTTCTAACCTGTATTATGATTAATATTATTTTCATTCTATACGAAATTTTTAAATATCAATTTTAACAGGTGGTTTTTCACTGAAGTCTGAATGACAACAAATCTCCTCAAGTCTCAAGAATACCTCTTAGAATTCGAGCAGATTTTGACACTGCTGTGGTCTGGATTGTCTCGTTTCTTCCTTTGATCTCCAATTCCTCCTGTCTCTTTTACAGGCCTCTGGGAACCATTCCAAGGGCACTAACTACAATTGGTATCACTGTCATGTTTCACAGCCTTTTCAGGTCTCTGGCAAGGTCCGGGTATTTGTCCAGTTTTTCGCCTTATTCTACTTTCACTATCACTCTGTGATTTGTTGGCACAACAAAATCAATTAGATAACATTTTTTTGGTTAATTAGCACTTGGTCAGATCTTTGGGTCTGGATAGGGTGATCCGTTTGTATCTCAAAGTCCCTGAGAATTTTGTTTCATTTATCATTAATATTTTACTCATTCGAGAGCTTTTCCACACCAGAGATAGCTGATGGTTTTCCTCTGGAATCTAAGTGACAGCAAGTCTCCTCAATTCTCCAAGACTCTTAGTATTCTGGCCGATCTCAACAGTGCTGTTGCTTGGATGGTCTCAACATGTCCTCTTGTTTCCAAGTCCTCCATTCCCTTTACCAATCCTTTGATGACTTGGGAAAGGTATGAATCCAATTATTCTCCCTCCAGCTATGGATAAATAGTAGGACAGACTAGGTTCTTCAGCCTTGGTTAGGCAACTAGTCTAGGAGAAGGAAAACTCTGAATTCAAACCTGTTAAACTCCGCTTAAAAATTGACCTTGTGTCATATCCTGCCCGAGCGGAGGGGTTGGTAAATAGTACCAATCCTTTGATGACTTTACTGAGCGTGCCAATTACGATTGGTATAATCGTCAATTTCACGTTCCATAGTTTTTTTAGTTCTCTTTGCAAAGTCAAGGTACTTATGTCTCTTTTCACTTTCCTTCAGTTTTACCCAGTGATTAACCGGAACGGCAAAGTTCTCTATATGGTAGATTCTCTTTTACTGTTTGTCCTTATGTTGACATTACTGTTATTGGCTGCGGCAATTTGTCTTTCTTTGCTCTGTTTGGCATATTCCTCGAGTCTTTGAATTTTTGCATTTATGCAAACTTAAATACTGACGATTTCTTTTCTTCCTTATGTTGACATTACGGTTATTGGTTGTTTCAATTTGTCTTTCTTTGCTCTGTTTGTGTATTCCTCGAACCTTTGGATTATTGTATTAACGCATACCTAAATACTAGCGATTTCTTTTCTTCCTTCTTTTCTTGACACATAGAATCAGTCTATGTCACTTTTCAGATGTAAGGCCTGGTACTTCGTGATCAATTTCCTTGTCCTTCGGTCCATCTATCAGAATACTTCCCTGGTTTATTTTAAGAATTGTTCTGACTATATTACAAGGGGAACAGCCAAAATATTTATTGCTGATATTTCTGCTTCAGATTTTAGTTGAGAAGTTTTCTTGTTCTTCTAAGGTACTCCTTTAATTTTTCTTTCATCTCATTTTGGTTGATGGTGACTGCTTTCAGACATATTCCTAGATACTTGTAATTTTCCTTTTCTCCGAGTGTTCTGATGCTTTCCTGATTTTTTTGTTCTATTTCTTCCGTTGTTTCTCTTTTCCCTTTTTCATTATCACTATTACACACTTTTCATTGCCAAATCCCATTCTTATATTCTGGCTGTATATTCTTATACTTTACAATTATTATTTTACTGCTTGTGTGTTTTTCACACCAGCGTTAGCTGGTTATTTTCTTCTTCTTCTTCTTCTTCTTCTTCTTCTTCTTCTTCTTCTTCTTTTGGTATAATGGTTAGAGTATTCGCCAATGATGGGTTCAATCCCAGGTCGAGTCATATCAAAGACTCAAAAAATGGTATTTGATGCAGCCTTACCTAACACTTAGCACTATAAGGTACTGATCAAGAGTAAAGCGGAGCAATCTAGGGAATGGATTAGCGCTCTTCCCTAGACCTCAGAGTAGTAGCTATTGAAAAGGGAACCTTCGGGTCGCTCTCGACTTCGGTCCCCAACTTTATTATTATTATTATTATTATTGTCTAAACAGAAACTTTGGTGATATATCGGCAAATCTTGTTCAATTTAACTCTAGTTTATTTTGTTCGGACAAGTAATCAAGCAATCATTTCGTCAACTCTAAATAGGTTATTTTATCAACCGTGGAATTGTATACAGATAGCATCGACACGAAACAGTTTATCATAAGGATGAGAATAAATCCCATCAAAATTAATTACATCCCAAACTAATTACTAGATTGATATTATATAGAAAGCTATAAAAATCAAGATAGTTACATCTTAATTTCTGTAATCGTTGGCCCCTGTAGCTGTCATTCTAAGACAAACTTCCAAAGGAAAAGAACTCGAGTTCGAGTCTCGCTAAGAGGTTGTTCTTTCTTCGAGGCCACAGTCCAGCGCTTTAGCCATTACACCACTTGGAATCCAGTTCTTTCTTTCCTATCAATGCTGTTTACAAACTACTGTAGAATAATTTTCTGAATGGTTTTAATAGAAAGTAAGTGAAATTAAGATGAAAAAATTCTAGCTAATAATTAATAATGGCTGACAACATTTCATCTAATAATAAAATTCAAGATTGTTTTGACTTGGTTTAATTGTATATCAACATTCGCACTTCATTTAATGCCAAAGACATCCTTGTAGAAGAAATAGCAGTGATACTATTTGAATCCCTAACCTCTATACATAAGATAATCCTAAATGGGTTTACATGTCGTGAAAATCAATCAATTATAAAATCAATTTTCAAATACTTGTGTGAATCAAAAGTTTCACAGTATCCTGGGATGTTCTAGTTTGAGGCGCTTATATCTGGTGACCGAAGGAGAAAAGATGTGGAAGATACCCACTATAGTTGGTAGTATCATGGTAGTTGGTACGCTGACATTTTGTGCATTGTTTCACTCCGTGTGAGATTTGAAATCCGTGCAGATGAACGTGCAACATAGCTTAATTCGGGAACTTATGCTTTACGAGTTGCAACTGAGTCATAATGCTGCAGAAGCAAGCAAAAATATTTCTTGTTCAGTAGATCACTGTATAGTAAATAAATGGTTCAAGAAATTCCGCTTGTGTTGCAAGAACGTCGACGATCAAGCAAGGTCAGGTAGGCTAAAAAGAGTGGATGCTGAAGCCATGTTCCAAGCCGTAGAGGCCAATCCAGTGAGTAGCATTCGAAGAGTATCAGGTGAGCCCGACATTGAGGTTAATGATCATTATGGTTGCGTCAAAAGAGTATCAGGTGAGCCCGACATTAAGGTTAATGATCATTATGGTTGCGTCAAAAGCATTCGGAACCGTCGAATTTTGTCTCACGTTACCAAAATATTGCAAAACTTTTGACCCAACCTCTTACAAACTTTACTTATCTTGTTGATTTTTTAATTCATACTTTCAAAGGTAATGCGAGACATTGATTAAACAAGATTGAAAACACGAAAATAAATCTTTTAACGAGCGTAGAATGACAGTCTGGGTAGTTGTGATGAAAAGCGTCTGAAATTAAGATGAAAGAAATACTTGTCAAAAATAAACAATGACTGACAATGTTTCATCTAATAATAAATTTCAAGTTAATATCACAACCAGTGACTATAGAATGGCAATCTGGTTGACGGTGATGAAAAGCAACGAAGATTAACATGAAAAAATTAATATTGGTTAATAATTTATGATTGAGATTTGGGGATGGCAGATATTCATCTTCATTTGTGTAAGTGACGGACGTGTAGTATATGTTCTTTCTTCTCTGTTAAATAGAAAAAAGTTGATGAGTTTCAATGTATTACCTGAGCATACCTAAGCCAGTGAGGATCAAACTCAACATGAGTCCCTGGGAGAGGTTCAAATTCATTCTACTACCCTAGAGTAGGGTTGGGGTACATTTTCATGTCATAAAAAAGTTATCAACAAATTAGAATACACTGACTGCAATGAGTGTCCTGGATAAAACACCATGCTGCATCTGACAGTGAAGCTCTAATCTAGGGGTTTTAGGGAATAAGATGTACTCCTTCATTGCTATTACTCCCAGATTCACTCTCTACCGGAGTGGCAGTACCTGTTAGGCTCTCATTTATGGGTTAAATAGAACTGTTCAATCATTTACTAAGGATTATTATTATTAGTTATTTGAAACCATACAGCTGTTTGGTTATTTGGTTATTTGGTTTAATATTATATCAACCTTTGATGGTTATTTAATGTCATATCACGTTTATACATATGATTTATTTGCACTTAGTTAAATGATTTCAAGTATTGTAATTGAATGAACAGTTCTATTTGGTTGGTCATGTTTTACGGTACATCAACCATTATAGATTATCTAATGCTAAATCCTGTTTATACATATGTTTTATACATATATGATTTGTAAACGAACAGTTTGGAGGTAACAATTTTTAGATGAGCCAGGACTCATTTGTTTGCACACAGTTAAATGGTTTCATGTATTGCTTACACTAATAGTTTTATTTGCATACAGTTAAATGATTTCAAGTATTGCTATTTAATACTTATAATTCCATTAAACTGTCGTTAGTTTGCACACATTTAAATTGTTTCAAGAATAGAAAGTGAATAAAAATTCCAATTTGACTCATACATAGGACCCTAACAGGTACTACCACTCCGGGTTAGAGTAGAGCTGGGAATAATGGAAATGAAAATTCTCAAAATTCCTCAAAGCTCCAAGAGTGGAGCCTCACCATCATATGCTTTTTAGTGTCGTATCCAGCACACTCGTTTGGGGCGTCTTACCCCTTTGCAAAGATGTGGTCGACAAATTCTATAGCGCCAATCGAGTTGTTTGCTAAACAAATGTGTGCAAATTATTTATATAACATTGGAATACTTGATGAATACAAGTACTAACGTTAAGTTGCAATACTTGAAGGAATCTAACTGAGCGCACTCAAATGATAGATATCAAATAGAATTATTAGTGTTAAATAGGAATACTTGAAACTATTTAACTGTGTGCAAACAAATGGGCTCTAACAACTCGTTAAAAACTAAAGTTACCAATAAACTATTCATATATATATATATATATATATATATATATATATATATATATCTGTGTTTACATATATTCAATAGCATGGATGCTTATCTGTGACCACAGGTTTCATGCCGTCTTTATTACGACAATCATCAGGCAGAGAAAGAAAGATATTGGAGAAATTGAAACAGTCGAAAAATACGGCCAGACGAATGTTTACGTTGAGACTGTGTATACGTCTTTGTTTGTAAGTGTGCGTGTGTGTGTGTGTGTGTGTGGATTATATTTGCGTATTATTGTGTGTAGTCGTATATGTATTCGTTAGAATGTGTGTGTGTGTATGATGATACACGCGGCAGATTTGAAGTTGTCTCCTAAGTATAAGTATCAATGCTCTAATATATATATATATATATATATATATATATATATATATATATATATATATATAAGCTGGATTTGGCATAAAATAGCCTACAGGGGTTGATATGCCATAAGAATACCAATCAACCTATCAATAATGCCGCACTCAGTAAATTTTTCGTATATTTACAACAAAATCAAAAGCTGAAAATTTTTAGGAAATACCAGTTCAATTTTAATTATTCTTATAATGAAGAAGTTTTGTATTTATTAATTTTCAATGATCAACCTTCATTACATTGTTGATTTTTCATTTATACTTTTAGCCGGAATGCGAGACGTCGATGAAACAAGATTAAAAACTCGAAAAGATATTAACAGATTGACCCATGAAGAGGAATATGAACTAAGAGTAGCCATGGAACGTTTTATGGCCGATAAATCAATCGATGGTTACCAAGCCCTGGCCGAATTCCACGGCCTACCAGCTAAATGTCCCCGACCAGACGCACTTAACCGTGTCGCCTGCTGTGTACACGGTATGGCAACCTTCCCCCACTGGCATCGACTGGTAGTTGTTCAGTTTGAAGATGCTTTGACAGCGCGTGGTTCCCCAATCGGTGTGCCCTACTGGGACTGGACGAAACCTATCAAAGCTCTCCCCGACCTTGTTACTGATGAGACTTACGAAGATCCCTATACTAACGAAACAAAGCCTAATCCATTTTTTCATGCACCAATAGAATTCCTAAAGGCTGATGTGTTCACTGAGCGCCAAATCAATCCACTGTAAGTCTTAAGTATTTTCAACCGATATTTTTATACCTTTTTTATAATACTTATCGCAAATCTACCGACAACATGGTGAGTTGAAAAGTTGCGAACAGGAGATCTTGTAATTTAATTTCCATAAAATTTGAAAGCTCTTTTCTGCTGAAATTTAAACTTGTTTGAAAAGTAAACTCTTTAATTTTAAACGTATGTACAACTAATTCTTTTCCTGGTGCCCTCTTTTTAATATACAGTAGGAAACCGGTTTTTTATGATTAAATTTTTTTTTAAAACATTAGAAAGTTTTGCACACACCAATCTTGGTCAGTTCGAATCTCCCAATCTTAGTCGATTAATATTTAGTAATATTCATTTTAATCATTACATATCTATCTTTACCTTTTCATAGCTTTGTCTATCGCTATAATTTTAAAACCTAATTAAATTCAAGCATGTAAGGACGAATGAGAGATTTATGGACCTTGAGCTCAAAGTCATATGCAGTTTCATATTTAGGATTAACTACCTTACTAGAAAGAAGAATGAAAGGTGATCTAATATAATCTTTCAAAATAATTAATGGAATTTCTCATTATAGTAGACATTTTTTGAATACTTCTGCTCGAACTGGAAATTTACTGTTAAGACAGATGTCAAAACTATGTCTCCTAACCAATTGAATTTTTTTCTAATTGAGAAATATATTTCTGGAACAAATTGCTTAATCATATGAAAACAGCAATAGCGTAAAAAATAACATTAAATTGGATGATTTCGGAAGAAAAGGCTAAGAAAAATAATTCAAGAGGACATTTTTGGGAACTGTTGATTGAATTACAAAAGAGAATTTGATCTGTATATAGATATTGTGTTGATAGTGCATAAGTTCTGAACAAAGATTCTTTTTTAAGGTTAATGTAAGAAGAAAGAAAAAACAGAGATGCCCAACGAGGCATAAAAAGAATAACAATCTATTCATGTATTTTTATTATCTTCAGACTCTTCAAGCAACCAACAACTGGTGATTATGGCTATCTTTTTGACGGCATGATGTTGGCTTTTGAACAAGAAGATTTCTGTGACTTTGAAGTGCAGTTTGAAGTGACACACAACACAATTCACGCTTGGATCGGAGGCAACAAGACTTATTCTATGTCCTCTCTGCATTACACTTCATTTGACCCGATATTTTGGTTGCACCATTCTCAAGTCGATAGATTGTGGACAATCTGGCAAACTCTTCAGATCCAAAGAGGATTGCCCTACAAAGCTTACTGTGCTAACTCTGAAATACATCGTCCTCTCACACCGTTTTCTTTTGAATCACCTCTCAATAATAACGAGAATACAAGAAAGCACTCAATACCGACTAATGTCTATGATTACCAATCAGAATTTGAATATAGTTATGATAATCTGTTTTTTGGTGGGATGTCTATTCGAACTGTGCAGAATCGTATTGATGCAAACAAAGCTAAGGATCGAGTATTTGCTGGTTTCTTGTTAATGGGAATACGTACCTCGGCTACAGTGGATGTTTTTGTCGTTGCCACTGGCAACGAAATTAGAGTGAGTTCCATCACGATTCTTGGAGGCAGTGAGGAAATGTTTTGGAGATATGACCGACTTTATAAACATGAAATCACCGCTTCTCTCACAGCACTAGGTATTGATATACACGGGGAATATTCACTACGTGTTGATATTAAAGACATGAATGGTACCGATATATCAATTACTGCTATACCTCCTCCCGTTGTTCTTTACATACCGAAAAAAGGTAAGTTAAGATATTTTTACAGTTATGTACGAGTTTTCAGAATAATTCTCTGAATATTAAAGACACTTCTCAAAATTATGGACAAAAAGAATTAACTAATACAATATGTCTCCCTAAACGCCAAGATCCCGGGCCATTGGCCGAAGGAATAGAGTGTTCTCCAATAGTCCAGGAAACCCAGGTCGAGTAATACTAAAAACTCAAAAAATGGCACTTGATGCCGCCTTACTTAACACTCAGCATTATCAAGTAAGGATCAAGGGTAAAGTGGAGAAATCCACGGAATGGAGTAACGTCATCTCCTACACCTCGATGTAGTAGCTATTGAAAAGGGAGCCTTTGAGTCATCCTCGACTACGGTCGCCAACTTTACTTTTAACCGGTGTGTCCTGGTTGCGGTGGCAGTTGATCGAGGTGCGTCTTCACCGGCATCCTCGAGCCTCAAGGGGCCGTCTCCCAGGCTCTAACCCTCCTTGGAGGGGCTGGGTTTATTGCCTGGCACCTGAGGCGCCCCTCTTTAGGTGAAGGCAGACGGAACCCGTGACGTTTTTGGTGCAAAGACCCTGCGCCCGGATACCACCTAAAAAGACTTTGTGCCACACTCGTCCGGTTGGTGGGACGGTCGATAAATTCACATCGCTTGTGTTTACATTTATAGTTTGGTCTACATAAATGTTCAAAAAGCGTCTATGAATGTAAATAGGTTTTTTCCGTGTGGATATATTCAATGATACACATCTGCTTTCATTTCATTCGCTAGTTTTCTTGACTGCCATCCCGATGTTACCTGTAACAAAGCAAACAAAAAGATATGTTATTAGCAATGGAGTTCAATCATTACTACCATACTATCAATATCTGCATTTAATGTTGTCAGACAATGTATTTAAAATATGAAAGATTAACTTTAAAGGGACCCTCTTACAAGGGCGGGAGTGGGAGATAGATAAAATTAGAAATATCAAAATTGATACTGTAATGTTATAATCTTGGACCTTTTTCTCTTTCCAGTTGAAGATGTGCAATTTGATGAAAGCCATCGATCTAGAAAAGACATTTCTAGTATGACCGACCATGAAATGAACGAACTCCGAGCAGCATTAACTGCATTTGCAGCTGATAAAACAGCTACTGGTTATCAACAAGTTGCTGCTTTCCATGGTTCTATTAAATGGTGTCCAAGTCCTGACGCAGCCGTCAAATATGCCTGCTGTCAGCATGGTATGGCTACCTTCCCACACTGGCATAGGTTGCTTACTGTCAACTACGAAAACGGACTGAGACGAAATGGCTACCATGGAGGTGTTCCTTATTGGGACTGGACCCGCCCTATTCATGCCCTTCCCACACTTGTAATAGAAGAACAATACACTGACGAAAAGGGTGAGACACACCCAAATCCGTTCTTCAGTGGTGACATTGATGAGGCCAGTGCTAAAACAAGTCGAGCACCATCACCAGCCCTTTTTGAGCAACCTGAATTCGGACATTATACTCACCTTGCTGATGAGATATTTTATGCATTGGAACAGGAAAACTTCTGTGATTTTGAAGTCCAGTTTGAAATAGCTCATAATCATATCCATGCCCTGGTCGGTGGAACAGAACCCTATTCAATGTCATCTCTTGAATATTCTGCATTTGATCCAATTTTCATGCTCCATCACTCAAACGTCGACAGGATCTGGGCTACATGGCAGGCGTTGCAGAAATTCCGTGGAAAATCTTACAATTCGGCCAACTGCGCTATTGAATTGCTCCGTCGACCAATGTCTCCATTCAGTCTGTCAAGTGATATCAACCCCGACTCACAGACTCGCGAGCATTCTATTCCTTTTGATGTGTTTGATTACAAGAGTGTCTTTCACTACAACTATGACACATTAGAAATAAATGGTCTGTCTGTTCCTCAATTATCGAAAGAAATCCACAGACGTAAGGCGAAAAACCGAGTATTTGTGACCTTTATGCTTGAGGGCCTCCAGAAATCTCTCCTCATTCAATATTATATTAAAGATTTCGTAAGTGATAAAACAATAAAAGCTGGAGAGTTCTATGTGTTGGGAAGTAAAAACGAGATGCCTTGGAAATTCGATCGGTCTTATAAAGCCGATATTACAAAACAGATGGACAAATTGAATCTTAATTACGCGGACAGTTACAGTATTCAGTATACGATGACAGATCTGGAAGGAAACAAAATCGAAGACGTTGAACTGGAACCAACAGTGATCTTTGAACCTGGTAGAGGTTTGTATAATATTGATTATAATAATTTGACAACCTATGAATCTGTTAGATTCCCGTTGTAGTAGCAATCTATGATAATACTGATAATTTTATCTAAGAAGAAATGAAGGATTCTAATTAGCGTTTCATTATTTTCGTTCCATCGAGAATCTGGGTAATAAAAAAGGAAGTTTGGCGCAACTGCAGACCCGACATAATTATCATTCTGTCGACATTTGGAGAGCAAATTGTAGCGTTTTCTAGGCATATCTTAAGTATACTGCTCTTATAAAAAAATCTTGTTATGGTGTGCTCTTTTTGCTTGGTTGCTGTTACACGCAAAAACACACACGAGAAGTTTGGTGATATATAGATATGACATGAAAATGACAATAAGGATCAATATCATCGACATCATGATCCATATTTTAATAATATACTTTTTTCTATACATATTACTAAACACATAAAAAATATAACAGTATTGAGATTTTTGTTAGTGCAATAATCTTCAAATGTACTAAAGCAATTTTCATCCCAGCTATAATAATAATAATAATAATAATAAATTTGTGTTTGCCCCGATCATCATCATTTCTCAAGAGATATAAATACTAATTATAGAGTACTTCCTCTTATTTGCTTGTAGTCTATTGTCATGTAAGTTCAATAAAAAGAACGTGACACGACACTGGGCATAATGATATTCTTCTTTTTCTTAATAATAATGATAATAATAATAATAATAAACGTTAGCCATTACGCCATGGGAACTTCCCCGAAACTTAGAATACTCTGATTGTATCCTACAAAAGGGTAAGACTCCCCCCTCTGTATCCTGCAAAGAGTAAGACTCCCACCTCTGACCCGCACTGGTAGTACTTGTTAGGGTCTCCTTTATGGATTAAAGAGATTTCTTGAAAGATTATCCCATTTATCAACCCCTCCGCTCGGGCAATTTTTAAGCGGAGTTTAACAGGTTTGAATTCACAGTTTTCTTTCTCCTAGACTAGTCGCCTCACCAAGGCTGAAGAACCTAGTCTGCCCTACTATTTACCCATAGCTGGAGGGAGAATATTTGGATTCATACCTTTCCCAAGGGTATTAGTGCTATGTGAAATGTAATCAGGCTCGTCCAGGATTTGAACTCGTGTCGTCGTGTCCACATCCTGCGACGATAACCATTACACCACGGGCACCTCTTTTGAAAGATTATTCATACTCAATAGAAATGCTTGTTGCCATATAATTTTGAAATAAGAATAATTTCTTGCAACTAGAATTCTTAACTAAGGATTATTATTAGTTACTCGAGACCATATAACTCTGTGCAAATAAATGAGTACTATTGAATAGAAATAATTGCTTGAAACCATATAACTATTAGTATTAGATAGGAATACTTGAAATGATACAACTGTGTGTAAATTATTTGTATTAGGGAATACTTGATAACAAATAAATGTGCAAAAAAAACTGAAGAAATAGCTACAGACAAATGTAAAATGAATGCAATTCTCTAATGTCTAAAATATCTCTTGGCGCGTTGGCATGCCGTTAAAATCAATCAATCTTTGTAGATTACGTCTCATTTGATTGGAATCAAGCGTATTTTGGTAAAAGAATGAACAGTTCGATAACTGATCAATTCCTTTCATAAAGACTTAAAGCTGTATGAATGCCACTTGCATTTATCTTTCATGGCAACTTTAAACTGATGCAAGATTGCCACATCTGAATGGTTGAAAGCAACGAAAGTAGAAGGATTAAAAGTAGTAAATGAGTAATGAAAGTAGCCCAATAATTCTAACCGACTGATACTCTTTTTAGAGGAAAAATTTTTAGGGGGAATCCCAGTATTGTAGTTGCTAACGTCTGGACTGCGAAATCGTTGGAAGCGAGTTCGAACTCGTCACGCTCTTGCGTTCACTTTCGAATTAATACCCTTAAGAAAGAAAAAACTCCTTATAACCCCTATTAACAGGTTAAATAGTACTATTACTGTTCTTTTACAACGATGGTTTTTTGCATTGAATAACATCAAAAGGTTGTTATACCATTAAACAAAGAAATAAAACCAAACCAAAACAGTATAAGATTACATTGATTGATGTATGATTATTATGTTTTTTTCATTGTCGTTTCAGTTTCCTCCGAGGGCGGCCTTTCATGGACCGAAGCAGCTACAAGTGCGAACAAAATTAGAAAAAATTTGAATGCATTAAATAAAGGTGAAATTAACTCGTTACGCGGAGCTCTTAAGCGTATGAAAAAAGACGGCAAATTTGAAGAGATCGCTTCATTTCATGGACTCCCGGCTCAGTGCCCAGACGGGTACGGCATCTCAGTTTATACATGCTGCCTTCATGGTATGCCTACATTCCCACACTGGCATCGTCTTTACGTGGCTTTAGTTGAAGATGAATTGTTGGCTCGCGGTTCTGGGGTTGCCGTACCCTACTGGGATTGGATAGAACCATTTGAAGTTTTACCAAATCTCATCAGCGAAGCTTCCTATTATAATTCGCGTACACTCCATATTGAAGAAAATCCATTCTTCAAGGGAACAATTAGTTTTGAAAACGCCATCACTGACCGTGACCCACAACCGGAGCTGTTTAATAACAACTATCTTCATGATCATGCCTTGTTTGCGTTCGAACAAACAGACTTCTGCGAGTTTGAAGTTCATTACGAGGTTCTTCATAACACAATCCATTCTTGGCTGGGAGGTCGGGATCCTCATTCCATGTCTTCTCTTGACTTTGCTGCCTACGATCCTGTTTTCTTTCTTCACCATAGCAACTTGGATCGCTTGTGGGCTATTTGGCAAGAGCTTCAGCGTTATCGTAAGTTGTCATTCAATGATGCCAACTGTGCTTTGCCCTTGATGAACCAACCGATGCGACCATTCAGCAACAGTACGGCCAATCAGGATCGCTTGACCTTTACTTACAGCAGACCAAACGATGTCTTTGACTACCAAAACGTATTGCATTACAAATACGATACTCTGACTTTTCATGGTCTTAGTATAATGCAACTTGCAATTACTTTGGAGAAAAGACGGGAGAAAGATCGCATATTCGTCGGATTTTTGTTGCATGGCGTGAAGGCTTCAGCGGATGTCCGGATTTATATCTGTGTTCATATCAGTCAAACGGAGGAGAACTGCAATAATTACGCAGGCATATTTTCCATTTTGGGAGGAGAATCTGAGATGCCGTGGAAATTTGATCGCTTATTTCGTTATGAAATCACTGATGAATTACAGGATCTGGGTCTCAAACAGGACAGCCAATTTCACGTCACAACCGAAGTGATTGCTGTCAATGGTTCCTATGTTTCCCGACCAATTTTTCCAAATCCAACTATCATCTTTGTCCCTAAAAAAAGTAAGTTGACAAGTATTTCATTCGTAGTATTGGTATCACATTCTATTAGTATTGAGGTATAACAAAAGTATTTTTGTTTTTTTAATTGAGAGTTCATAGGGAACTTCATGAGTGTTCCTATACGATTTTTGAAGCTTATATAATGATCTACCTAATACATCTTTTGATACTTCTCGTTCTTCTAAAAGTTTTACGAGTTTATGTAATTTTCCAGTTGTTATTTTTTGATAATCCAAGATCTAAAAAATGTCAACTGATGGTGGTCTGAGTTCTTCTCGACTTTGCATTTTAAAGCTTCATAATCAAAAAGTGATGGTCGTCCACTTTAGGGTTTTATTTCAAATGTTGAGAAGTATCGTCAGATATTGTTTCATTTCCTTACACTTTCCGAATTCGAGGTGTGGGTTCAGCGACTTGAGGCTTAGTTTAAAATAATTCCTCAGAATTGCCAGAATTTCAATATATTAGCAATCCGCCATTATAACATCAAAAACAAAAAGATACAGTCGATTATTATTATTATTATTAGCAGCAGTACTAGTAGTATATAAAAGACAGTCTTTAGATGCGTACGTGAAATTAGCTTGGAAGTAATTATCACATACATATGAAAATATTTTACTACATCCTAAAATAGGTGATAAAATCTCTTCACATAAAGATTGTTAATAAATTAAAACCCTTTTAGAATTTTTTCTCAAAATATGTTACCCATCCTGCAGTGGAAATTTCAAATTATATGTTTAAAATAATTTCTTACAATCTCGAATTATAATTACTGAGTTCATGCTTCTAAAATTATTGGTTTATTTCTTTTGGCCCAGTCGTTTGGGGCTGCAGAATACACTGATTGCATCTCTACAGAGGAGGTAAGACTCCTCCAACGAGTGTCCTGGATATAACACTAAACAATCTGATGGTGAGGCTTCAGAACAACTGGAGCTTTGGAGAATGCAGAGTACCCCTTTATTGCCATTGTTACCAGGTCCACTCTGGGCCGGAGTGGTAGCACGTGATAGGGTCCAATCAATGGTTCAAATTGAACTAAACTGTATAATTATGCTAAATTGAATTGTTTGAAAAGAGCTGTTTTTGCATTTAACGGTGTGTAAACAAAAAAAATGTGTACTTATGCTAAACAGAATTGTTTGAAATAGAACTGTTTATATGCATGAATAGGGTTTTGGCCTTAAATAACCTTCAATGGTTGATATGCCATAAACCCTACCAGACCTTTCTTTCTTTCTTTCTTTCTTTCTTTTAATTACTTCCATAATTTTCAACCAGATTGTTCTCCGTTAATGGTGATATTTCTATGAAGTTTAAATTGTCACTAGTTGAGGCTTAAAATAGGGGTCCCAAATAAGCATGTGACCCGCAAATTACTTTTCTAAGGCAAGAAATAGAACAATATTCATGTCTAATATTTTCCAAAAACTTAATTTGTCCCGCACCCTTTTGTCTCAGGGAATTATATGGATGCCATTAAAATCAATCAATTAATCAATCTTCTGATTAAAAATTGTCCTTGAATTAAAAAAACACATACTCTTTTAAGGCTAATGTTTAAGTACCACCCAACATTAACAAAACTAATTCCCTTGAAACAAGTGGATTCGTTTATTCTATTTAATTGTGGATTTCTTTTTTCAGGAGAAACAAAGACGACACGATCACACGAGTCCCTCCATGGTAATTTAGTGCGTAAAAATGTCGAGCGTTTGTCATTACATGAGATGAATTCGCTGGTTCATGCAATGAAGAGAATGCATCTTGACAAATCTTCAGACGGCTTCGAAGCCATTGCTTCATTCCATGCCCTTCCTCCTCTCTGTCCTAATCCAACTGCGAAACAACGACATGCTTGCTGCCTTCACGGTATGGCTACCTTCCCTCAGTGGCACAGGTTGTTTGTTGTTCAATTTGAACAGGCTTTACATCGACACGGTGCCAAAGTAGGCGTCCCCTACTGGGACTGGACACATCCAATATATGAAGTCCCCAGTTTCTTTGCCTCAGAAAAATATATGGATCCATTTACGGGTATTGTGACAGTTAACCCTTTTCATCATGGAAACATTTCTTTTATTAGTCCCGAAACAATAACAAAACGTAATATAAGTGAATATCTTTTTGAAAGACCAATTCTCGGAAAACAGACTTGGCTGTTTGACAATATTATCCTGGCTTTAGAACAAACTGACTACTGTGATTTTGAAATCCAATTCGAAATTGTTCATAACGCTATCCATTCTTGGCTGGGAGGCAGCGAACTTTATTCTATGAATCATTTACATTATGCCGCTTACGACCCTGTTTTCTATCTGCATCATGCCAACGTCGACCGTCTTTGGGTTATCTGGCAAGAACTGCAGAAATTTCGTGGCCTTCCAGCTTACGAATCGAACTGTGCTCTTGAGTTGATGAATGAACCCTTGAAACCTTTCTCTTTCGGACCTCCTTATAATTTGAATCCAATAACATATAAATACTCCAAGCCAGCTGATGTGTTCAATTACAAAGATCACTTCCATTACGAATACGACATGTTAGAGATGAATGGAATGTCTATTCCTCAGCTTGAATCTTACATCCGAAATATGAAACAGCACGATCGTGTCTTCGCTGGTTTCTTATTGGAAGGATTCGGTAGTTCAGCTTATGCAACATTTGCGGTGAGTAATTTGAATATTATCATAAGAATAGCTTCAAAATATACACTATTATACTGTTTGTTTGTATGTACGACAGTTACTCTTTTTTTTTTTTACCTAAGATTAAAGTGAAGTATCTGCGCTCGATTCATTACACTTCTGATCTATTGTTTGTATGTACAATTATTATTTTTTCTACCTAAGGCCAGTGGAGTATCTGTACTCGATCTATGACCCGTATGATTTATACTATTATCCTGCTTTTATGTACAACAGTTAAGCTTTTCTACAAAGGATCAGTGAAGTATCTGAGTTCAATCCTCGGCCCTTCTGACATACACTATTATTCTGCTTGTTTGTATGTACCATAGTTACGCTTTCTACCTAGAATTAGGATGTAGTATCTGTGCCCGATCCCTAGCTCTTCTGAGTTGGAATTGGTTACGCTTTCCGGCTGAGAAACCTACCTAATAGTCTTAAGCAGGAAGGAATTGTAGAAAATAGACCAAGGAGATGAAGCGTGAAGAAGGAAAGGTTCGAAATAAGAAAACTAGAGAAAAGTGAGGAAAAAATAAGAAAGAAAGAAAGAAAGAAAGGGCAAAGACACGGGTGGAGAGGAAAGAAAAACTTGCTGGCTGAATATCAAGAGACATCAAGTGAAACAATGAAAGGCTGATAGGAATGAAAATATGTAAAAATTGCGACACATTGAAATTCTTTATGAAGAGATATAGCAAAAGAAAGATAAAAGGGAGTATGCCGTAGAAAATATGCTCGCATTCTTTATGTTGTATCTTTTGATACACAATAATAATAATAAGATCTTGCCATAAAAATGACGGTAATATCAATTGTAGCTGGTGCACTAGAAACAGTCCCTAAGGATTTGGAGAGGAAACTGGAAGAATTTGAGATCCGAGGAACAATAGAGACCATCCAGACCACATAAAAGTTAAAATCGACTAGAATTCTGAGAAGAGTCCCAGGGACCTAAGGTGACCTACTCTCACTCAAACTTCAATGAAAAACCACCTGTTAGAACTAATGAAAAATATTTGCAAGGAGTATAAGTGGAGAGTAAATTTGGCGACCTAAGTCGACGGCGACCCGAAGGCTCCCTTTAGGGGAGGGCGCTATTCCTTTCGCTGGATTGCTCCACTTTACCCTTGAAACGTACCTTATAAGGCTGAGTGTTAAGCAAGGAAGAATCAAGTACCATTTTTGATTTTTGGTATGACTCGACCTAGGATTGAACCCCAGTCTCCCGGGCTCATTGGTCTAGTGGGTAGAGTGTTCGCCAATGGCCCGGGAGACCAGGGTTCAATCCCAACTCGAATTATACCAAAGACTCAAAAAATGGTTCTGGATTCCTCCTTGCTTAACACTCAACATATCAAGGGTAAAGTGGAGAAATCCGGGGGAAGGAGTAGCGCTCTTCCCTACACCTCGGTGTTGAAGCTATTGAAAAGGGAGCCGTCGGGTCGCCTTCGACTACAGTCACCAACTTATAAGCGGAGATAAAAATAAATTAAAAAAGAATATCTCAGGAGAACACGAAAACAACTGGAAACCAAACTATATAGCAGAAATGTTATGAACAAGATAAACCTCTGAACTGCCCACCCTTTAAGATACTCGGGACCATTCTTGAAGTGGACGAGGGAAGAACTTCAACCAATGCACCAGAGAACAAGAAAACTCATGACGAAGCATAAGGCCTTACATCCCAGAGCTGACATAATTATATGCTTCAAGAAAAGGAGGAAAAGGACACTCCATCATTGAAGATAGCGTCGATATATCGACAAGCCGAATCGAAGACTGCATATAAAAGAGGAAATAAAGACTAATTACAGCGACTAGAAACAACACAAGCAACATAAGGATTTGTTGTATAGCTACTCAATAACCAGGACCATGGTTAACTATACAAACACATAATACAAATATATGTTGAATACATACCGACGCAATGAATAACGACGAGCGAAAATATGTACCTCTCATTTAATTGAGACGTTTGTGTGTGAGAGGGAGTTGGAGACCGAACAAAGACTGCAATATATTGACCCCACTCTTATGGCCATCAGCGTTGTGTCTTTCTCGTCCTCCTGATACTCAACCGGAGGGCCGGGGGCCCACTCTGCTGGCTTTCTCTACTGCATCTTATCACCAACTGGTCTGGTCCCCAAACTCCATCGGGGGTCCCGAGGGCCCCTTCGCCCGGGTGTGGCTTTCCCTACCACAACTCGTCTCTATCACATCTGATCTCCAACTGTCTGATTTCCTGTCTTGACCGAGTTATATAATAGTTCAACGTCCACTCAATCGCCCACTCAATCTTTGGAATGGCATGTTTGATTGTCATCAAGCGGAAATAACTGTCATGCAGTTCAGAGGTCACTCTCTCCGGTGCATCAGTCTATGAGTGTATCATGGGCTTTTACCTTGTCCTATTTCATCAGCCAAATCCGCCCACGCGATCTCTTTCGATTACTGGCCATTGGAATGTGTCACTTCCTTCCGGTGCATCACTTTGGAATGGCATGTTTGCCCGGGCCGAAGGTCAATATATAACAGATTAACAGAACAACAAAAACTAGAAAACAAAAACGGGGAGAAATTCACTTGTATGGACGTTTCAAGCAACAAACAAGCGAAATATCACATGAGAAGACTTGGAGATAGACAAGAAAAGGAAAAATTCAGAGAGAAATTGAATCTCTTCTAATAGCAGCACAAAACAACAAAATCGTAAATGTAGGTTATGTGGTGATAGAGACGAAACAATCGATCACATAATACGCGAATGCAGTAAATTAGCGCAAAAGAGCATAAGACTAGACACGGCTTGGCGTGGAAGGTGATCCACAGGGAATTGTGCAAGAAATTTAAATTTGATCATACAAACAAGTGATATAAGCACAGCTCGGAATCCGTCCTGGAGAATGAGACTCATAAACTTTTCTGGGATTTTGAGAGGCGAAATGTTCACTTAATCTCGGCCAGACGATCAGGCCTATTGATAGTCAACAAAAAAAAAAAAAAAAAGAAAAGAGAACCAGCCGAATAGTGAACTTTGCCTTTCCAGCAGACCACAAAATGAAAATAAAAGAAAGCGAAAAAGGAGATAAATATGTAGACCTTGCTAGAGAACTAAAAACCTATGGAACATGAAGGTGACGGTGATAACAATTGTGGTTGGTGCACTTGAAATAATCCCTTAAGGATTGTTAAAGGGAGGTGCCCGTGGTGTATTGGTTATCGTTGTAGGAAATGGACACGGCGACACGAGTTCAAATCCTGGACGAGGCTGATTGCATTTCACATAGCACTAATACCCTTGGGAAAGGTATGAATCCAATTATTCTCCCTCCAGCAATGGGTAAATAGTAGGACAGACTGGATTCTTCAGCCTTGGTGAGGCAACTAGTCTAGAAGAAGGAAAAATCTGAAATCAAACCTGTTAAACTCCGCTTAAAAATTGACCTTGTGTCATATCCTGCCCGAGCGGAGGGGGTTGGTAAATAAGGTTTAAAAGACTGGAAAACTTGGATATAAGAAAACATAAGAGGATATAAAGGGAGACCATCCAGACTACGGCATCATTAAGGTCGGCCAGAATACTGGGAAGAGTCCAAGAGACTTAAGGAGACTCGTTGACATTCAAAATCAAGTGAAAAACTATCAGCTGACGCTTGTATTAAAAACTCTCAAAGAAGTAAAATAATTATAAGAACAACGGGCTTTAACTAATTTAAAACTTAGGGTTTACATGTCATTTTTTCTTAAATTTAATTTTTAATTTTTTTTTTTTTTTTTTTTTTTTTTTTTTGAGATCCGGTGTTTATGAATAGCCACCATGACTGTTTTCGGTCACATCTGTGTCAGGCGCGCAGATAATGAACAACCCCTGGGTCTGATATAGCCACAATATACCACCCATGCTAAAAATGTCCAATCACAATATTACACACCGTGGGACAAAGGCAACAAGCATGGGTGTCATGATCGGCAGGTGCTCTCCTGATAGCCAACATGGGAGACTCGATCGTCATCCTGGGAATGTTGGTTGCTCTTTTTTCAAGTACACGAATGACGACTTAAGGAACCACAACGACCAGAGACCTAAACGCAAAACATGGACTAGGGAAGACAATCAATTTGCACTACACTGCTATTTTAGGAGCAACCCATTCACAAATAGGATATATGAAAAGAATGATAAAGATCTGTCAAGAATGTGTTAGTTTTCAGACAACAAGCCAAAGACTTGCCGACCAAGTTAGAACAATAATAAAGAAGGGTTGGTTTTCTGACCTTGAAATACTAGAAATACATCAGAAAACAAATAAACAAGATAATACAGTACCAGACACATCAAGGGTTGTCAAACAAAAACAACCAAACAGAAATGAACTGGCAACATCGGAAAATGGAAACGCCGCACAACCAAGCTACCCTACAGAAACACTATCACAAGAACAAAAAATAAGTCTAGAAAACTTAAAGAGAATTATGAACAGTGAAAAGACTACTTTACCATCACTAAGAAACATAGAATGGAGAACACTTAAGATAGAAACGAATAAAATACAAGTACTACCTTACATATCAAGGAATAATATAACCGAATTAAATGAACTAATCTATGCAGTGCCGAAATTAGTTTGTGAGAAAACTGGGATCCCCTCAAAAAGCATGAAGAAAAACTCAAACAAGGATGGGAAATTCGACTGGAAACGCAGATAAAAAAAACTTTGAAACCAGGCAAAAATGATGAAACAAAAGAAAGACATTGGAATATGTTGGAACAAAAAGGAAAGGACAACACGAGGAAAAATAACAGTACAACTTGAGGAAATAAACCAGAAAGGACTGGCGAAAGAACGAAGATTAAAAAGGGTAAAACAATACAGACAAAACAGGAAATTCCAAAACAACGAAAGAAAATTCTACCAACTGGGATGAGATGGCGCGAAAACATACCAACAACTGGATGCAAAAGTAACCGAACGATTTTGGAAAAAATATGGCAACCAAAAAAACATAACGGAAAAGCCGAATGGAAAAACAATATGACCAAAGTATCAGAAGGGCTCAAAGAAGGCCCGAAAGCGGAAATACACATAGATTCACACAAATCGACACTAAAAAATATAAAACTGGAAACACCAGACCATGATGGGATACATGGTTTCTTGTTCACGAAATTCTCCTCCATTCGCGACAGACTAGCACTAGAAATGAACGGATGCTTAGAAGGAGCCCATGTATCTGAATGGATGACCAAAGGAAAGACCACGTTGATCCAAAAAGACCCAAGCAAAGGAACCACATCAAACAGCTACAGACCCATAACCTGCCTATCAATGATGTGAAAAATATTAACAGCACAAGAAAAGGAAGAGGTTTCCTACTCGCTAACAAGTCATGGGTTGTTCCCTGAGGGATGCTGCAAAGGATCCCAGAAGCAGAGCAGAGTTACTTTACATAGATTAACACATCCTAAATGAGAGCAAGACTAGACGGAAAAACCTAGCTATGGCTTGGATTGGTTACAAAAAGGTATACGATATGGTTCCGCAAAGCTGGATAATAAACTGCCTCAAAATGTACAGAATATCACATACAGTCATAAACTTTATCGAGAAAACTATGAAAACTTGAAGAGTGGAATTGACAGCAGGAGGAAAAAGCTTAACTGAAGCAAAAATTCGAAGAGGTATATTTCAAGGAGATGCACTATCACTGTTACTATTTATAATTGCCATGATGCTACTTAACCACATACTCAGAAAATGCACAGCTGGATACAAACTCAGTAGATCGCAAGAAAAGATCAATCACCTAATGTACATGGATGACCTCAAACTATTTGCAAAGACTGAAAAAGAAATGGAAACTTTGATACACGTAGTTAGAATATACAGTCAGGACATAGGAATGGAATTTGGTGCAATGCTAGTAATGAAAAGATGCAAACGACATTTGACTGACGGAATGGAACTACCAAGCCAATGCAAGATTAGAACGCTCGGAGAAAACGAAACATACAAATACTTGGTCATCTTGGAGGCTGACACCATCAAACAAGTGGAGATGAAAGACAAAATTAAGAAAGAATATCTCAGAAGAATTAGAAAGCTACTCGAGACAAAACTATCTAGCAGAAACCTTATCAAAAGAATAAATATCTGAGCTGTACCCCTCGTTAGATATTCCGGACCCTTTGTGAAGTGGAACAAAGAAGAACTTAAGCAAATGGACCAAAGAACAAGGAAACTGATGACCATGCATAAAGCACTACATCCCAGAGAAGACGTTGACAGACTGGACGTGGCTAAGAAAAGGAAACCTTAAAAGAGAAACAGAATCTCTCCTAATAGCAGCTCAAAACAACGCCTTAAGAACCAACCAAATTAAAGCGAGAATAGATAAGACGCAACAAAATAGCAAATGTAGGTTATGTGGTGATAGAGACGAAACCATCAATCACATAATAAGCGAATGCAGCAAATTAGCATAGAAGGAGTATAAGACTAGACACGACTGACTCGGCAAGGTGATCCACTGGGAGTTGTGCAAGAAATTGAAATTTGACCATACGAACATATGCACAATCCAGCACCAGTCCTGTAGAATGACACGCACAATCTCCAAGGAATTTTGATATACTAACGGATCACCTAATCTCGGCCAGAAGACCAGACCTTATAGTAATCAACAAGAAAAATAGAACCTGGAAAATTGTAGATTTTGCTGTACCGGGTGACCACAGAATAAAACTGAAAGAAAATGAAAAGAAGGATAAGTACCTCGACCTTGCTAGGGAATTAAAAAAACTATGGAACATGAAGGTGACGATTATACCAATTGTGATTGGTGCACTCGGTACAGTAACTAAAGGACTATCAAAGGGACCGGAGGACTTGGAAGTCGTAGGACGAGTGGAGACCATTCAAACGACGACATGGTTGAGAACGGCCAGAATACTGAGAAGAGTCCTGGACATTTGAGGAGACTTGCTGTCACTCAAACTCCGGTGAAAGACCATCAGCTAACGCTGATGTGAAAAATTCTAAAGGAGTAAATAATAATTACAATAATAATAATAATAATAATAATAATAATAATTAGAAGAAGAAGAAGAAGAAGAAGAAGAAGAAGAAGAAGAAGAAGAAGAAGAAGAAGAAGAAGAAGAAGAAGAAGAAGAAGAAGAAGAAACATCAAGCTGTTTTCACAAAATGAAAAAGAATTGGAGTTGTGATGATCGAGCAGTTGGGCCAGACTATGATCTCTCTACCGTCTACTGTCCCCTATAGTGGGTCAGAAGAAAAACCAACCCCAGAAAAAAGGGTTAGGATCCACTCACTAAGTGTTACCTACCTCAACCAAGATAAATCAGAAGAATAAATAAAAACCATACGTATATATTCTGGAATTTATTTTGTTTCTTTCATTTTTTTTTTTTTTTTTGTGGGGCTTTTTAATGGCTTATTCAGTTTCGAGCAGAAGCTGCAGCTGACAGATCTTGTCTTTAAAATAAACAAAACGTTGAGTTGAGGTCATTTAGCTGTAGACAATTCTGCTACAATTTGAAAAAACGAAAATACTTCTTTTTATACATCTTGATGTGTATGTGTGTGTGTGTGTATTATGATACCGCATTCTTCCTTCTATTATTCTGAATTTCACGTATCATTACGATCATCAGACGGAAAATGATTGGGACATGTGAATCTCGGAGTAACAGAAGGAGTAACATCGGATTATAATTTTAATTTTGGGGCTGTGCTATAAAGGTATTGAACACTTTTTAGTGATTTTTTATTAACAATTTTTCATTTTATCATGTATATATATATATATATATATATATATATATATATATATATATAGTGGAGTCAGGCTTAGCCTTCAGGTGTGTACATGGGAAGGTATTCGAGTAAAGATTTGTTAAAAAAACAAAAATACTTTTGATATACCCGAAATTGAATGAGTGAAGAGGTTTTTGGAATAAAACAATTTATTCTCTTTCCGGGACATTGGCCCAGCGGTTAGAGTGTTCGCCAATGGCCCGGGAGACCTGGGTTCAATCCCAGGTCGAGTCATACCAAAGACTTTAAAAATGGAACTTGATAGCACCTTGCTTAACACTCAGCATTATAAGGTACGGTTCAAGGGTAAAGTGGAGCAATCCAGGGAATGGAGTAGCGCCCTCCCCTACACCTTGGTGTAGTAGCTATCGAAAAGGGAGCCTTCGGGTCACCCTCGACTATGGTCGCTAACTTTACTACTTTACTTACTTATAATGATATAATGGAGGTGCCCGTGGTGTAATGGTTATCGTCGTAGGAAATGGACACGGCGACACGAGTTCAAATCCTGGACGAGAATGATTGCATTTCACATAGCACTAATATCCTTGGGAAAGGTATGAATCCAATTATTCTCCTTCCAGCTATGGGTAAATAGTAGGACAGACTGGATTCTTCAGCCTTGGTTAGGCTACTAGTCTAGGAGAAGGAAAACTCTGAATTCAAACCTGTTAAACTCCGCTTAAAAATTGACCTTGTGTCATATCCTGCCCGAGCGGAGGGGTTGGGTTAGTAAATAGGATATTTAATCATTTCAGTATAATCAATATTTTTTCTTTCTTTCTTTCTTTCTTTCTCCTAGATTTGTCATTATGATCAGTGTGGTATGGGGAGTCATTTTTCTGTCTTGGGTGGCAGTGCCGAAATGCCATGGGCCTTTAATCGTCTCTATCTCATGGAAATCACAGACATTCTCCGACGTATGAATCTCAACTACGATTCTCCTTTTATCATTAGACTGTGGGCAATAGCTCCCAATGGAACTGTCTTTCCAGAAGGGACACTTTCAAACCCAACTGTTATACGCATTCCTGCAGAACGTAAGTATCTATATTTTATTCGATGAGATCTTTTATTTTCAAATCTTGTTACTTTCATTGCATAAAAGTAATGCCCACCTGTCGGTGGGGCTTAGAATACACTTTCTGTGTACCCTGCGGAAAGCTAAAAGCCCCTTCCACAAAAAAAGAAGCTGTTCTGGGTGTAACATTAAACTGTATAAGGTGGCAAAAACTCTGGAGAGAGTAGAGTACCCAATACGGGTTGACATGCCGTTAAAATGAATGAATCATTTTAAGCAACAATAGAATAAATGCTCCCTTATTTTATCATGACTTTTTTTAGAGTAGTATTTCTTTTATTTTAATTTCAGTTGCTTTTATCGTAATCTCGGATCGTAATTCTACTATCTTTAGAAAGCAACGTGGATTGGAAATCATCATTAGCGATTGACAGTCTGCTAGTTGTGATAAAATGCAACTGAAATTAGGATAAAGATCTCGTCAAACATTATAATTCACTAAATGTCCGTCTGTCTGTCCTGTTAAGGCACTGCCAATGGTTCCTCCGATTTCAATCAAACTTTCAGAAAGGATTAGAATAATGTCGGAGAGAAGTGAGTGATTAATGCCTTTCTCAAGGGCATTAGCACGAACTGAAACACAAACAGCATTCATCAGAATTCGAACTTAGTTTGCGGTATCGATTTCTTAAGAAATCGTTGCATCACTCGCCTTCTTTTACGAGTATTTTGATAGTAAGACAGCGACCTTCCAACGCAGCACTAAAAGACAATCTTATTATTAACTTTTCCAGATAAACTTGTTAACTATCTCATCATGGAGGTGCCCGTGGTGTAATGGTTATATGGAGGTGCCCGTGGTGTAATGGTTATCGTCGCAGGATATGGACACGGCGACACGAGTTCAAATCCTGGACGAGACTGATTGCATTTCACATAGCACTAGTACTCTTGGGAAAGGTATGAATCCAATTATTCTCCCCCCCCCAGCTATGGGTAAATAGTAGGACAGACTAGGTTCTTCAGCCTTGGTGAGGCAACTAGTCTAGGAGAAGGAAAACTCTGAATTCAAACCTGTTAAACTCCGCTTAAAAATTGACCTTGTGTCATATCCTGCCCGAGCGGAGGGGTTAGGTAAATAGGATCTCATCAACACGAACACCTTGTAATTCCAAGATTTATATTATTAAAAAAGTCACCTGCAGAGAAATAATTGAATTTTAATTTATCTATTCTTTCCATAGATGAAAATCTCGGGGTAGCAATTCCTTTAAACCGAATCCGACAGAATCTTCATTCGCTGGAAGAACGAGATGTCCAAAATCTCATGTCAGCTCTGACACGATTAAAGAAAGACGATTCTAACTATGGATTCCAGGCAATAGCCAGTTACCACGGCACGCCGATGTGTCCCGGTCCAGAAAATCCCAAATATGCCTGTTGTCTCCACGGGATGGCGACATTTCCACACTGGCACCGGCTTTACTTACTACATTTCGAAGAAGCAATACGTCGTCATGGAGCCAATGTGGCCATTCCTTATTGGGACTGGACTTTACCGATATCAAAGTTGCCATCTTTGCTTACGGATGCTGATTATTACGATGCTTTGAGGGTGGCCGTGATCGAAAATCCTTTCCTGCGAGGTTATATCAAGCAAGAAGATACTTATACTGTTCGTGATGTTCAACCAGAACTCTACCATAGCAATGAAGACGGACAAAATTCTCGCCTCTATAAACAAGTGATGTTAATGTTTGAGCAAGAAGATTACTGTGACTTCGAAGTTCAACTAGAAGTGATTCATAATTCTATTCATTACTTGATTGGAGGCCACCAGAAATATGCCATGTCCAGCCTCACTTACAGCTCTTTTGATCCTATTTTTTACATTCATCATTCAATGGTAAGTCAAAATTTTGATCCTTTTTATAATTGCTTTTGCCCTTTTTTAGGTCATTTGTTTTCAAATATACTGCAGGAGAAGTCTCTGTAGCATAAAGGTTAACGGGGTAGACTGCAAGTTCGATCTCCAGTTGCACTATTATGTTAACTTTCCGACTAATATCATTGGGAAAGGTATGAACCTCCTTAAACCTCCCAACTATGGGTTAAATAGTACAACCACTATTCTACAAGAATGACTTTGGTATTACATAACCCACGAAGGTTGATATGCAATTAAAAACATACTCAAACCAAACCAAACTAGATATACTGATATATATTCCTATATGTCGTAAAAAAAATAGTAGAAGGGCGATACTTAAAGTGCAGGCAGCAATCGGGGTTGCAAAAAAGAATTGCTCCTTAAGCGACCCGTCCAACAAGGTCTGGTAACAGAACTATCCAAAATTCTGGAGTAGAAAAAATAACAGTCTGTTCTCCTTGATAATACAATTTAGACTCAACCAGAAAGAGGTGACTGAACCTGAATATATAGGTTGTAATCACTTCTCACCCCTCCTACTCTCAATTCTGACCATAGATATCAGAAGCTGATAGACATTCATGTTGGTCACAATATCCCCCGAAACGGAGCCCGCAAGACGTAAGTAACACTCTCTCTAACTCATTTCTTTTCCCACATATATAAGTACAAATTCTTTGTAATTTTTTACACTAGTTTTGACTGGTGGTTTTTCACTGAAGACTGAGTGGCTATAAGTCTCATCAGTTCTCCAGAATTCTTCTCATTATTCTCACTTATTTTAACAGTGATGTGGTCTGGATGGTCTCAGTTCTTCTTCTGATCTCCAGTTCTCACAGTTTCTTCTCTAAATTCTTGGGGACGGTTTTCTGTCCACTAAACTACAATGGGTATTACCGTCACTTTTATGTTCTGCAGCTTTCACAGCTCTCTAACAAAAATCAAGTCGTTGTTTATCTTTTCGCTTTCTTTTCTTTTCACTTTGGGTTACGCAGGAAGAGCAATATCCACTTACTGACATGTTCTTTTTGTTTGTTTGTTTGTTTGTTTGTTTGTTTATTAATTAAGACTGCGTCTGACCTCTTGGCCGTGATTGGGTGATTTGTTTGTATCTCCAAATTCCATAGAATCTTATGCGTCTCATTTTCACGAATAGATTCTGATTTGAGCATATAACATTTGTACTAATTCTGATGTTGAATTATGTTAAATATATATATTGTTTATATTTTCTTTACATTATTATTATCATGTTTGATCTAGGTTGATCGTCTTTGGGCCATTTGGCAAGAATTACAGTATCTAAGAAAATTGCCTTATAATAAGGTATATTGTGCTTTGGATCAGATGTCGATTGCTATGAAACCGTTCATCTGGGGATCGAATCCCAATATTTTCACTCGAGTGGCATCCCTACCGAGTAGCTTGTTCGATTACCGGGGACTCGGTTACAGCTATGACAATCTTGATTTTCATGGAATGAATCCTTCTCAACTGCAAAATGCTATTCAGAAACAAAAACGGAAAGACCGAATATTTGCTGGATTTTTGCTTCGTGGCATTAAGATTTCGGCTGATGTACATTTAAAAGTTTGCAACGACACGGATTGTGCAGAAGCGGGAGTTTTGTTTGTACTCGGTGGCCCCACTGAAATGCCGTGGCATTTTGATCGTAATTACAGAATGGATATTACTCATGTGTTCAAGAAAATGCGATTTCTATTCGAAGATCTCTTTAAGCATGACAGCAAGATTCATTTGGAGGTTAAAATAAAATCTGTGGAAGGAAAGGAATTGGATTCTAGTTCGATTCCCAGGCCTTCTCTCATATACTCACCAGGGAAAAGTAAGTACAATCTTTTTTGTCTCTAAAAGATTAGCACAATACTATACTCCAGAACTCACAATATCTCATTCTGGCCTTGTGTCATACTTAGCTAAAGTTCTTAATATTTATTAAGATCATTTGCTTTGTAATTTCATTAATTTTTTTTCTTTTTAGTCATTCCAACTACATTTTAAACGCTCAACAATGTTGTCCTCATTTAAATTATTTATTAAGAATAGCTTAATATCATAAACGTTGTTTTTCAGACCCACACATTTTTACTAAAATTTACCCTTGTGATACGGTCCCTCCTATAATGGATATGGTTGGACATTTACAGAGGTGTTGTATAATGGTAACAAGTCAAAGTTTATCATCTTTGAACCATTCCAGTGGAAATGCATGAGCACTCGTTTGATTGACCATTAGCAGTCACGTAAGGAAAAGATCCGATCTAACTAACCAGAAGAAAACAAAGTTAGGGTCTAGTTCAGGGCTATACTCATATTCCTAATATAAAACGGGAGTGTCTAGAAAGAAAAACATTGTCTCTTGATTCGGTTGGCTAGAAATAAAGATAAACACGCTTGTCACAAACAAACACTCGCATTTATTTCCAGTTGTTACATTTTCTTGCGACTGGTCTCAATAGGAACACGTAGTGTGGCTCAGGGAAAATTGTCATCTTTTTATTTATAAGCTGTTGTTCCACCCCACTCAAATGGGGAACGGTTTCACTTAAGCCCCAAACTACATACACAATTCGTTATTTAGGTCCCAAATGACTTTTTGAATCTATCAAATCCAATGGCACTGCACGTAGCCATTCAACAAGCGCATATCTGATTTCAACTCTTTCCCACAAAATTCTTTCAGCAACGGTTAAATTCTAACCTTTCACCTGTAAATCACGCCTCCACAAATATCCTGCACATCCACCTCACCATGGTGCCGGGGTTGGGGTCCATTACGTAATATACGAGTTTGAGCCGAAAAGTTCATCTGATGACGTCACATTTTGTATTAATAACTTTTTTGACCAAAGGGATCCAAGCACTGCAACACCGATAAAAGTAGTAGTGTGTACCGCCAGAGGAGTTACGTCATTTGTTCACTTTCCAGTAGAATATCTCGGTTGGTCTCTGAACTTTTCAACTGCCTCTCTCCACATAAACACCGAACTGTAAATCGAACCTCTCGCTAAAAATTAGATATGTTTTGGAATTTTCAAAATCTAATGGGTTAAATATACGCTTCGGGGTCTCATTATTATAGCTGTTGGAATCCTTGGGTTATACGAAGGCGGGGAGATAGAATAAAAACATTTTGTAAACTATCGAAAGATATTACAAAAATAGAAACACGAAAGAAAATCAAAGCTATATAAAATAGAATGTTGGTTAAAAAAGATCAGAGATTTGTGAAAAAACATGTTTTTACGAGACCTCTTGTAATATCTGTCTGTATAGGAGAAACCTGATAACAAAGAACTGGAAAACTGTCATATCCACCCTAATTTTTCTCATCTTATTTTAAGTCGCTGGCAACGATCGGGGGAAAGTTAACTATGCTCATCATCATTACGATTCATTCTGGGGCTCTACGATGAGTGAAGTTACCAGTTTGTTACCATTAATTCTAGGTTCACTCTGACCCGAATCGGTACTGACTATTATGATCTCATTTTCGAGTCAAACACACTTGTTGGACAATTAGCAGTAAAAATACCTGAAACTATACCGAGTACAAATTATTCGTATTTGATAGAAATACTTTAAGCCATATCAATGTATACTGCTAATGATAATTAGAACTAGTTACTTGAAACCATCAACTTGCTTGAAATTCTTGGAGCTATAAAGTGAAAATTATTAGTATTAAATAGGAATTCGTGAAACCGTATTACAGTGTGCAAATTATTCGTAGTCTTAAAAATGAATTGTTACTTAAAAGTAAAGTTAGCGACCGTTGTCGAGGGCGACCCAAAAGCTCCCTTTTCAATAGCTACTACACTAAGGTGTAGGGGAGAGCGCTCATCCTTCCCCCGGATTTCTCCACTTTACCCTTGATACGAACCTTATAATGCTGAGTGTTAAGCAAGGGAGTATCAACAGCTATTTTTAAAGTCTTTGGTATGACTCGAGCTGGGATTGAACCCTGGTCTCCCGGGTCATTGACGAAGACTCTACCCACTAGGCCAATGAGCTGGGCGAAGTTACTTAAAAGTATATCATAACTTGTGTCAATCTTTGCTAAGCTTTGTAAATTAGAAAATTTCTCGTCGTGGTGTAATGTTTCGCGCTTGCAGAGCATTGTTAGTAACTTTAATTCTCATTGGGGACCTTATATTTTGTTGCGTTTTTATTTAATAATGTAGGCTAGTTAGGGACAATTGTTATATCAGTGATGGTTAATCGTCGGATAGGGAAGGAGAAACCGAAAAATACAACCCGTCTGAAATGTAAGGACTATTATTGTTTTATTCTCCCCCATTAGTTTCTTAGGCTGTGGATGTAGGTGGACACGGATAATGAACACAATGTGCAAGGTAGCTCCTTTATTCTTATAGGAACCGCAAACTCCTGTTTCTTCGGACCCCAGCCACCAAAAAAGAGGGCAAATCAAGAAATTCCGTCGTATTTTTATTGGAGTTCAAGTAACACCCAACCCGAACTACTGCCTCACGTGGGCAGTATCATCTGGCCAGCCTCCGCCATCTCTTAGATTGGGTGACCTCGGCGAATTCGAGTTAATTGTTGCTTTCAAATCCAGTATATCTTGTTACACCGAGCCCACTGGACGAAATATTGAACTTTGTCAACTCCTCTTTCTTCTGGTTGCAGGCTCTTTTTTTTTTTTTTGATAACTCATCTACTTGCATCCCAGTACCATTTCCTTTCTATAAGATAAGCTTTGTAAATGATAACTCTCGATATATTATAATCATGGCATGATATATTATGATGGCATGATATATTATAATCAAGGCTTGATATCTAGTCATTTAAAATGATATAAATTATATAGCCGTCCAAACAAAAAATATCCTTCTTAAAATATCTTCGTATGTTTCTCATCATCTTAAATTTAGGTGATCACACTAATTAACATGTATTTCATTATTGCAGGTTTGGTAAAAAGTGAGAGTAAGGTTTCTGTTTTTGGAACGATGGTCAGAAAGGACGTAAACAGCCTAAGACCGTTGGAAGTTGAAAACTTAAGAGAGGCAATGGCCGCTGTGCAAGCAGACAGGACCGAAAATGGTTACCAAAAGATCGCTTCCTACCACGGCATGCCGCTCAGCTGTCATTATCCAAACGGAACCGCCTTCGCCTGTTGCCAACATGGAATGGTCACCTTCCCCCATTGGCACAGATTATTTGTCAAACAAATGGAAGATGCCATGAAAGCCAAAGGAGCGACTATTGGAATTCCTTACTGGGACTGGACAACAGCCTTCAGCAGTTTACCAGCATTGGTCACAGATAAGAACAACAATCCATTCCATCATGCTCATATCGACGTGGCAAATACTGACACAACCCGAGCACCACGACCACAGCTGTTTGATGACCCAGAACAAGGCGACGAGTCATTCTTCTATCGACAAATAGCATTCGCTCTTGAGCAGACCGACTTCTGTGATTTTGAAATTCAGTTTGAGATCGGTCACAACGCCATCCATTCATGGGTAGGAGGCAGCAGCCCATACGGCATGTCGACACTTCACTACACTTCTTACGATCCTCTCTTCTATTTACACCATGCCAACACCGATCGTATCTGGGCAATATGGCAGGCTCTACAGAAGTACCGAGGATTACCCTATAACACAGCCAATTGTGAAATCAACAAACTCAAGAAACCATTATCACCTTTCAGCTCTGAAGAGAACCATAATGTTGACACGAAAGATCATTCAACTGGCTTCAAATCGTTTGATTATCACCAACTGCACTATGATTATGATAATCTCAATTTCCACGGAATGACAATTCCCCAGTTGGATATGCACTTGAAGAGACATCAAGAGAAAGACAGAGTATTTGCTGGTTTCTTATTGAGAACAATCGGACAATCAGCTGATGTTAACTTTGATGTTTGCCGAAAAGATGGAGAGTGTACATTTGGTGGTACGTTTGCTATTTTAGGAGGAGAACACGAAATGTTCTGGGCATTTGACAGGCTCTTCTTGTATGACATTTCCAAGAGTTTAGTATTCTTACGACTTGATGCTTACGATGACTTTGATATCAATGTTACAATTAAAGGCATTGATGGAAAAGAATTGCCTTCTGACATTTTCTCCACGCCAACTGTCATGTTCAAACCGGGAACTGGTTAGTTATTGTTTTTAATACTTTTATTCATTTACGATTGAAGATTTTTCTAAAGAATTTCTGAAATTAAATAATAAATACAAGGATGAGTCAAAAGTTTTGCAATATTTTGGTAACATGATGCATTATGGCCAAGTTCAAACTCGGAAAGCAGAAGTTCTCAAATAAGACGACATTGCACTTTCTTCTGTGTAGCTTTCGAATCACACACTGAATGAAACAATTCAGAACGTGTCAGAGCACCTGCAACCACGATACTAGCAAACAACAACGGGTACCTTGTCATAGTTTGAACTATTGTAGTCACGTGATATACGCGATGCAAACTAGTATGTACCAAAATATTGCAAAACTTTTGACTCACCTTTGTATATTAAGAAATAAATAATTTCTTTTCAGGGTAGATTTGACTGATTATACAGTTTTCATACACTTCTTAAAGCACCCAGCTATCGGTAAATAGTTGTGCAGACCGTGTTCTTTTGGTTTGGTTAGGCAACTAGTCTAGGAGAAGGAAAACTCTGAATTCAGCTTTACTCCACTTAAAAACGACCTTGTATCACATCCTGCCCATAGTGGAAAGGATGGGTAAATACATCCACGTCATCTTAAACCATTTCAACTCAATTCAACCATTTCTATAACCAGTTATGGAAAAAGACGTGTCATATCCTACCGATGGTGGTGTGGTTGGTTAAATATAAGCACATCAAAACCCGTTGAATATATTATTCTATCATATCTATTATTATACTTTATTTCGTGCATTATTTAGCAATCTTTTGATTTCTTTTCTGGGGTAAAGTGGTTCCCCGTAGCGTTGGGACTAACATGCTGGACTGCGACATCAGAGAAAGTGAGTTCGAACCCCAGTTGCGCTATTACGTTCACTTTCGGATTTATATCCTAGGGAAGAGTAGGAACCGACTTAACTCCCCCAGCTATGGGTTTAACCGAACCACTATTGCTCTTCAACAAGGATGGCTTTGGCATTAAATAACCAACGAAAGTTGATATGTCATTAAACCAAGAAACCATTTCTTTTTCGCTTTCAATATTGGTTTAATGATTTTCCACACAGTTTCTGTAAAAATATTAGATCATTATTATCATGGTAATCACTATTATTATTAAGTTACAAATTGGACTGGAAGTTTCTTTATTGTTATAAAATTGAATAATTCAACTGTATTACACAAATAAAAAATCTTGATGATGATGCTCCGATTCTGGAGATCTGTGGAGTGTGATGTCATCCCATCGTTGTCATTACTCCCAGCTTCACTCTGACAGGAGTGGTAGTAACTGTTACAGTCCCATCTATAGGTCAAATAGATGTTTGAAAATTAATAGTTTTAGATAGGAATACTTAAAACCATTTTTTCTTTGCTTTTTTTTTCAGAATTTACCATTGCTTACTTTATTTTGTATTCAGAATCTATATATTAATATATATTAATACCTACCAACTTTCGTTCACGAGATTTGGTGTGCATCACGTTCACTTTCTGACTAATACCCTCGAGAAAAGTTATAAACCCCTTATCCATCAGCTATGGGTTAAATAGTACAACTACTGTTCTTCTGTTAGACGAACCAGACACGCGGGACACTGCTGGAGAAGCTAGGACGAGCTCATAAGTGATGTACTCCTATGGACCCCCACATATGGCCGTGCAAAAGCAGGACGACCAGCTCGAACTTACATACAGCAACTATGTGAGGACACAGGATGTAAGACCTGCCGGAGGCGATGAATGATAGGGAGAAGTGGCGATAGAGGGTCAGGGATATCCGTGCTGGCGGCACGACATGATAATGATGATGACTATTCTTCTAAGAATGACATCAAATAGCCCCTGAAGGTTGATATACCATTAAACAAAGAAACTAAACCAAACAAGAGTACCAAAAGAGTAATTTCTTTTTAGAAAACCTTTGTTTGTCAAGAATTTTTAAATGAATAAATATTATTATCGGTAGTTTAGTTTTTCATATTGATTCATTCAATTTATTACCCCACAAGGCACCAACTATACGGCCACCTGCCTCCCATCACGAAAACTATACAAGTTAGACGAACCAGACACGCAGGACACTGCTGGAGAAGCAAGGGCGAACTCATCAGTGATGTACTCCTATGGACCCCTGCATATGGCCAAGTAAAAGCAGGGCGACCAGCTCGAACATACATACAGCAGCTATGTGAGGATACTGGATGTAGACCTGAAGACCTGCCAGAAGCGATGAACGATAAGGAGAAGTGGCGATAGAGGGTCAGGGATATCTGTGCTGGCGGCACGACATGATGATGATGATATATATATCTATATATCTATATATATATAATTATCGTCATCATGATCAACAAGGTTAGCCGACTGCACGGATTCCTTTGACTCTCTCTTTTGCTGTCCATCCCTATTGGCCATCGCTCTCAGTAAGTTCTCGAGACGGTGATTGGTGTCCACACAGATCTTATGAATATAAGTTTTTGTTGGTCGGCCAACACTGGTGTCTACATGAAAGAGTCCATAGGAGAACGTTGCTTATGAGTTCGTCCTTACTTCCCCAGCATGTCTTACTTATATTTTTTGGATGATTTGCTAGATGGGAGGTAAGTGGCATACAATTGTCATTCTGTTGCGTGCTACTTCCAGGATTTGTTTAAAAGAGCCTGCAGCATCCTAGTGTAGTTCCGATTATCTTTTTGTCCAATATATATATATATATATATATATATATATATATATATATATATATATATATATATATATTATTTGCATATACTAATTGAACTGTGGAATTTCTACAAGTTTTGCTATAATAGTAATTCATTCTTGAGACATTTCTTTTTTTATTTTCAAGGTAATCCACATCGCCATCAAGAGAGTAACGTTTAAAATGAATTCCAAGAATCTGTTATTTCCGGCATGATTATCTCTTACTTATCAGATGTAAATATTAGGGTGTATCAAATGAATTTTCACTTTTTTTAATCGTCTAAGAGTTCATAGTGAATCCTGTACATTTTATGAAGCTTATGTAATGTTCTATACGTGGGATAATTCAATGACTTTCACCCTTATCAATGTTTTTAGTACCGTTTATCGGTTTTCCCTCTACCTTGCGATTCGCTAGTTTGTTTGTTTGTTATGGCATATCAACTTTTATAGGTTATTTAATGCCACATCCATTTTTATACAAATAAACAGTTCTATTTCAAACAATTCAGTTTAGTATAAGTATAGTTTTTGTTTACACACAGTTAAATGTCAAAGCAGTTCTTTTTCGAACAACTGAGTTTAGCGTAAGTACATATTCAATGTCAAAAACAGTTCTATTTCAAACAATTCGGTTTAGCATGAGTACACAGTTTACATGTCAAAACAGTTCTATTTCAAGCAATTCAGTTTCGCATAAGTTCACAGTTTAGTTCTATTTGACCTATAGATAGGACCCTATCAGGTGATACCACTCTGTGCCAGGGTGAACATGGGAGCAATGGCAATGAAGGGGTATTCCACATTCCCCAAAGCTCCAGCATTACTGGAACCTCACTATGTGGTTGTTTAGTGTAATATCCAGGACACTTGTGGGGGGTCTTACCCCTCTGCAGAGATGCAGTCGGTGTATTCTACAGCCCAAGCCGACTGGGTAACGTGAGATTTAGAGAATTCAGACAGAAACTGCTGATAATTATACTGTATTTTATTTTAAGGCTTGAACCAGTTTAGGGCAGAATTATCAGATATTGTGTCATCTCCTTCTACTTCCCAACTTTCTGCAAGTAGCTTTAGTAGCTTTGAGATCCTGTCTAAAGCAATATTCTAATTATGAATCCGCCATTATAAATCCTGAATAAATTTTTATACAAGCGAAAAATAGATAAATATGAACACGTAAATATATACATATTCACACATACATACATAAGCATACACATACATTTCCAAATACATACATACACTCAAATACACATTCGCACATATACATATACACGCGAAACACAGATATATACAAAGATACATATATACATACAATCGACTCAATTGCCAGAATCTCAATATTATGTATTCACCAATATAACAGTGTGAATAAAAGGTAGAACTGAATTGTACTTATAATAAAACTATATATATATATATATATATATATATATATATATATATATATATATATATATATATATATATATATATATATATATATATACTCACACGCACGAGGGTTGTTAAAAAAGTTCTAAACTACACCTAGAAAGAAAAAAACGAACATTATTATTGTGATAAAACACCTCACTATTTATAAAACTAGATAAACCTAAATTAGTTTTTCTACTTTTATAAGAGGTAACAGAGTGTTCAACTATGATTTCTCTTTCTGGGTGAGGCTTAGAACTTTTTGAATGACCCGTATGTATGTATGTATGTATGTATGTATGTATGTATGTATGTATGTAATATTAATAATATACAGGAATTACAGATAGTGTTTTGATGTGTTGATGAAATAAGCTTTGGAGTAAATGTACGTAAAAAGCGAAAATACTTTTGATATACCTTCATATTTATAATCTTTATATAAGCACATCTTACGTATAGAAAGGTTGACTTCAGAGTGGATGATACATACAACTAGAAAGAAGCCCTCGAATGTCCGAATGCCGGGAAGCAAATCAATCAAGAAGAGTAACTAGTCTCATAAAACAAAGAAAGAAATCACTGACTTCATTAAATAAAATACTCCTCTCATCTTCATTTTGTATGACTTTCAGACAATAAAATATTTGTCATTTTTCACCATAGTTTAAAATGGATTTTTTAAAACAAAGCATCCAACAAAATATGAAGTTGAATGTTTGTTTGTTTGTTTGTTTTTACTTTATTTATTTGAACTGAAACCTTCATTTTTTTTTTGTATTTCATTCCAAAATAAATTGTTTTTCATGACCAGACATAAGAGTAAATATTTCAGTAAAATGTGTCTAAAAGTTCTGACTGAAGATGGATGGATGAGTCGGCATTTTTGATTGCTGATAAGATATTCGCAAAAGTTCTTGCGATAGCCACACACAGTACAAGATGTCACAGCCTTAACGTTCTTATACTTTTCCTCTCTCAAATTCATTCTTTTTGTCTTTTCTTTCCTTCCTTCCTCTGTTTGTCTTTTATTGTTTTTGTTTGACATCTGAATACTCCACTCGTCCGGGTGCAAGATTTTACAACGACAGTCCTCACGAGACTATCAGCCACTAAAATGCAAAATACAGCTGCAAATGAACGGCACAGGAAAGTGCGAACCAGTGCATTGAACGCCCGACCATTATTGCCACACACACTACTGGTCTGACGACAATTAAATGATACATTATGTTAGTTTCTTGAATGTACACACACTGGTGTTATTACTGTACTTACTTGGCACAACATTTTGAATAAAGGTTACTTGAAGGTTATTTTATTGACAATTAAAACCTTCATTCTAAGATACCGGACTGTGATTTTAAAAGTATTCATTCATACACACTCAAATATTGATATGCTTAAAAATATTATTTGACGATAAAAGTTTGAAAGATAACATTTTAAAACCCTAGAAAATCTTTATTTAAATTCTGTTCATCATTTGATATAAAAAGGTCAGCAACATATCATGAAAAGGTCAAATGACGAATTTTTGAGGTTCGCTGGTGTTCATCCATGGCCCCGGAGACCGGGTTCAATCTCAGGTCAAGTCATACCAAAGACACAAAAAATGGTACTTGATGCCTCCTTGCTTAACACTCAGTATTATAAGGTACGGATCAAGGGTAAAGTGTGGCAATCCAGGGAAAGAAGTAGTTCCCACCCCTTCACCTCGGTGTAGTAGCTAATGAAAAAGGAGTGTTCGGTTCGCCCTTCATCACGGTCGTCAATTTTACTTACTATAATAAACCAATCGGCATAAAACTAAACTTACAAATTTCTTTCCAATATCTAATAACCCATACAGAGAAAGATATTTCATTCAATGTCTTCATGCAAATAGTGTGACTTTATGCTACAGGTTATCATAAGCTATCCTCATTTGGTCTTTCTGAGTAGGTTTTGGCCTACAGGTAGCCTACTGTGTATTTGTGAGTCTACTTATACAACAGGTATAGGTCTAACCCAGAATTTTGAGCTAAAAAACTTGAGTTCGACTTATATAACAGATCGATTTGTACACCGCAATTTACAGTGTGATTACCCATTTCCGGGACTCACCTCCCAGAAGTAAAAACAAAAAAAGAAAATAATAATTCGACCTGTCAGGTTACCTTTTCCTTTCCAACGCCAGCGGTTCCGGGAATGGGTGATCATTCAACATAAAATTAAAATGTGAAAGTGAACGCCTTATAAAATGTAAAATAATTGTTTATTTCTTTTTGCTTTTTGTTTTTTTTGTTTTTTGTCTTTTTTTTTTCTAAAAATAAGAAATGAAAATTTGCGGTAAGTTTAACGGCTTAATTAGTTAAAATTGAACTGGCGAAATTGAACTGGTGCGCATGTAGAATTTTCCCTTTTTTTTGTAATTTTTATACAGGTGTTTTTGTTCTATAATTTTTAGTTTAGTTTTGTTTTGTTTTTTGTTTTTTTTTTGGGGGGGGGGCTTTTTTTTGTTTTGTTTAGTTTTGTTTCAACAGAAATATTATGATTAACATCAATAGATATACAGTGATTAGCATGTACAATGATTATACATATACAATGATTATATACAATGATTATACAATGATATATACGTTAATGATTATACATATATAATAATTAACATGTACAATGATTATACATAAACAATGATTATATACGAGGATTATACAATGATATATACATCAATGATAATACGTATACAATAATTAACATGTACAATGATAATACTTATATAATGATTATATACAAATATTATACAATGATATATACATCAATGATAATACGTATACAATAATTAACATGTACAATGATTATACTTATATAATGATTATATACAAATATTATACAATGATATATACATCAATGATAATACGTATATAATAATTAACTTGTACAATGATTATGCATATATAATGATTATATACAATGATTATACAATGATATATACATCAATAATTATACATATACAATTATTAACATAGATAGATATTCAAGAAATATTAAATTAAGAACAGTAATCGAGTGTCACCAAAATTCTGATTTATCAAAAACATTTACTAGTAATACAAATTTTCCATCTATCGAAAAATAGATGAACACATTTCCACAACCAACACTTCATATACATACATAGACATGCGTACACATACACATCCTTACGCTCATATACACGCACATACACACACAAGCCCATACATACATACATACATACATACATACATACATACACGCATGCACATACCCACAAATACACATACATTTATATACATGTACATACACAATTAGATACACACAGGAGGATCGGCTGAGAAGTTCATAGGCTGAACAAAATACTCTCATAGAATGTGATCAAGCGACTCTTATTTTTACCATAGTCTCCCTTGTAGCTCGGACACTTCTCTCATCGGCGTTGCGGTGCTTGTATCTCATTGGTAAAAAAATCATCTACAATAGATATTTCATCATCATATGAACTCTTAAGCCAATGAACTTTTGAACCCAACCTGGCACACACATACACGCTCACATAAATGTATATATACAAACACACATCCATGCACATAAGCAAGCATATACACATACACGCACGTTCTTATATATATATATATATATATATATATATATATATATATATATATATATATATGCATGCATACATACATACATACATACATACATACAAACACATACACCCATATACACATGCACACACAAACACATATACATATCGTTTCCGATAATCGCCGTCTCTTGATTCTCAAAAAGAGAAAAAAGAAACGTCTGTACATCAGTGACAAATGCTTGTACGACACGGATACCCCTCTCTGTCTGTTTGGGATTATACTCTAGTGACAAGCCGGCGCAAGATAACCAGTAATCACAAACACTGCAGGATTCGATGAGTTTTCCTTCTCAATATATACATATATACATACACTCGTGCAGACGCACCCATACACAACCATGCTCACGTCCATAAACACAGACACATGTATGCACACAAATACGTACACATATATACATTTGCCTAGTCGGTTAGGGAAAAAGAATACACCGACTGCTTCTCTACAGAGGAGTAATACCCCCCAACAAATGTCTGGGATATGACATTAACAATCTGATAGTGAGGTTCCAGTAATGCTGAAGATTTGAGGAATGCGGAGTACCCCTTCATTGCCATTGTTCCCAGGTTCACGCTGGTAGCCCCTGATAGGTTCCTATTTATGGGTCAAATAGAACTAAACTGTGAATTTATGCTAAACTGAATTGTTTAGAATAGAACTGTTTTTTTTTTCACATTGAAACTACGTACTTATGCTAAACTTAATTGCTCGAAATAGAATTGTTTTTAAATAGAACTAAACTATATGCTTATGTTAAACTGAATTGTTTGAAATTGAACTGTTTTTGATATTGAAGCTGTGTACTTATACTAAGCTGAATTGTTTGAAATATAACTGTTTTGATATTTTACGGAACTGTTTTTACATTTAACTGTTTGTAAACAAAAAACTATACTTATACTAAACTGAATTATTTGAAATTTAATTCGGTTTTAAATGATCTGAGAAGGGGTGAAACGCCGTAAACCAACCAACCAACCAACCCAAATACATACCTTTAAGTTGAACATTGTGAGTTCTAAAAAAAGACCCTTTTTTCGGACACGTCTCGTTATAGAAACTCTGAAACAACAAGTAGTAGCAAGGAATAAATCAACCGAGTTGACGACAAAGGAGATATAATTTTAAAAAAAGAAAATAAAAACCCATAGTTGGGGAAAAATCCTTTTTTATCCCCTTTATCGTCAACTACATTGATTTATTCCTCGCTACTTTCACGGAGTTTCTTTGACGAGACGTGACCGAAAAAGAGTTTTTTAGAACTCACCATATATATTCTACTTAAAGCGATTCTAAAATTCTGCCCGTACCATAGTATTTTATATATATATGTACACACATACATACAATTGACTTATATGACAAGTGAGAGGTATTAAATTAATTAGTCTGTATAGATACTTGGAAATTGGGCACCTCGGGTGGTGTAATGGTTAACATGTTAGACTGGCAAACCTACACGAGTGAGTTCGATTCTTATTGGGTGCCCCATTCATGCAGCCTTGTGCTACATCTAAGCAAAAAGCTTGATAAATTACTTGGAAATTAACTGAGAAATTTAGAAAACCTTAGCGTTACATATCAACAGAAGGGCGAAAATGAAAAAAAGAAGAGAAAGAATTTGCTTGAAACTAAAAGAATAAACATATTTCTTTTTGTTTCCAAGGAAACGTTATTGATTTACTGTTAACGTCCAAATTTTAAACGAAACAAATAAAACCGATTCTTACTGCTGGTTTCTGACATTAATGAGTGAAATTCTAAAATATTTCAGCAAACGACTGTTTATTCAAAAACATCACAATAAAATAAACCAATTAGGGACCAGCAAATTTGTTTTCAGTCAGCACATCTCTATACGCGGATATGAAAGTGGGCTTCTGGTTGTTAACAAAGCTTTGTAACATATGACTTTCATATATAACCATTACATATATAACCATTATATATATATATATATATATATATATAGTAGGCTATATATATATAGTGGGCTATATATATATATATATATATATATACTTATTTGTTGTGTAATGGTTATCGTCGTATGAAATGGACACGAAGAACCCAGTTCATATCTTGGGTGAGGGTGTTTGCATTTCACATAGTTCTAATACTATTTGACCCATAGATGGGATCTTAACAGGTACTACCACACAGGGTCAGAGAGGACCTTTGAGTAATGGCAATAAAAGGGGACTTCATATTCCTGAAAGCTCCAAGACAGGAGCCTCACCATCAGATGATTTAGTGTCATACCCAGGACATTTGTTAGTGGAGGGGTCTTAAACCTCAAGAGAGGCTTAAGACAGCCCCAGCCGACTGCGTTTTTAACTGGGTAGTTAACAATATTTCTTCATCTTTGTATCAAACATAATGAAAGACATTTTTGTCACGTAATTTCAACACCTTATAAGAATAGTCCTTATCAAGGTTGACATTGCCTTGAAAATCATGGATGTAGTTTCAGCTGAGCCACCTAATTATCACCATAGTATAATGTAAACAAACCTCGAAAAACCACGCCATTTTTTTTTCTTTTCATTGTGTTAAAAACTCAATGAAGAGAAAAAATATGGCCTGATTTTTCCAGATTGGTTTACATAATAAAAAATGATAAATAAACTAGTGTACCATTCTTTCATGGGTCAAATTAGGCACTCTTTCTTTCTGCTAAGAGAAGGAAAACAATGACTTCAAACCGTGGAGAATTCAACAGGGAACCTGTACACTACCTCTCTTCAAGGAAAAGTCACTATAATTTGTTGTTTACTTATGAAGAAAGGTATTGAAAATTATGAATTTTCTTGTCCCGAAGGAAACCTGGCACTTTCTTTTCTCTTCTATTAGTTCAAAGAATGTTAACGATCTTGAGCGGTGAATTTTTCTGTAAATAAATATATTTATTTATTTATGCATAATATATATATATATATATATATATATATATAAGAATGATACGTTGTTTCACCGAATGTTGAGCGGAGGAAACTCGTAGGTTAACGGGTCAGGATTAAATAGTTTAGTCAGAAAACTACAACGAATATTTATAAGGATGACGTCAATTAATGAGAAAATATAAACCCCAAAAGATTACCATGATCAAAAGACTCCATGTGATCAGCACGACTTGATGTTGATGACTCTTTTATATTCTTCTCAAATAGACACCAAAATATTACCATGATTAAGGGATCCTATGCGATCAGTACGACTTGATGATGATTCTTTTATATCCTTTTTTAATAGACACCAAAATATTACCATGAATCAAAACCCCAACGGTCCAAAGCGTTGTAGAGTCTCTGGGTTAAAGTCTCAAGTTTTAATTTTTACCTTTTATATGATGTTTTTAGCATTAATGTTTTGTAACTTCTTTTTTTAATTATATGTAATGTTTTATTTCTGGTTTTATCTTTTAATATCAAGAAGAAAGCGCGTTGTTGTTTACTAATACTAACTCTTCCACCACAGGAAATACGTTGATTAGTTTAAATCTCCGTAATCTTGTCTGTAAAAAAAAATTGATAAAAAGCTCATTTTAATTGATGTTAAATAAATTCTATTTCTTATTTTATTTACTTATTTATTTTGATAAGCACATTTATTTCTGATGAACAGAAAAAACTTTATTAAGACCATACCTTTTTCCTTTCCTTTACCTCTCCTTCTCAATCCTTTTCTTCTTTTTCCACCATCCCATCTGCCACCTCCACCACCACCTATTCTTTTGTTTGTTGACTTTGCTTGATCATTTGTCGAGGGCAGAAGCGACGTACGCTAACCGTCAAACAAACGGCAATTTCTGAACCCTACTATATGGATAAATAGGGAACGGTTGGTTACAATAAAAGTATCTATTTACTCAACCCTGTCCGCCACGGGCAAGATATGATACAAGGTCAATTTTCAGAGGAGTAAATTTGGTTTGAATTCAGAGTTTTCCTTTTCCTAGGCTGTTTGCCTCGCCAATACTAAATAATTCCGTCTACCCAACTATTTACCCATAGCTGGTTGAGAGTGGGAACAGACAGATTTATATCTTTCTCAAGGATATAATCCCAAAGTTAAACGCAAACTACCTCGTTCAGGATTTGAACTCAGTCTGCCATTTCCCTATCCTACGACGATAATGTTAACACTAAGCGAGTCTCTGATACCACTTTTTACCATACCAAGTAACGGCCTAGCAGTTATGCAACTTTGAGTGGTGGGTATTTGGTGGTCTAAATAAATAATAACCAACAATTATTGAAAACATACTTGTTAAGGATATTCAATAATTAGCTAATGAGCTATTATTTCTATTACAAGGATTAAATTATCATTTCTTATTGATCAGAAGGCAGAGAAAATCTACATACAGAAATTAATCATAAAATAGTTTTAACTTTTACAAAAATACTCAACAAAGAATTGAACATTCTTTAGAGAAAAAAAAAGAAAGAAGAATGTGGCTCAGAAAAATACTAATTTTGTTGGATGTAGTGTCAAACGGCTTCGAGCTGACAAAGAAAAGAATCAGAAGGTACCCCGCAAGAACAATTACCGACGCCGACTAAGCCGATGACATAGCGATACTGGCAAATACACCTAACCAAGCAGAAACACTACTGCATAGTTTGGAACGAGCCACCGCAGGCATTGGCCTCCATGTCAATGCACACAAAACTGAATGTATGTGTTTTAATCAAGCAGGCGACATTTCCACACTAGACGGAACCTCTCTGAAACTGGTTGACAAATTCACCGACCTTGGAAGCAGTGTCTCATCAACCGAAAAAGACATCGAAACGCGGCTAACGAAGGCATGGACAGCTATCGATAAGCTATCGATCATATGGAAATCAGACCTGACCGATAAAATGAAACGCAGTTTCTTCCAAGTAGCGGTTTTGTCAGTGCTGCTGTATGGATGCACCACTTGGACGCTAACTGAACGGCTCGAGAATTAGATAGACGGCAATTACACAAGAATGTTGCGAGCAATACTGAAGAAGTCCTGGTGGCAACACCCTACAAGGCACCAACTATACGGCCACCTGCCTCCCATCACGAAAACTATCCAAGTTAGACGAACCAGACACGCAGGGACGAGCTCATAAGTAATGTACTCTAATGGACCCCTACATATGGCCGAGCAAAGGCAGGCCGAACAGCTAGAACATACATACAGTAGCTATGTGAGGATGCAGGATGTAGCCCTGAAGACCTGCCAGAGGCGATGAACGATAGGGAAAAGTGGCGGAGAGGGTCAGGGATTATCCGTGCTAGCGGCACAACATGATGATGATGAGTGTCATGTCAAACGTTTGAGCACTTATCAAACTTTACAAAAAGTATCCTGAAAGATATTATCATTAACTGAGAGAGGAAGAAATATTTATTGATACAACTTTTTAGGATGACATGGTCATTAGTGTGGAAGATAGAAGTACTGATCTGAGTTCAAATCCTGCTTGAGGTCATCATTCGTTGTCTTTCATTACCTGGCTACGATGCAGTTTGAGTAAATGTAAGTAAATATACATACAATTACTTGAATTGCTTTGTTCCTTTGTCAGCAATGTCGAGTAAAGATTTAATAATTACAGCCACGGCTATCTCAATAACAAGCCTAGCAAACACGTAGCAGGAGTGATTAACTGGAAGTGGACATATAGTGACCGACAACTACAAACCTACAAGTATAAAGAATTTTTTTGAAAGGGGAACTCGTTAGTAATATCAAATAATTAGCTAATTAGCAAGTATAACTATTGTTGAATTATAGAAGAAATCTTTTCATGTAGCATATTATGTAGATAATTCAATTAGATTCTCGCCGTTAAGGTATCATTAGGTGTAATTAACAGTTTAGACTCAGTTGAAAACTTTGCTTTCATTGGATGAGGAAGTCGCGTGATCGAATGAATCTAGAAAAATAGGAGATTGATCGTAACATTGATTTAGTCAGCGAAGAAACTATTGAAGCGAGCGGTTGTCAAGGCTGCCATCTCTGACTCCTAAGACGAAGTTGGTAAAAGAAGAAATAAAATCATATTACAGTCAGCAATAAAAATCTGGTTTTGTTATTCACCCTGTTTAAACAGCGGGTGACCATAAGACAAGGGGGTGACGGGAAGAGAAGATGAACAAATGGCCGAGATATATAAAGATAGCGGCGTGAGAGGCACAACCGACGACGAGACATTTTCCCTGCGAGAGCTGGGACACGCTTCAGTCGGCTGTGTTGGTTGGTACACGGAGCTGGCCGGGTGTGTCCTGATCCACTGACATGGTTTCCAATAGGCCGGCATTCATGTCGGACGCGCCAAGACTGACATCCTTGAGCCTCAGTGGGCCATCCCCTCAGTCTCTAACCCTCCTGGGGGGATAGGTTTATCGCCTGGTACCTGAGGCATTTTTAGAGCCGCCGGGTATGTCTGTGCTACGGCCCTGCGCTCGGACCCACCTAAAAAGGCATTGTGCCACACTCGTCCGGTTGGTAGGACGTACGACAAATACCGACGACTAGATTCAGAGAGGAGATACTAATCGTAAAATAGTAGAAGGCACGATATAAGGCAATCACGAGCAACTAAACTGTGATATTCCATGGAATTATAAAATCACCATCATCTACTTCTTCGAAAAAATTATTATATTCTTGATAATAAAAAGCTGTATTATTAAACATATCTTCCACTCTGGGATAATCTATTCATCTACTATAGTCTGCTACATTAAAAGTGACATTTTACTGTCTTTAAGGATAATAAAATCTAATCCTCGTATATGATAAAATGTTTGGTATGATCCACTTGATCCAACAAATATCTACATTTTTTAACAGTTATATCCTTGATCAAAATTATATTCTTTTACATCAATTTTCAAATGAAGAATAAAAAATGAAAAATGATAGTTTATTTGCAGTCATTGTTACAGTTGCTAATGAGTTAATTATTAGATATTACAAACAATTCCCTTGCTAAAGATTTGCTCAATAATTATACTATTAATTACAATTAATTTAGGCTACCAAATGCTTACTTCTAGTCACAGACTCCAATTACATTGGCTGCCAGGTATTCATTTAGTACAGCCTTGATACCATAGTATTCTAATCTTGCAACTTCCTTCAAGCCCCGAAAAAGGTGTCGCTTTCTTACATTGTGGCCATTTTTTCTCTTTGTGCATCGATTATGTATGAATAAGAGTCAAAAAAAGATAATTACATTCAATGGAATCGCTACGAACTTTTATTCAGACGTAAGTTGTGTGATATTGTAAGCAAATGATACCGGGTGTGAATAGGTAAGGTTTGGTTGCTTTGTTTAATGGCATATCAACCTTTGCAGGTTAGTCAATGCCCAAGCCATTCTCCTAGAAGAACAGGAGTGGTACTATTTAACCCATAGCTGGGAGGATAAGGGGGTTCATACCTTTCCCAAGGGTATTTGCCCGAAAGTGAACGTAATAGCGAGCCTGGAGTACGAACTCGCTTACTACGATTCCGCATTTTTTTTACTTTGTTTGATTTTGTTTTGTTTTGTTTGTTTGTTTGTTTGTATAATCAATAATGCCACTAATCAAAAGTCAGGGAAAATCAGATCACCTTGAAGTTGACAAAAAAGCCATGTTAAGTGTCTCTTGAAAGTTACGCGACCTTCATGTAAATAGGCATCAAGTCGGAAAGGGCGTTACTGCTCATGTAAGGATATACACCGGTGGCAGTATTCAATCAACTGTGAGATGGCATTAAATGAAACTCAATACTGTGTGACTGCCGCATTCCCAATGACTGAAGAACTAGATTGTTTACGTCTCACCTTTTTTAAATTTGATCTTAATTTGTTTTTTTGGGGGGTTTTGGGTTTTTTTTTAACTAAGCGGAGACTACATACTCTGATCTTAGACTAGCAGTACAAAATTTTAATTGTCTTCAGTCATTAAACCATGTAACTTTATATTTCAAAGCTAGCCCTGACGGCTTGGGGCTGTATAATACGCTAACTACACCTCCGAAGAGAGGTAAAGACCCTCTCAATGAGTGTACTGGTTATGACACAAAACCTTCTGATGGTGAGACCCTCTTCCTGGAACTTCGGGGAATGTAGAGTACCCCTTCATTACTGTTATTCTCAGGTATGCTCTAACCTGGAGTGGTAGTATCTGTTAGGATTCCATCTATGGGTCAAATAGAACCGCTCAATCTTTTTCTAGAGATTATTAATAATAGTTAATTGAATTATGAGTGTTAAATAGCAATACTTGGAATCATTTAACTAAGTGCAAATAACTGATGGCATTAAGATTAAATCAATGATTAATAAACAAATGAAATAAAGATTGAATAAATGATTAATACTCTGAAGGGACCTAGGAGTAATAGCAATAAAGAGGTACTTCCCATTCCCCAAAGCTCCAGAACTGAAGCCTCACCATCAGATGGGTTAATTTTAAGTAGCAATACTTGAAACCATTAAATTGTTTGCAAATAGAACTATTAGTTTTAGATATGATACTTGAAACCATTTAACTGTGTGCAAATAATAAATAGTAATATTTAAAATCATTTAGCTATGTACAAACAATAAATAGCAATACTTGAAACCATTTTATAGTATGTAAACAGATGAACTCTAACACCTTTAAAAATAAAGTTATCGACAAATTATTCACTTAAAATCATATATAATATATATATAAAGACAACCGGGACATTGGCCCAGCGGTTAGAGTGTTCGCCAATGGCCCGGGAGACCTGGGTTCAATCCCAGGTCGAGTCATACCAAAGACTTTAAAAATGGAACTTGATACCACCTTGCTTAACACTCAGCATTATAAGGTACGGTTCAAGGGTAAAGTGGAGCAATCCAGGGAATGGAGTAGCGCCCTCCCCTACACCTTGGTGTAGTAGCTATCGAAAAGGGAGCCTTCGGGTCACCCTCGACTATGGTCGCTAACTTTATATATATAAATATGAATAGGATTTGGCATTAAATAAACCACAAACAAATTGCCTCACCTAACATTCCAGTGCAGCAGCGAAAAAGAGGTCTTATATGTTCAAAAAACAGGCATAAAAAAAGAACGATAAAGAATTCTGAATACTCTCGTGACCACTGGTCACGTGATGTCAAAAGACACACCCAAAAATCCAAGAGAAGACAATTATTTATTGTCTCCCTACCGCACAAATGGAATAACTTGTGAAATGGAAATTCATTCCAGGAGTTAATCGCATCTAAAAAGTGAGAAGCAATTTAACAAAATTACTAATAATGTGCTTTCTAAAAAGGGTAGATTACAAAAATTATATACTTATTCAGGCTGTGTCATTGTACCCAGGAGAATGGTCCACGTGCGTATTAAATATTAGTGAACGTTTTATAATTAAAGAGCATTGTTTGTACCAGGATTGGGACCAAACTTTTTGGGGCGGGATTTATAAATTAATTTACCGGTCACCTGCAACTTGATTAAATAAAGTGACTTTAATTTCCAAAACTTTTAAAACCGGATTCGGACAGTTTAAAATGTATAAGTGCAAAAGTACATATGAAACCAAATAATACATCGCAGTTTAGCCTAATGTGTACCTTTAACACTTCGGAAAAAGGTTGAAGCCGAAATAAACGACATGCCCCCTACTTCTGTTATAAAACCTTTTTTTTCAGAATGGACTTTCTATATCGTAGCAGTGTAAAAAAAAATAGTCAAATTCAGATCTGTGGCGATTTTAAACAGACCGTAAACCCAGCTTTGACGATAGAAAAAAAATTTTTTCAAACATAGATCAGTTGTATTCTCAAGTTTTTGATGGACATTATTTTGCGAGATTGGACTTGTGAAACGCGTTTTTGCCAAATCCTCTGGAAGAGGGGAAATGTCCTCATAGTGGAGCGGCAAACGTGCTGTTCTGTGACATCGTAGTAAGCGAGTTCAATCAACAGTCGCGGTATTATGTTCTGTTTCAGACTGATAACATTGGTTAATGTATGAATCCTCCTTATTAGTCAAATAGTACTACTAGTGTCTTTCGACAAGGATAGCTTTGGCATTAAATAACCCCCAAATATTGATATGACATTAAACAAAAAATATCTGGTAGAAAAGTCACAGAAACTAACGGCGATTTACACGTATAAGAGCTTTTTATATGTATTCGTTTTGGATTGTTCAGGATTGTTTCAACGTATCATTGATAAATCAATACAAGGAATTCCGAAAACCACCGCATATATCGAGGACATCCTAATCACGGATGTATTATGGATGAACATAATAACGACTGGCGTTTAGTATTAAAGAAATTACAGAATAATGTCTTCGTCTTAAATGAAATAAATGTGTGTTCCATAAAATTCATGATTTCGTATGTAAGATATAGGATTGGTTTAGAAGGAATCCACCCAACTGATAATGTCCGTAGTTTTACTAGTAAGGAACTTTCCAAGTTCTATGCCCTTAATGGCATTAAACATGTTCGATGATCACGTTATCCGTCATCAAATGGATTTGCTGAACGCGCGGTTCATACTATTAAGAGTGGACTTAAATAGCTCCTGTTGATTTCGGAATTCGGACACTTTGTCTTTTGGCCCGTTACCGTTTTTTTCTGGAAATTCACAAAAGGTCAATCATCTGCGATGATGTTTGTTAATAGGCTGACAACCCAGATCACGTCTAAACCTGGTATATTCGAATTTATCTGCCTTAACCACCACTAAATTAGATTATGCTAAAGTGTCGACCAATAAGCAGAGATATGAAAGAATGTTCCATATTACTGGTGCAGTTAATCTTATGAATTTTCAGAGAAAACCCAAACGGCTATCTGAAATTTTAGCAAATTGATCCACCGCCGTTTTGAGCGTTTCTTCAGGATTGTCGTGTATAGAAAAGACACATGGATCATATTCGCATGATTATTTCAGCAGAACCTGTCGTTGAAAGCCCAGATAAAACTAGCCAACCTCAAGAAACTCGCGCACAAACGTTTCAGAAACGTTGAACATTGGTCACCATGTTTCCTGCACTCTACAGAGATCTTCATCGGTCAGTATTCGATTGGAAGATAAACTGGGGGAGGAAGGTGATAAACCCAGGACTGACACGAAACCAGACACTACACAGTGCTAGACTCAGTACTAAGAAATCTGCAATGAAAGAAACTACAGAAGGCATACTTAATCATTGGGTTCATTCTAGGAGTTTTTCTATGTCTATGGACATTCCCATTTAAAGCATACAGCCAGTATAAGTATTTAGACAGCAATGTCTGTTGAGTTCAAAGACTAGTGGGAAATAATGTTGTAATTTGGCTCTTAAGTTTTAGGTATCCGAAAGTATCAGTTTCCCCATTGTGTAAAGCAAACGGAAGTACCGGTTCCGATAGTTCAGTTATTTGTCAATAAAACGGTGGTAGTATTCTCTCTCAGGTGCTGACGCCTTACTGGAGTCTTGTGTTGAATTTATTACAATTACCTCCTGAAGAAATTATTATTATTATTATTATTATTATTAATTTTGATCGCTGTATTCTTTTATCTTTTAATTTCGAGAGATTTTTTCTTTGCCACAACTCACACGGTTTTTCAATCTGCAACAATGATGAAAATTGAAAATTAAGATTTTTACGTTCAGCGCTTGATTAATGAAGTAATCATTGAGGGATGAAAATATCTCTTATTTTTAAACAGCGGAAACCTTTTTATAGAACCAACTGCATAAAGCCTTTTTTTGTTTGTTTATTTTGAATTTAAAAACAAAAATGCAGGTAATAGCAAAGTCTTTTATTAGAAAGGAAAGTTTACAAAGTATTTTAAAAACTTTGAGTTGCTAAGAAAAAACGCGTAAAAATATGTAAAATCTCTTCTCAAATGTTTTATATCAATTCCAAGTTTAAAGTTCGAACGATGCAATCAAAAAGTCGCTCTAATGATAATCTTGATCGTGGTGGTTACCTAGAAAGAAAAATGATAAGGAAATTAAAATAACACAAAATATTAGTCGCATTTAAATTGCATACAATTATATATATATATATATATGTATATATATATTAAAGTGATCTGAATATAAAATTGTAGCATGGTGTAATTGTTGCCGTCGAAGGAAATAGACAGGGTAATCTGAGTTCAAATTCTGGACGTGGCTGTTTGCATTTCTCATTGCAGTATAATGCTCTTTGAAAAGGTGTGAATGTACTATTGCCACAATTAACGCCATGTGTGAAATAGACATATAATGTTCATAACGATAGAACATATAAAGAACATAGGAATCTCGAAATTCGAAAACACGTAACGACTTCTTGTTCAGGTACGAAACCTTTTTATTAACTTTGAGTTAAAGGTTTCGATATAAGGAGGAGAGACACAATCTCGCTTTGCTATCTTATTCATTTGGCCCACATCTCGAGTGGCCCCCATAGGGCGCGAGTTCGCCTCGTGTCTGCGAGCTCCAAAAGTCGAACCTTCTCGTTTGGCGTCTAGTATTCAACTATCTTCAAATCTCCCACAAACCTCTGCGCGCTTCCGGTGCGAGACGTCACCCGCACCCTGTCACCCTGTTCCGTCATCTCGGGCTATTGTGACATCTCTGAGTGGCACGTCCGCCCCGCACGTGCGTTACCACCTACATCAAGGTTTGCACCTAACTAACCCATGTGCTGAACCGAAAGGTTCTCAGCCTAACTAAACTCAAAGGCATGAACCGAAATCCCTTGGCCATTATGTTACATGAATTCAACTATTCCCCCTCCAGCTATGGGTAAATAGCCGGACAGACTGCACTCTTTAACCTTGGTATGGCAACAAGGTTTGGAGAAGGAAAACTCTGAATTCAAATCTGTTAAACTCCACATAAAATTGACATTGTGTCGAATCCTACCCGTGCGAAGAGACAGACAGACAGACGAAAAGATAGAGAGAAAAGGAAGGAAAGAAAAAGATAAAAGTAAGGGAAAAACGAAATCGGGAGAAAGAAATTTTTTAATAAAAAAAGAAAAAGTAAGAGATAAATCGAGATTCTAAAAGATTTTAATTCAATATCTAACTCATACTTCTTTCTATCCATTCGCGCCTCCGTACCACTTGCTTAAAATACTATAAACACATAATGTTCTTGGTATCTTTTGTTTAAAAGAGAATTAACTTTTTACTAAAAATAAAGAATTGATTGATGTTGGAGATTCTATAAGTAATAGTGTCCGTGGTGTAATGGAGGTGCCCGTGGTGTAATGGTTTTCGTCGTAGGAAATGGACACGGCGACACGAGTTCAAATCCTGGACGAGACTCATTGCATTTCACATAGCACTAATACCCTTGGGAAAGGTATGAATCCAATTACTCTCCCTCCAGCTATGGGTAAATAGTAGGGCAAACTGGGTTCTTCAGCCTTGGTGAGTCAACTAGTCTAAGAGAAGGAAGACTCTGAATTCAACTCCGCTTAAAAATTGACCTTGTGTCATATCCTGCCTGAGCGGAGGGGTTGGGTAAATATGATAAGTAGCAAAACAACAATGTGCGTCCTCTAAATACAAATTAAAAGGCACAAATGAAAAACAAAAGATTAAATCTTACCTGTGCCTGGTCTGAAGGTAATAGTAGGTGGTGGCAAAAGATTACTTGGCAGACTATCACCATTTATAGCCGTAATTGTTACATTAATGTTGAACTCATCGTGGGCATCCATCTTAAGTTTGTTCAAACTATTGGAGATGTCATATAAGAAGAGCCTGTCAAATGCCCAGAACATTTCGTGTTCTCCTCCTAAAATAGCAAACGTACCACCAAATGTACACTCTCCATCTTTTCGGCAAACATCAAAGTTAACATCAGCTGATTGTCCGATTGTTCTCAATAAGAAACCAGCGAATACTCTGTCTTTCTCTTGATGTTTCTTCAAGTGCATATCCAACTGGGGAATTGTCATTCCGTGGAAATTGAGATTATCATAATCATAGTGCAGTTGGTGATAATCAAACGATTTGAAGCCAGTTGAATGATCTTTCGTGTCAACATTATGGTTCTCTTCAGAGCTGAAAGGTGATAATGGTTTCTTGAGTTTGTTGATTTCACAATTGGCTGTGTTATAGGGTAATCCTCGGTACTTCTGTAGAGCCTGCCATATTGCCCAGATACGATCGGTGTTGGCATGGTGTAAATAGAAGAGAGGATCGTAAGAAGTGTAGTGAAGTGTCGACATGCCGTATGGGCTGCTGCCTCCTACCCATGAATGGATGGCGTTGTGGCCGATCTCAAACTGAATTTCAAAATCACAGAAGTCGGTCTGCTCAAGAGCGAATGCTATTTGTCGATAGAAGAATGACTCGTCGCCTTGTTCTGGGTCATCAAACAGCTGTGGTCGTGGTGCTCGGGTTGTGTCAGTATTTGCTACGTCGATATGAGCATGATGGAATGGATTGTTGTTCTTATCTGTGACCAATGCTGGTAAACTGCTAAAGGCTGTTGTCCAGTCCCAGTAAGGAATGCCTACACGAGCTCCTCTTAATCGCATAGCGTCTTCCATTTGTTTGACATATAATCTGTGCCAATGGGGGAAGGTGACCATTCCATGTTGGCAACAGGCGTAGGCGGTTCCGTTTGGATAATGACAGCTGAGCGGCATGCCGTGGTAGGAAGCGATCTTTTGGTAACCATTTTCGGTCCTGTCTGCTTGCACAGCGGCCAGCGCGTCTCGCAGATTGTCGATTTCAATGTTCGTTAGAGACTGGACATTTTTCCTGATCAGCTTTCCAACTCTTTGAATTTTCTCTTCTTTAACGTCACGATCTGCAAGTTTAAAATTAAAGATTAAGATAAAGCTTAAAAATCATTAAAGTTTCTCACACTGATATATAATATGCACAGCTGGAATATCTTGTCTTAATAGAATATCTAACCACAATGCGTGTGTTTGTGTGTTGCAATTAAAAACGGTGAAGTATTTTCGGAATTTGAATACCCAAACAAGACTTTTTTCGATTATTATCATTATTATTATTATCAATTTTATCAATGATTTTTTTCAAAAATCAAAAGGTTTTGCAATATTTTAGTACATGTCAGTTTTCGGTACTTATATCACATAACCGAAGCAGTTCAAGTGAGGGAAGTACCCGCTATGGCTGGTAGTACCTGTGCGCTGACATGTAGTGCATTTCATCACTCCATGTGTGATTCGTAATCCACACACATGAATTCATATTTTACGATTTCTAAGTGGGCTAATGTTGTGAAAGCAACAAAAAACTTTAGTTGCACCGCGTAAAGTAAAGGCGCACTTGATCTCAGTCCAGTAACCAACTGGTTCAAGAAATTTCACTCGGGTCGCAAGAACCTCGACGATCAAGTCAGTTTAGGGAGGTCTAGGAGGCTGTGCACCAGTCTAGAGAGGCAAATCCGGCGAGTAGCTTCCGGAGAGTATCACGCAAGTTCGGCATCTCACAGTTTAGTGTTGTTCATTACCTTAACAACCTTTTCAAAAGCGTCCGAAGCTATCGAGTTGTGCCTCACGTACTACTAAAATATTGAAAGACTTTTAAAACATCCTAGTAATTGCTTCTTTATTGCAACTCACTCGGGTCGTCATTCTAAGTCCAATCGACAGGTAGAAAGAACTGCAAAAGGGCATAATAATAATGATTATGGTGTTGATTGACTGTACTTCTGTTAAATGATAGATTGGCCTAATCTTTTATTTAGCACGTAGTAAAGGATTGTCCAAAGAGAAATTGTACTCAAAGCGGGACTTAAGAGTGGACTTAAATAGCTCCTGTTGATTTCGGAATTCGGACACTTTGTCTTTTGTCTCAGTATGATTAACAAGTAGTAACCTTTGAGGTCATTTAACGGCTAGTATTTCATTGGAGAATTTGAAATCATGAAGTTTCTAATTGTAAAAGTGAAAAATTAGATTTCAATTTTAAGTTGATTTAGCTCGAGTAGCCAAAAGTCACGGATCAGTAGTTTGCGCGGTCATATTGCCACCTGCTATTTCGTACGACCGTTTATGTAAAAGAGACGTCTGAAAGAATATTCCGGAAGCGAAGAAATTAAAGCAGCAAGGAAGAAGATGTAACCGCTAGAAGAATCGAACCCTCGCTCGCAGAAGACTATATAACAATTCATCTAAACATAAAAAGTTAACAAATTTTTACTGTTATGCTAAACATGCCTAATGTCTCATAGAACTTAAATTTGTAGTTCTACATATGAATACTATAAATACGTACGGATATAAATTGAACGTGTCTGAAGGGAATATAATGAACGCCTTACCTTTTCCAGGTACAACTATCAGTGATGGTTTAGGAATCTCGCCGGCATCTAAATGTGTCCCATCGACTTTGAAGATTTCAACTTCTAAGTGAATAGTGCTATTGTGGTGGAAGAGATCTTGAATAGATATTTTCATTTCTTTCAAGACGTCTGTGATTTCCATCTTGTAGCTTCTATCAAAGTGCCATGGCATTTCGGTATCTCCTCCAAGTACGAACAAAACACCGGCATCTCTACATTCTGCTTCCCTGCACACCTTCAGGTGGACATCCGCTGATGTTTTTATACCGTGCAACAAGAATCCAACAAATGCACGGTCTTTTTCTTTTTGTCTTTGAATAGCTGCCTCTAACTGGGCAATGTCCATGCCGTGGAATGTCAGGTCGTCATAGACGTATCCCAGAGATTTATAGTCAAACAGTTTTTCTGGGGTAGCAACAGAACGGCTGTGAGGATTCGGGTTCGATTCCCAGGAGAATGGTTTCATTGGGAAAGCCATTTGATGCAAAGCACAATAAGCTTTGTTATATGGCAACTTTCTGAACTGTTGAAGTTCTTGCCAAATGGCCCAAAGACGGTCAACCTGAAGTAAAAAAGGAGAAAAACAAATAACATTTCATTTTTTCTTTGGATAGAATTTTTGGAATTATAGATTGAAAATTCCATTACTCGGAGAATATTTTTCAGATCGATAGATTCTAGTTTTCAGTTTATCATAGAAATATTCTTAATCGAAGCCAGTGTTATGGCACAACTAGTATCAATCTCGTCCAAAATAGATAATTATTTACGTATGTATCAACACTTCTGCTGAGAATCAGAGTGTAGTATCTGTGCACTTTGCCTAGAATCGAATTGTTGCTCCCAAGTACTTCTGCTTTGGATCAAAGTGTAGTATCTGTGTGCACTGCCTTGAATCAAATTGTTATTTCCTTGCAATGCTGCCAAAGATCAGAGTAAAGTATCTGCGTAATTCTGCCTAGGATTAAATTGGAGTATCTGTGTGCCTTGCCTATGACCTAAGTATGACTTCCCAGGTACATCTGCCCAGGATTAGACTGTAGCATCTGTACCCGTGGAAATTTAGCAATTTTTTCAAAACTATGAGATGTAAAACTTGATATAAAATTCACAAAATAAAAAATATAAAATTAACAAATACAGAATTTATGAAGACACTTATTTTTAATATACTTATAACGCTTTGTACTGATAAAATATGTACTAACAAATAATAATAATAATAATAATTATTATTATTATTATTATAATTATTATTATTATTATTATTATTATAGTAATATACAATTATGTTACCATAGCAACAAAATTGTAAAGTAGTGAGATCAGATTACTAATACAGTGTAGAAATTTCTTTCCGTGTGTGTGTATGCGTGCATGTGTGTCTGTGTATGCACGTTTGGAATACTTGACATGCAAACGACTGATAATGTTTTGGATTATTATAAAAATGTAATTTCTCATTATTCTGTTGCGAGACTAGACTGCGTAATGGAATAAATATACACACATACATACACGAGCTTTTACATACGATGTCACCTACACATGATGAACATGCTTACTCAAAAAATTCCTTGAGTACAGAACAAACATTGAACTCCAGAACACAAGAATATCCACATCCTTGACGATGACCAAAGATATTCAAAAGTACCTGTATTAGTACTACATCCATAGAGTCTTTGAACAGTTTACAAACTGCTTTCAACCACTGCTGTGACATTTCGTTCGGCATAAAAAAAATACGAATAATAATCTAAACATCAAATCCGTTATTTTTGACAAAATATGCCTACAAGAGAATCTGCTGCCTAAATACACATTATTAAAACATACACACACACACACATATATATATATATATCACACCCTCTGCTCACGCCTATGAACGAATGAGTTCCACTTTATGTTTTTATTTTTATGTTTTTTATTTTTGTTTTATTTTTATTTCTATCCTTGTTTTCTGATTTTTAATTTATTTTTTAATTTCTTTATTTTCCTATTTATCTTCTGAATACGAACTGTAACTCCTCATTCGCATCACATCTCTGGGACAATACAGAGCATGTAAAAAGTCATCCGACGAGACGGAGAATATACCAACAATATTCTCCGCCGAAATAAATTTATTATGACGGCTTAACCGAGTTTGAGTCTCCATTTAATTGCACTATATATATATATATATATATATATATATATATATATATATATATATATATATATTGTCATGTTGTGTTTTATAACAATAAAGATAGCAATTAGAATTAAAATGAATACTTACCATAGAATGATGAATATAAAAGATTGGATCGAAAGACGAGAACACCAAACTAGACATGGCGTATTTTTGATGTCCGCCAATCAGATAATGGATGGAGTTATGAATCAATTCCAATTGGACTTCAAAGTCACAATAATCTTCCTGTTCCAACATCAACATCACTTGTTTATAGAGCAAAGAGACTTTGCCGCCTTCAGTGAAAGTAAATAATTCAGGTTGAACGTCTCTTACTGTGTAAGTGTCTTTGTGTTTGATATAACCTCGAAGGAAAGGATTTTCAATCACATTGTCTGTGCAGGCGTCGTAATAATCGGCTTTACTTAAAAGTGAAGGAAGTTTGGAAATTGGCAAGGTCCAATCCCAGTAAGGAACGGCTACATTAGCTCCATGGCGACGCATGGCATCTTCAAAGTGCAGTAGGTAGACCCTGTGCCAATGTGGGAAGGTAGGCATACCGTGTAAGCAACAGGCATATTCAGGAGCTTCAGGGGTCGGGCACATTTTCGATCCGTGGTAGTCAGCGATGGTCTGGAAGCCAAAACTACTTTCATCACTCTTGAGTCGACGGAGAGCAGACATCAAATTCTGAACATCTCTTTCTTCCATTGTTTCAATATTGCGTCTGATCTTGTTCAGTGGTACTTCAACTTCAACATGCTCCCCAACTGATAATACAAGAAATTTGTAATTAACAAAAATGATAAACCTGAAATTTTAATGTGTAAAAGAAATAAGAACAGAAAAGTACTACAATCTACTATTGTATCCTAACGACAAACGAGTAATTTCAGAAAGCAAAACAAGTCAATAATAATAAAAAAAAAAGACTCACTTTCCGCTGGAACACGAACAATTGTCGGTTCGTGTAAGATTCCACTTAAATCTGTTCCATTTTGAGCAACCAATTTCGTTTTAACAGTGAAGTGAGAGTCAAATTCAAGATGCATGTCGTGAATAATTTTGGTAATTTCAATTCGGTAAAGACGATCAAAAGCCCAAGGCATTTCAGCACTGCCTCCAAGAACAGAGAAATGGCTTCCTTCATGACACTCGCCGGCGTCGTTACAAATCTGGAAAGCATTTTCAAAAATTATATAAAAAATCGTTTAAAGAAAAAAAATTTAAATTTATTTGTTTTCATCTTTCATGCAGCACTTAGGTTATCTACCGAAGGGCTCCTCACAACTTGTCCAACAAACTATTACGATTGAATAGTGAATTCGATCACCACTGGGTACACAACCTTATGCTGCTGTGCTAAACTAAGCTAAAACAATATACTTAGATACAATATACTCATAATTTGTTCCATACGGTTCTGGATTCAGTACTGTTGATTCGTAATGAATGTTCGTTTTAGAAACGAATGCTGTTTTATCGATTCTACCAAAATACATTTGTGTATGCTTGTCCGAAGATTACGGTCAAAAGGAGAGTACCTGAGATCTGAGTTTTTGCATGAAAACCACAGAGTACAACATGGACTATTGATCAAATTGTTGCCCTCGGTACTTTTGCCAACAGTCAAAATGTAGTATCTGTGCGCCTGGTGTAAGATCAAAGTATAACCTTCTGGGTACATATGCCTAGGATTAAAGTTTAGTATCTATACCAGTGAAAATTCCAAAATTAGATTTAAAACTATAAGATGTAAAACCAGATAAATTTAATAAATTAGAAAGGTAAAAAATATATAATTAACAAATATAGGAGCAATTTGAGGTCATCAGATGACGAAATATGCCATTTCTGACCGAACGGAGTAAGAAAATTTGATTAGAAGCACAAAACCTTTTTTTTTAATTATGATTGGACCGATGAGGTCAGATCCTTGATCAGCTGTGTGTTGGGATTTAATGAGTTAATAGTGGAAAGTATTCTAAGTATTTGTAAAAGATGAAGAGCACAGAATAATGTGTGCAAACTTCCCCATAGAAACTAATCAGAATTTTTCTTTCAATTTTCAAAACTGTTATACAAGAAATGATAAAATCTTAGTATCTGTTGTCTATAAGAAGGTTAACTTTTGATAAAAAAAAATTGTTAAGAGTGTCTTTATTTATGAGTGACAGCATAGATATAGATACAGGGCTAAAATAATGGTTCATATTTAATAAACAAACAAGTTTCGTCGATTTTATAAACATTTCGTTGCTTATTCATGTCATCGTCTCCTATAATCAGAATTAATTTTATCCTTTATAAATATACTTTTAAAGGTGTAGATAATAGTTACGTCAGTATAAGTATATGAAAAAATTACCTCAAATGTGGCATAAGCAGAGCTACCGAATCCTTCAAGTAAAAACCCAACAAACATTCGATCTTCTTGTTTCTTGTGTCGAATGTAAGATTCAAGCTGAGGAATAGACATTCCATTCATCTCCAACATGTCGTATTCGTAGTGGAAGTGATCTTTGTAGTTGAATACATCGGCTGGTTTGGAGTATTTATATGTTATTGGGTTCAAATTATAAGGAAGACCAAAAGAGAATGGTTTCAAGGGTTCATTCATCAACTCAAGAGCACAGTTCGATTCGTAAGCTGGAAGGCCACGGAATTTCTGCAGTTCTTGCCAGATAACCCAAAGACGATCGACATTAGCATGATGCAGATAGAAAACAGGGTCGTAAGCAGCATAATGTAAATGGTTCATAGAGTAAAGTTCTTTACCTCCCAACCAAGAATGGATAGCGTTATGAACAATCTCGAATTGGATTTCAAAATCACAGTAGTCAGTTTGTTCTAAAGCCAGGATAATATTGTCAAAGAGCCAAGTCTGTTTTCCAAGAGCAGGCTGTTCAAACAAGTGTCCACTTATATCTCGAGCAGTCATGGTTTCGGCACTGATAAAGCTGATATGACCGTGACTAAAAGGGTTAAATGTGTTGATGTTAGTGAAGGGATCGGTATAATTATCTGATACAATTAAACTTGGAATTTCTTTCACAGGATATGTCCAGTCCCAGTAAGGCACACCGACGATGGCTCCATGTCGGTGTAGAGCTTGTTCAAATTGAACGACATACAACCTGTGCCATTGAGGGAAAGTAGCCATACCGTGAACACAGCAAGCATAACGATGTTCGGCTGTTGGGTTGGGACACAAGGGAGGAAGGGCGTGGAATGAGGCAATGGCTTCGAATCCATCACAAGATCTGTCTTCTTGCATACGTTTCAAAGCGTGGATCAAAGAATTCACTTCCTTCAAAGAGAGGCGATCAGCATTCTTTCGTACCAGAATAGAATGACTATGTTCGGAGCCGTGCACTATACGCTCTAAAAAGATACAAAAAAGGAAAAAATTGAAATATTTGAACCAGCATAAAAATTTTTACCACTAGATTTGTTTTGAGAGTTTAAAAAGAAGAATGTTACGGAAGAAAAAACAAATTTCGTTGCAATCAAAATAACATGGTATGCATTTTGTCATGCTCTCTGATTCGAATGCAAAATATGTCGACCATTTTTGATAAAATTCAATTTTTAAAAAGCTTTTTAACTATTTTCCATCCTTCTAAAATCTTGGTTAGCATCGATCAAAATTTAAAAAACCGAGTTCAACTGGCTATTTGAAAGAGTTACCAAACTGGTAAATCAATTTGGATTCCCTACTTGATCAAAATCCTTAATGGATTTTGGAAAAAAAAAACAGATTTTCCAATTGTTCAAATACTATTGATTAGAACTTTCTGTCGCCCTTCTTACCATCATAGAAAGCTCTTCTCACAAGAATTTGAACCAGTATATTTGTTTTTTACGATAACGCTAAATCTTTTGCCAAATAGCCTACAAGCGATCCAAGTTGCTCGGGTAAAAGTAGAAAACATGATCGTTGGCAGCAATGCCAAGAGAAGACATGGAATGAGGATTCCAACCTCCCAGCCTAGAATGGATTGTATTATGAAGAACCTCATAATGAACAAGGAGAAATCTGTTTGTTCAAGAACAACTAGGACGTGATCATGAAGATAGATTGCAGGGTCCATTAAAGATACTGAGCTGGGGATCCAAATTAATTTATTAGTCTGGCAACTTTTTCAAAAAGTGATGTGAATTCGCCATTTTAATCTCTTTAATCGATTCTGAAGAAAATATTAGTCGGATAGGAAAAATATCTTTTCATTTAATAATGTTATTGCATTTTCCAGAAATTTATCATTACGAAAAAAATAACGAATTACTTATCATTTTTATGTTGAGTATAATAAAATTAGACTATTTCTTATAAAAAAAAATTTCTATTTGTTCAAATATTTATGAGTTGTCCAGTATATATTTTTAAATTCAGAGAACCAATTTCCTCTAAGTAATAGATTAATGAATCGGCCCTCATTTCTAAAAGCCAGATATCTTATCATTTTTATCTTTCAGAAATTCTTTTGCAGGAAATTGTATAATTCTAGAAAATATCAACTTACCTTCCTTTGGTACAAAGATAACAGTTGGTTCAGGAAAGATGTGGCTATCGATATGAGTGCCATTGACAGCGGTGATATCGGCTTTAATTTTGAATGTGCTCTTGTGATCAAGATCAAGTTCTTTCAGTTCTTTGGTGATCTCGTATCGATAAAGGCTATCAAAATGCCAAGGCATTTCTGATAAGCCTCCCAGGATTGAGAAAACGCCAGCATAATGATCACAGTTCATTGCCTCGTTGTCAATAGGAATACAAATGTAAATACGAACATCGGCTGAAGCCTTAATTCCATGTAAAGAAAATCCTGCAAAAATTCGGTCATGAGCTTTGTTATTTGTCAAAACATTCTCCAACTGAGGAATATTCAGACCGCTAAAGCTAAGCGTATCGTATTTGTAATGCAGAACATTTTGATAATCAAATACATCATTAGGTCTACTATTAATTAAAGTAAATCTGTCATTATTAGCTGTAGTGTTACTGAAAGGTCTCATTGGCTTGTCCATATATTTCTTTGCACATGAAGCTGTGTTGTATTCTAGATTTCTGTATCGCTGAAGCTCTTGCCAAATGGCCCACAAACGATCCAAGTTACTATGATGAAGGAAGAAAACAGGATCATAAGCTGCAAAATCCAAAGAAGACATAGAATGTACGCTCGGGCCTCCGAGCCATGAGTGAATTGTGTTATGAAGAACCTCGTAATGTACTTCAAACTCACAGAAATCTGTCTGTTCCAGCGCATACAATGCGTGATCGTACAGATACCTGTTGTCAAAAAGTTCAGGTTGTGGGCTTCGTTCGGTTTCTGTGTGCTCAAACGAGATTGTTCCCTTGAGGAATGGGTTAGGTTCGGTCTTTTTCGTTTTCGGATTGAAAAATGTTTTATCGTTAATCAATGGTGGAAGTTTATGGAACGGTTCGATCCAATCCCAATATGGAACTGCATTGCAAGAGCCTCGAGCCAAAAGTTCGTTCTCGACAAGTGCAACATACAAACGATGCCAGTGAGGGAATGTGGGCATGCCGTGTAGACAGCAGGTGAAAACCTTGGAACCATCTTCATTTGGGCATTGAGCTGGAAGTCCATGGAATGCTGCAATCTTTTCATACGTGCCGTCAAGATTAATTCGTTGAAAGGCTTCCGCAAAACATGTCATCTCATCCTTTGTCAAGACCTTCAGATCCTTTCTTATTCTGTCTGCAGTCGTTACAACACCATTCCAAGTATGCTCAGTATCTTCTACAAATATTAAATACAAATAAGAAGTATTAGCATCTTAAAAACTTTTAGATACATTTGAAACATTATATGATTGGTCGATCTAAGTGAACTCATCGCTATATCATAAAATTTACCAAAAATATAAACGTTCTTTTTTCTTAATGTGAAATTTTATACATAATTCAGATACATGTTTAAAATGCATAAAATGTCAACCAATTTGCATAAAAGATTACTAGAACTGAAGATCGTGAATATCGTTCGTAATCCTTAGAACCTCGAGCCTCCCGGTTAGGGCTGTAGAATACACCGACTGCTTCTCTGCAGAGGAGTAATACCCCCACCCAACGAGTGTCCTGGATATAACACTAAACAATCTGATGGTGCGGTTCAAATAATGCTAGAGCTTTGGGGAATGCAGCGCACCCTTTTATTGCCTTCGATCCCAGGTCTGCTCTGGCCCTGAGTGGTAGCACCTAATAGGGTCCAATTAATGGGTCAAATAGAACTAAACTTTGTATTTATGCTCAACTGAATTGTTCGAAATAGAACTGTTTTTGACATTCAAACTGCGTACTTATGCTAAACTGAACTGTTGGAAATAGAACTGTTTTAAACTAAACTAAACAATGTATTTATACTAAACGGAATTGTTTGAAATAGAAATGTCTTTGACATTTAACTGAACTGTTTTGACATTTAACTGTTTGTAAACAAAAACTATACTTATACTAAACTGAATTCTTTAAAAATCTAATTTGGCGTTAAATGAACTGAAAAAGGTTGATACGCCGTAATACAAAACAACCAACCAACCAACCAACCAACCAACCGAGCCTCACACGAGCGTAAGTTTCTCACTCTTAAAAAATAGCTGAAAACATAAAATGATATAATCTGTTATTTAACAGCGTTAATGCGGTTAAATAATATATTATAACATTCTATAGACAATTTAGAATACATAGAAAATAACAGAATACTTCATAGAATATAAAACATTTTATAGGCAATAGCGAAATAGAAGTGCGTAATCCACTACCAAAATTCCAGTCACCCGTATTCATGTACTTATACAGGCTGCTCGGATTCAAGGGTTATATATTAAAAGTAAAGTCGGCGACCTTAGTCGAACGTAATTAGAAGGCTCCCTTTCCAATAGCAACTACATCGAAGTGTAAGGGAGGGAGCTACTCCATTCTCTGGATTGCTCCACTTTACCCTTGATCCTTATCTTATAATGCTAAGTGTTAATCAAGGCGGAATCAAGTACCATTTTTGAATCTTTGGTATGACTCGACCTGGGATTGAACCCCTGTCTTCTGGACCATGGGCGAACACTCTACTCATTAGGCCAATGGCCCGCAGTCAAACACATTGCCATATTGACTTAAACCTCGATGCGCATCATAAACCATGCAAGATTGTCCTCTAAGTTCATTTGAGCTCGCTGGAGGTCATCAGATGACAAAATATGTACTTTATGATTGAACGGAAGAAGATAAATTACAAGAGTTTTTCACATGGCCAGCTATATGTTGGTTATTTACAAGTAAGCAATGAAAAACAACTGAGCTTATAGTATCAGAATTTTCATTAGGTTTAAAACCCCTTTTGCTGTATGTCAGTATTATATTCATAGTTATGTATTCATAAAATCGTGCAATATATATATATATATATATATATATATATATATATATATATCGTATTAGTTTGTTCATAAAACAATGTCCGATTTTGAAATGATCTTTTATTCTTGAATTGATAAATTCGAACAGTATTTCAATCAGTCAAAATATAATTCCTAAAAATCTATGAATTTCTGCAGTCGAAAAACAGCCGATATTTACGTCTGTATGATAAAACTCTAAAGGTTTAGATGCCAAGAAATTATTAAATGTATTTTCTATATCTTCTTTGAAAACAGATGTTTCTTGGCATAAAAAGATACTTGAAAAAATAGTAGTCGGTGGATGATAGATCAAGAGTGTATGGTAGATGAGGAAATGCCTTATATTCTAAGTTAGTGAGCTTCTGCCGTGTCATTCTGGCAACGTGTGGCCGAGCAGTGATATCCTGGCAACATGTGGCCGAGCAGTGACATCCTGGCAACATGCGGCCGAGCATTGTCATTGAGCAAAATTATGACGAAACTTGGACTCACGTAAAAAAAAAAAAGTAAACTCATCACTTCTTGTTTCATGTTCATAATTAGAGGCATGTAACCTTCAAAATCAAATTCTGAAAGAGGTGATAAAAATTAAGCGAACACTTTTATCAATAGGAATGTCTTTTTATATACAACTACTATTAAAATTGTACGTTAGAATAGAATTTAAACTAAAATCAGACAGTATATTCTGAACAACCTAATATATATATATATATGTGTGTGTGTGTGTGTGTGTGTGTGTGTGTGTGTGTGTGTGTGTGTGTCCTTTATCTTTTTGCGCATGTCAAGTACTTCTGCTAGTTTTCAAAATCATATTGCAACGCTCGGATCGCTTGTACTTGTTAAATGAGTATCGAGAATTTTTTTTTAAAGAAATGTGACCTTTGTATGCCTCTGTAATCTTAACGCAGGAAAGGTGGCAAATCGTAGCGAGATTTTGGCGAGCGTAATAGCGTTAAAACCCAGACTGTAGAGAACAAAGCAATTTCCAGGCTACTTGCAATTTAATGATTATAATCTGGAGTCTACATTCGTGTTTTTGCAAATTGTGGACTACTTTCTCTTGTTTAATCATTCATTTTTGTACTAATTGTCACAGAATAACGGTTTGAGTAGTTGAGATGAAAACCAACTAAAATTGATGTAAAAGAAATACTAGCTGAAAATTAATAATGATTGCTGGTGCTTCCATGAAGGATTTTGTATGATGATTGATCTATTTGCTGAAAAATTCTTATAAATTTTTACAAAGATTTAAAAAGTAAATAAAGAAAACATCTTACCATGGCTGGGAACAAAAATGATTGTTGGATCAGGGAATATCTTCTGATTAATTGTTGACCCATTCACAGCTTTGACGACTGTATTGATATGGAAATCACTGTTGTGATCAAGACCCAGCAATTTTAATTCGTCTGTGATCTCGTAACGGAAAAGACGATCAAATCTCCAAGGCATCTCTGATTCTCCTCCCAAAATTGAGAAAATACCAGCATAGCCACAGTTATCTTGCCCTACCCCAGTGGGAACACAGATGTAAATACGAACGTCGGCAGACGCTTGAATGCCCTGCAGCAAAAATCCAGCGAAAACACGATCATGTGATTTTCTTATCTGCAAAAGGGCTTCCACTTCTGGAATAGAGAGTCCATCAAAAGATAAAGTATCGTATTTGTAATGCAATACGTTTTGGTAGTCAAAGACATCGTTTGGTCTGCTGTGAGTAAAGGTCAAGCGATCCTGATTGGCTGTACTGTTGCTGAATGGTCGCATCGGTTGGTTCATCAAAGGCAAAGCACAGTTGGCATCATTGAATGACAACTTACGATAACGCTGAAGCTCTTGCCAAATAGCCCACAAGCGATCCAAGTTGCTATGGTGAAGAAAGAAAACAGGATCGTAGGCAGCATAGTCAAGAGAAGACATGGAATGAGGATCCCGACCTCCCAGCCAAGAATGGATTGTGTTATGAAGAACCTCGTAATGAACTTCAAACTCGCAGAAGTCTGTTTGTTCGAACGCAAACAAGGCATGATCATGAAGATAGTTGTTATTAAACAGCTCTGGCTGTGGATCACGGTCAGTGATGGCGTTTTCAAAACTAATTGTTCCCTTGAAGAATGGATTTTTTTCAATATGGAGTGTGCGTGAGTTGTAGTAGGAAGCTACGCTGAACAATTTCGGTAAAACTTCGAATGGTTCTATCCAATCCCAGTAAGGTACGGCAACCCCAGAACCGCGAGCCAACAATTCATCTTCAACTAAAGCCACGTAGAGACGATGCCAGTGTGGGAATGTAGGCATACCATGAAGACAGCATGTGTAAACCTTGGTGCCATCTTCGTTCGGGCACTGAGCTGGAAGACCGTGGAATGCAGCGATCTGCTCGTATTTACCATCTTCTTTCATGTGCTGGAATGTAGCCTTTAAAGATTCTATTTCTCCTTTATTCAGATCCTTCAAGTTCTTTCTAATTCGGCTTGCACTGCTAATTGGATCCGTCCATGATTTTCCCTGGCCAAATTCACCTGAAATTTAAAAAAATTTAGAAATTAACCTTTATTACCAAAATGCACAATAAGAATCAGAAGCAAAAAAATGCAGGTGCATGGCACCCAGAAAAATAAAAATAAACGAAATTACTTTTAGATTTACTCGAATACAATCCGCATCAATAAAAACGTGTTATATATATATATATATATATATATATATATATATATATACGGGATACCTTCAATAGGTTTCCAGACTTTTGTACAGGCATTTAAGATCGTCGTATACACTTGAAAATTCAGTATGTTATTGCTATACATCTTATGAGATGACTGACCAATATTTATGATTTCAGATTCAAATGAACCGCTACAGCAGGAATTGGAATACACCCTACTAAAGCCTGATTGTCGCAGCTGGTGAATTTCAAAAATGAAATCTGGACTTTAGAAGAACGATATGCAATAAAATTCCGTTTTAAACTTGGAAAAAATGCCATGCGATGAAAGCTGGATCTACTGCTATGACCAAGAGACAGAGTTCCTAGTGGAAGCATGCTGGCTCTCCCAGACCCAAGAAAGCCAGACAGAGCAAATCCACCAACAAACTTTTGATTATCCCTTTTTTGACAGTACTGGCATGATCTACATCCACTGGGTACCCACTGGACAGACAGTCAACAAGGAATACTATGTTGATGTTTTAAGGGCGTTCAGGAAGAGATTCCGTCGGAATGCACCAGTCCTCAACCCCATCCTTGTCACAGACTATTTGGCCAAGATGGGCATCAAGGCAGTCCCTCACCCTCCCTGTGACTTTTGTTTATTCCCTACGCTCAAAGGCTGTCGTTATGAGACAATTGAGGAGATGAAAGAGGCTGTGACGAAGGTCATTGACATGCTGACACAAGAGGACTTCCATAGGGCCTTGTCGAAGTTGTTGGAACGGTACAACAAGTGCATTGCAGCCTTACTTCGAAGGAGATTAGAGTTTCATGTGTGTACTATCAATAAAAGTGCCCACACGAAAAAAGTCTGGAAACTTATTAAATGATCCTCGTATATATATATATATATATATATATATATATATATATATAATGGACTCTCCCATCAGTTTCGATGTATGGAGGGTTAAAAGTTAATTTTAATGCTCGAATGAAATTTTAAACCAGGCACTGATTTGTATACAAGTTCGCACATCGTACATGTAGGAGAGTTAATAGATAAAGAAGTTGGAATGACTGATCAAGCTTTCGCCTTCTTTCTCAATACTCTAAGATGTTTGAGATTATTAGAGTGAAAGAGGAAATAAATATTTATTGAGAAGAAATCATTTTTTGCCCAGTCAGCTGAGGCTATAGAATACACCGACAGCTTTTCTTCTTCTCCCCACAACGAGATCTGATGGTGAGGCTCCAGTTATGCTGGAGCTCTAGGGAATGCAGAGTACCTCTTTATTCCCATCACTCTAAGTTCCATTCTGGCCCGGAGTAGAAGCCCCTCATAGCGTCCAATCTAGAGGTCAAATAGAGCTAAATTGTGTACTTATGGTCAACGGAATTATTTGAAAAAGAACTGTTTATTTGTATAAAAATGGATTTGGCATTAGATAACCAACAATGGTTGATATATCAAAAAACTAAACCAAAATCAATTTGTGTTATAATAGGTATTAATTCACCTCTCTTGGAAATAATAATAATAATAATAATAATAATAATAATAATAATAATAATAATAATAATAATAATCAAAGAGGCATATTTCAAGGAGATGCACTATCACCGTTACTATTCATAATTGCGATGATTCCACTTAACCACATACTCAGAAAATGCACTGTCGGATTCAAACTTAGTAAATCGCAGGAAAAGATTTACCTAATGTGCATGGACGACATCAAACTGTTTGCAAAAAATGAAAAAGTACTGGAAACTCTAATACACGCAGTGAAAATATACAGTCAGCACACAGGGATGGAATTTGGCATGGAAAAATGTGCCATGCTAATAATGAAAAGCGGCAAACGCCACCTGACGGACTGAGTAGAACTGCCAAATCAAGACAAGATTAAAATGCTCTATCTATTGATAGTACACACAAATACTTGGGCATCTTAGAAGCTGACACAATCAAACAAATGGAGATGGAAGAAAAAATTAAGAAAGAATATCTCAGGAGAAGCAGAAAGCTACTCGAGACAAAACTATGTAGCAGAAACTTAATCAAAGGAATAAATACCTGGGCTGTATCCCTCGTTAGATATTCGGGACCCTTTTTGAAGTGGACCAGAGAAATAATAATAATAATAATAATAATAATCATTATTGTTATTATTATTATTACTCTTTCGTAAACTAAATAATATTGTTTTTAATGAGTTTTTAAAATATACTTGTTTTAGTCAGTGGTTCCTATACTATGGGCCAAGACATACTGGTGCACTGTGAGATGTAGCCATGTCCTCCGTGAAAATCATCCGAAAATAAAGGGCTCCTATTTTGATAGAGCATTTAACAAATCCGAGAGAGACAGTCAAATCATATTTTCTTTCATTAAACAAGTAATATTTTGATTGAGACTTAAACACTTCCAAAAAGGTTTTGTCTGATATTCATTTCAAATTATGTGAAGAAATTTCTTTGTCTTTTATAGCCAAGGAAATTTCTAATGTTGACGGTCTTAAAATCACGCGTGACGAATTAACTATTGATACATTTTGGATTTCTATAATAGAAAAGGATTGTTATTGACATATTTTTTCTCTTATTAAGATTGAATATCTTAAAGTTTGTCTTTTGGAGAACGCCCCGAGCAAACAAAGATATGGAACAACATATCTAAGATCGACTGGAAAATGTGGGAGATTTGATAAAAATATTAATAGCATATCTAATATACTATAACTGAAATAAAAATTTAATACATACCAAATCCTGGTTGATATATAACTGTGGGATTAAGTTTCACATTTTCAACTGCTTCGCCTTTCATATCGGTGATAGTATATTCAATATGGTACTTCTCAGTATAATGAAGGTGCATTTCGTCCATAACATGAGTTATATCAGATTTGTAAGATCGATCAAATTTCCAAGGCATCTCGTTTTCACTTCCCAACACGTAGAACTCTCCTGCTTTCATTTTTTTATCACTTGCATCATCCTTAATAAAATATTCAACGAGAAGAGATTTCTTCAGACCCTCAAGCATAAAGGTCACAAATACTCGGCTTTTCGCCCTTCGTCTGTTGATCTCTCTTGACAATTGTGGAATAGATAGGCCATTTATTTCTAATGTGTCGTATTCGTAGTGGAAAGATTTCTTGTAATCAAACACTTCGAAAGGAATAGAATGCTCATGAGTCTGAGAGTCAGGGTTGATATCACTTGACAGACTGAATGGAGACATTGGTCGACGGAGCATTTCAATAGCGCAGTTGGCCGAATTGTAAGATTTTCCACGGAATTTCTGCAACGCCTGCCATGTAGCCCAGATCCTGTCGACGTTTGAGTGATGGAGCATGAAAATTGGATCAAATGCAGAATATTCAAGAGATGACATTGAATAGGGTTCTGTTCCTCCGACCAGGGCATGGATATGATTATGAGCTATTTCAAACTGGACTTCAAAATCACAGAAGTTTTCCTGTTCCAATGCATAAAATATCTCATCAGCAAGGTGAGTATAATGTCCGAATTCAGGTTGCTCAAAAAGGGCTGGTGATGGTGCTCGACTTGTTTTAGCACTGGCCTCATCAATGTCACCACTGAAGAACGGATTTGGGTGTGTCTCACCCTTTTCGTCAGTGTATTGTTCTTCTATTACAAGTGTGGGAAGGGCATGAATAGGGCGGGTCCAGTCCCAATAAGGAACACCTCCATGGTAGCCATTTCGTCTCAGTCCGTTTTCGTAGTTGACAGTAAGCAACCTATGCCAGTGTGGGAAGGTAGCCATACCATGCTGACAGCAGGCATATTTGACGGCTGCGTCAGGACTTGGACACCATTTAATAGAACCATGGAAAGCAGCAACTTGTTGATAACCAGTAGCTGTTTTATCAGCTGCAAATGCAGTTAATGCTGCTCGGAGTTCGTTCATTTCATGGTCGGTCATACTAGCAATGTCTTTTCTGGATCGATGGCTCTCATCAAATTTCACATCTTCAACTGGAAAGAGAAAAAGATATTGTTTAAAAATTATTTCTCGTCTCTATCAACAAAAGATGTTTAAATTTAAAGTGACTTGAATAGATTTTGAAAAATAATTTCTTTGACGAAACATTTACAAATTTTAATTGGAAGCAAAACGATGAGCAAAATTTTGTTTTTAATTTCGTTTTAACAGTGATATTATTTATTGATTTCTGGTTGGCTCCGATCAACGATATTATTTATTGATTTCTGATTGGCTCTGATCAACGATATTATTTATTGATTTCTGATTGATTTCGGTCAGCTATATTATCTATTAATTTCTAATTAACCCGGATTAGAAACAACATAAGGAGATTAGTCCATACCTACCCTTAAGATACTGGGATAGATTGAACAGAAACACATCTGGCGAGGGTTCGAACTCGATACACTGTCACCGTATGATGCGTTGATTACCGTTATTATATTTAGCATATTTTATCTTGAAACTATTAATTAATGAAATGATTTCTGGTTACAATAGAAGGTTGACCATTTCAAGTGACGCATAAAGTTGCTTTTTCCCCCAGTACAAACAGTTTTATACATTAATATATTTCAAATCTGGTTACAAGCTCTTTAAAAATATCATTGTATTTTATATGATCAATTATCTCCATATATGATACTTTGTGTTGATGTTTGTTTGTATCTTTATTTATATATTACTAAAATACTCATTGTTTAGATAGATAGATAGATAGATAGATAGATAGATAGACAGAGTTCAGTACCTGATGTTTATGATATCAGATATCATATAAAGGTCAGTTGAAGACATTTTAATACCACAAAGTGATTTTCCTTTAACGAATGGATATACTACATTAGCCGTTCATTTCTTGCCACTTCTTTTATAGAATATCAACTCTTTTTAAAACTATCTTAAAAACTTTCAAAAAACTTTTCTCTATAAAAACTTTTCTCTTGATGTTGATCAAAGGTAGAAACGAGGTAAGAACAATCAAAAAATAAAAATCACAAAAGAAATTGTCCTATTTGTTTTATAACTTTTGTTCAACAATTCTCTGGTTTAGTGAATAAATCAATTTTCAATGTAATTTTCAACTCAATGATAATTTTGTGAGGTCTACTTTCGTGTTGAACGTGATTTTTTAATCATTGCAATTCTCGATATAACAGAGACAACAATTAAACGATAATTAGAATTCTTTACTTCTTCCTATGGAAAAGAATCAGTATCATTATAGACGACTGTTACAACGGGGACCCAACGGGTTCACAGGTAGTCTAGTAAATATTATTTAAAAAAGTTAAACAATATGTGAAACAGAGAGTACCTGTGCAGTAGTGGCTAACGTGTTGAACTGCAAGATCGCAGTAAGTGAGTTCAAACCCCAGTGGCGCTGTACGCTTACTTTCGGATTAATACCCCTGTGAAAGGTATGTATCTCTTTATCCCTCCATCTATGGGTTAAGTAGTATCACTAATGTCCTTCTATAAGGATGGCTTTGGGGTTAAATAACCCACGAAAGTTGATTGGACATTAAACAAAACCAATATGTGTAATGTAGGTTTTTGAGATATCTTACAAATTTTTATACTAGCCTGTTGTAAATTAACTGAACAACAAAAACAAAAGTATCACCGTCCTTTTTGTTTTTTTTCTTTCTTTTTTTCCTTATTTTTTTGTATATTTATAATAACAGAGACAATAATATTATTTAGAGTAATATTCTAAAACCAAAAAACCAGAGATAATTACCTATTGGAGGAGTAGTCTAGTAAATATTATTTTTGATATATCTTACAAATTTTTATACTAGTCTGTTGTAAATTAACTGAAGAACAAAAACAGAAAATTATCTCTGTCCTTTTTGGGTTTTTTCTTTTTTTTTTCCTTTTTTTTTGTATTTATAGTAGCAGAGACAATAATATTATTTAGAGTAATATTCTAAAACCAAAAAACCAGAGATAATTACCTATTGGAGGAGTAGTCTAGTAAATATTATTTTTGATATATCTTACAAATTTTTATACTAGTCTGTTGTAAATTAACTGAAGAACAAAAACAGAAAATTATCTCTGTCCTTTTTGGGTTTTTTTCTTTTTTTTCCTTTTTTTTTTGTATTTATAATAACAGAGACAATAATATTATTTAGAGTAATATTCTAAAAACAAAAAAACAGAGATAATTACTTATTGGAGGAGTAGTCTAGTAAATATTATTTTTGATATATCTTACAAATTTTTATACTAGTCTGTTGTAAATTAACTGAAGAACAAAAACAGAAAAGTATCACTGTCCTTTTTGTTTTCTTTTTTTCCTTATTTTTTTGTATTTATAATAACAGAGACAATATTATTTAGAGTAATATTCTAAAAACAAAAAAAACCCAGAGATAATTACCTATTGGAGGAGTGTAAATGACAATTGGAGCTGGAATAATTGTAGCTGGTAGGGCTGTTCCATTGACATCATGGATATCTACACGCAGACTGTAATCACCAAATTTATCTATACCAAGAGCAGCTAAGGCATTTGTGATTTCGTGTTTGTAGACTCGATCAAATCTCCACGCCATTTCTTTACTGCCTCCAAGGACTGCAATTGAACCGACCATAAATTCATTTTCTCCAGCTACCACATACAAATCAACGTTGGCAGATGTATGGATTCCCATAAGAAGGAAACCAGCAAATACACGTTCCTTGGCTTCGTTCTCTTCAATGTGATGTTGCAATTCCCGGATAGACATACCTCCAAAGAAAAGTGTGTCGTACGTGTATTTAAGTTCCGTTCGGTAATCGTAAATGTCGGTAGGAACTGAGTGAGAATGAGTGAGTTCATCATTATTGAGAGGAGGATCAAAAGCAAATGGCTTTAATGGTTGATGGACTTCTGAGCTTGCGCAGTGAGCTTTGTAGGGCAATCCTCTTTGGATCTGTAGGGCTTGCCAGACTGCCCACAATCTGTCGACCTGAGAGTGGTGCAACCAAAACATTGGGTCAAATGAGGTGTAATGTAAAGTAGACATTGAGTATTGTTCATTGCCTCCTACCCAGGCATGGATGGCGTTGTGGGTCACTTCAAATTGCACTTCAAAGTCACAGAAATCATGTTGTTCAAATGCCAACAACATACCATCATAGAGATAGCCATGATCTCCAACAGTTGGTTTTTTAAACAATCTACAAAAGAATAATCAAATAACCAATTAGAAATAGTCAGTTTTAAATGTTTCTGAGAAAAAAAACTTCGTTTAAAGTGAAAAAAGTAAGAAAAAAAGTAATGTGAGTTTAAATTGTCAATCTTTTTTGAAATAGCAAAAAAGAAAAACTAACAAAATATTTTTATTTTTGTTCAATGATTTCAACATTACTGAATTTTTTTATGTTGAGGTATAGATGTATTTTGTGTGCTTATATATATAAAAATTCACACTCAGATTTGAACAAAAATTCTGATGCGATTATTAATATTATCTTTGACTCCATAAATTCCATAGATAGATAGATATGCGTGTCTATTTGTGTATGTGTGTACATGTCGGTCTATCTGGCTGTGTGAGTATATGTGTATGTATGAATTATACAAGATTAAATTCAAGTTTTATAAAAGATTAAATGTGAAATATATATAGGGCGACAGACTGACAGATTGAAAGAAGACAAATGTATATCTGTTTTCTGTATATATGTGAGTGATTATACGAAAATTGATTTTTGTTTTCTTTTTTTTTTTTCTATAAGAATTTAAAAATTGAAACCCAGCTTAACGACAGGTATATGAAAAATATAGAAATACTAATGTGTAGAGATTCAAATGTTTATATGTGTAAATTATTCGGTATTTCTATAAATATGTTTTAAAAGAAGAAACTAATATATATATATATATATATATATATATATATATATATATATATATAGAGAGAGAGAGAGAGAGATTGATAGATAATTTTTTCTAGTGTCGGGATTATGATAAAATGGAATAATTCTGTAAGAGCAAAGAGAATAGTATTTGAAATCTATCTTGGTAGACAGTAATTAACATTCAAGTCACATTTAACATTCAGTCCTCATAGTTAAACTATACGTAATAATGTTCACGCAAAATTATTATTTTATATGAATATTTCTCTTGAGTCATCGTTATAATATAAGATTTTTGAAAATTTTCATGCCGAATAAAATTCTTACTAACCTTTCGTCAATTTTTCTTGCAGTAAATATATTGTCATGCAAGAAGTCAATGGGCGCCCGGAAGAATGGGTTGGGTTTTGTTTCATTTGTGTAAGGGTCAAGATAAGTTTCGTCAGTAAGAAGGTGTGGCAAAGAGTCAATAGGTTTCGTCCAGTCCCAATATGGCACACCGATTGGGGAACCACGAGCTGACAAAGCATCTTCAAACTGAACAACTACCAGTCGATGCCAGTGGGGGAAGGTTGCCATGCCGTGTGCACAGCAGGCGACACGGTTAAGTGCGTCAGGTCGGGGACATTTAGCCGGGAGGCCGTGAAATTCAGCCAGGGCTTGGTAACCATCGATTGATTTATCAGCCATAAAACGTTCCATGGCTACTCTTAGTTCATATTCCTCTTCATGGGTCAATCTGTTAATATCTTTTCGGGTTTTTAGTGTTGTTTCATCAACATCTCGCATTTCCGCTATATTTGTAAAAGAAAAATATAAAGATCGAAAAGTTTATGGTTTGCTGAGGTCATAAAATCAATACACTTAAAAGAGAAAACTAATGTCATCATTAAAATCGATTATTTGTTCGTTAACTGAATTCATACTTACGGTCGTGATGGTCCTTAGCCGGAATGTACGAAACAGTTGCTTTCGGAATGATATCATCTGCCAATAAAGTTCCATTAATAGCAGTTACAATAGTATGGATGTAATAATCTCCATCCAAATTCAAACCCAAGGAATGAACTTTGTCTGTAATATCATATAAATAAGGATAAGCGAAATGCCATGGCATCTCGTGTTTGCCGCCAAGGATGAAAAACTCTCCGGCATAATTGTCGCAGTTATCACTATGTCGGCCATCTTTGTTTGGAATACAAATGTTGATTTGGACATTTGCAGAAGTTTTGATACCTCCCAATCGGAAGTTGGCAAAAGCTCGAGCTTTAGATTTACGTTGTTTCAATAAATTATTCAGTTCTTCAATAGTCATTCCATTCAAAGTGAGGTCATCATATTCGTATCCCAATTGTTCGTATTCGAACAGGCTAACGGGTTTGGCGTTGTCCTTGGTGAGGGCGAACGGATTTGTTTCACGACTAAACGGTTCCATTGGCTGGTGGAAAAGGTTCAAACCGCAATTGGCTTTCGTTGAAAGTCCTCTGTGTTTTTGAAGAGCCTGCCACAAAGCAAATTGTCGTTCTACATTAGAATGATGTAAGAAGAATATTGGGTCATAAGATGTGTATTCCAGACTGGACATAGAGTGGGTTATTCTACCTCCGACCAAATAGTGGATAGGGTTATGGGCTACTTCAAATTGAACTTCGAAATGACAGAAATCTTCGTGTTCCAAAGCATTAAGCACTCCTTCTAAAAGGAAGTTCTTGTGACCTTTATTAGAGGCTTCATAAAGTCTAGCATCAACAGCTCTAGCCGTAACTTTATTTTCAAACTTGATCTCTCCTGAGTAGAAGACGTTTTTCTTGGCTTTCTTACCACTTGGGTCGATAAACAATGGATGTTGTACGAGCTCTGGAAGGTGTGTCATGGGTCTAGTCCAATCCCAATAAGGAATACCCTGTTTGGAACCGTGGGCAGATAAAGCTTGTTCGAACTGCACCATGTAGAGCCTATGCCACATGGGGAAGGATGGCATTCCGTGCAGACAGCACACAACAGTTGAACCATCAGCAGCTTTACAATCGGCTGGTTCTCCGTGGTAAGCAGAAATAGCCTGGTAACCAGTGGGTCCATCATCATCTTGCATGCTGCGCAGTGCAACTTGCAGTTCAAGAATTTCCATTGGGGTCAGTTGGTCGACATTCTTACGTACGAATTTGCCTGTGAATAGAGACATAAAGTCAAAGCTCTTATATTCAATTATAACTTTGGATAATTCAAATCATTAAGATATTGAGCTTCATAAAACACACACACACACACACACACACACACACACACACACACACATACACATATATATATATATATATATATATATATATATATATATATATAATTATATTTAATTGTCTGAAGATCGCCTGATAGCGTAAGCACTTTTAACAATTATTTAGAAAATGTTTTCTTCAAAACCAAATATACCAGAATCTTATTATTTCAAGTGAATCATTATAGACTCATAACAGATACAATTAGGTATTATTTTTACCAAACTCTACAACACTGAAACTCTATTAAAAAAAATATAAATAAGCAGTAGTCTAAAAATAAGACTCCACCGTATATATTTATGCAATTTTATTCTTGATCACGATTTCAATGCTGCAAACTTTGATAATAATTAATACCGAATAATATCCCTTTTGATTGTATAAAATTCCATTAAAAATAATAAAATCCTGCTATCTTCGGTTTAGAAAAAAAACAACTCTTTATAAACAAAGAAGTGGGTCAAGATTTACTTATTTATAATATCCCGTACACCCATCTCTATCCAACTTGTATTATTAGATTACAACGAAAATTACATATAAAATTTTCTCTCAATTTTATCATATTTTAACAAGGCGGTCGCCATTCTTATGTTTCAATTCCATCACCACTTTGATTTTTTCCTTTTTTCAAATATTAATTCCGAATGTTATGCCCTCAAACAAAGAAACCAAATCAAATAATTTATTCTACATAATCATGAAAAGAAAAACAAAGTACAATAACATTTTAATTCACCTACGATAAATTAGCCCAAATCGCCAACATTGGGGCTAACATGGAGAAATTGAAATGCAATTAGATGTGGAAAACATCAGAAGTTTGACTAGTAAGGAATAAGGGAAAATGATCAACAGGATTAGTAGTTAAGAGAAAAGTCCAACGTGGCAATAAAGACGCTAAATTCTAAACTGACACACAATGAATTCTTAATAAACTGTATTTTTATTTATTCATTTATTTTTTGTTTATTCTAAAAACGTTGGGTATCTCAGTGGGAGATAATACTTAGCAAATTTGTCTCACGACTATTATTACTGAAACAGTTTAATTCTCATTGGGTGTTCCATATCTATTGCCTTGTGTCATATGTAATCTTTATTTGAACCTCCTAAGTGTTTGGATTGTAAACTATTGCGATTCTTACTGGATGTGCTATACTTTTTGATTTCTGTCACAACTAAGTTAAGCTACATTAAAAACTAAACTTTCTTTATTTTTTTTGACGTAATGTAAATTTTTCTTTACCTTTTTAAAACATTTTAACAAAACAGCCATTGCTTTGATTTTCTTTAAGGTTTTATAATATATAGTTGGAAAACCGATTAGATGAATTATTCATAGTTATTTTATTGTTTGTTTAAATAAATCGAGACTCATACGTAAAAGAAAAAATAACCAACATCTTGTTAAACAGAAGACTCCCCTCACAACGAGTGTCCTCAACAATCTGATGGTGAGGTTTCAGTATTGCTGGAGCTTTGGGGAATGCAGAGTACTCCTTCATTACCATTGCTTCCAGGTCCACTCTGGCCCGGAGTGGAAGCACCTGATAGGGTCCTATCTATGGGTCAAATAGAACTAAACGGTGTACTTATGCTAGATTGAATTGTTCGAAATTAAACTTTTTTTTAATAGAACTGTTTTGACATTAAAACTGCGTACTGATGCTAAACTGAATTGCTCGAAATTGAACTTTTTTTTTAATTGAAACTGTGTACTCTTGCTAAACCAAACCGAACCAAAACAAAACAAACCATCAGATTTTTAGAGAATAAAGAAATTTGGGTACTATGAGAATACAAAATAATTTGAAAGAAAGATTTTGATAACGATTGGACAGAAAAAAGAGACGTGGCAAAAATGCAAAGAGGGAAAAGGAATGAACAGAAAGACAAACAAATAGCACACAAATAAAAAAAAAAAGAAAGAGGAGAGAGAAAGGGATAGAGAGAGAAAAGGAGAAAGAAAGAAAGAAAGAAAGAAAGAAAGAGAGAGATAAAGAAAGAAAAATGGAGAGAAAAAGAGAGAGAATAGTAAAGCAGGGGAATTATTAAATAAAAAAAACAATGGGAAAGAAAGAAAGAAAGAAAGAGTAGATGAATGATGGAATAAAAAGAAACAGCAAATATAGGAAAATAGAAAAGAAAAAGAAATAGAGAACAGGAGAGGGATAGAGATAAAAACAGAAACAGAGGGAGAGATTAGGGAAGTAGATGAATGATGGAATAAAAAGAAACTACAAATGGTTGAAAGAAAGAAAGAAAGAAAGAAAGAAAGAAAGAAAGAAAGAAAGAAAGTGTGTAGGGGAGTGGGTGACTTATGGAATAAAATCTACAAATGGTAGAGAAATTGAAAAAAAAAGATTTTGTTCAGTTTCTTTGTTTAATAGCATGTCAACTTTCGTAAGTTATTTAATGCCGAATCAATCCTTGTGGAAGAAAAGCAGCTGGAGCGATTAGGAAGTCCATGCCTTTCCTGAAAGAATTAGTCCGAAAGTAAACATAGTAGAGCGACTGGGGTTTGAACTCGCTTATTATGATGTCGCAGTCCGGCACGTTAGCCATAAAAAAAAAAAGAATGAGAGAGAAAAGGAGAGAAAGAGAGAGAAGCAAGAAAGAAGATGAATTATGGAATAAAGCGAAACAAATGGCAGAGAAAAATAAAAAGAAAGAGTGAGAGAAAGAGAAAAGATGAGAGTGGAAGAAAGAGAATGATAAAGAAAGAGAAAAGGAGGGAGAAAAAGAGGGAGTTTATCGGGAAGAAGGCGAATTATGGAATAAAAAGAAACAAATGGCAAAGAAAAAGAAAAAAGGGGAGAGAAAAGGAGAGAGAGAAAATGAATGAGAGAGAGAGAGAAAGAAAGAGAAAGAGAAAGAAAGAGAAAACGATTTAGTGAGTCGGGAAATAAGCGAATAATGGAATAAAAAGAAACAAATGGCAAAAAAATAGATAAAGAAAGATTGAAAAAGAAAAGGAAAGCGAGAAAATGAAAGAGAGAGAGAGAGAGAGAGAGAGAGAAAGAGAGAGAGAGAAACACAGAAAGAGGGGATAAAAGAGAGAAAAAATAGGGACGCGACTGGAAGCAGGCGAATTATGGAATAAAAAGAAACAAATAGCAGAGAAATAGAATAGGAAATAGTAAAAAAGAAGAGAAAATGAAAGAGAGAAAAAGAGAGAGAGGGAGAGAAAGAGAGAGAAAGAGAAAGAGGGAGCGAGAGAGAGAGAGAAAAAAAAACTAAGAAAGAGAGAGAGGGATATAAAGAGATACAAAAAGGAACGAGTTAGAGAGTAGATGAATTATGGAATAAAAAGAAACAAATGGCAGAGAAATAGAAAAAGAAAAACTGAGAAGGAAAAGGAGAGAGAGAAAATGAAAGTGAGAGAGAAAAAAAAAACAAAAAGAGAGAGGGGGAAAAAAGAGAAAAAAAAGAGGGAATGAGTCGGGAAGTAGGCAAATTATGAAATAAAAAGTGGCAGAGAAACTGAAATTTTACTTACCATCTGCGGCACAAAACGGCAAAGCCCAACACTGGAAAAAAGTTACAAAAGATACATTATTTCATTTTCTCGATGAATTTTCAATTTGCATATGTATATATATATATATATATATATATATATATATATATTATACCTTATATAATTTTTGAAACTCTATTTCTTTTGTAGAGACCTTACATATATATATATATATATATATATATATATATATATATATATATATATATATATATATATATATATATGGTCTCTACAAAAGAAATAGAGAGTTTCAAAAATTTATTTTAAAAATATTCAAGATATTGACAATCACGATAAACAGTTTTAAAGAAAAACACATAGTTTATAAAGATTTAAAAAGTACCTGGTATTTCATTGTCAGTCAGGTTACTAAAAACTTTACCTTTTGAAAATATATTTCATGCGCTTGAATTAAGACAAATAAACTGTTATCATGATGTTAATGCATTTTAAAACATGTCAGGATATCGCTGCCATATATGCGGTCCATCTACGATTGGTACAAGATGTTTGAGTCAAATTAAAAGACCTAGAAGATCATCGGTATCCGAAAATCAATAATTGCACGTTCGAACACGCACCAATGCAGCCTACAAGGGGGTCGGGTGTTACAAATTCTACATCCGACTGAAATTTCGCAAAATTTTGCGGAAACCGTTGAAAATGATACCTTACGATCCTCACTTATGACAAAATCTAAGTGTCATGAACAAAACAACGCATCGTGATTTTTATATGTAAATGTTGAAGAATTGTGAAAATGGAGGTTAACGAAATGTCTACTTTTCAACGTTGCTCAGTCGGCTTGGGCTGTAGAATACACCGACTGCACCTCTGCAGAGGGTTAAGACCCCTCCCCCACCAAACGAGTGTCCTGATAGGACACAAAACAATCTGATGGTGAGGTTCTAGTAATGCTGGAGTTTTGGGAAATGCGGAGTACCCCTTCATTGCCATCACTCTCAGGTCTACTCTGGCTCGGAGTAGTAGCACCTGATTGGGTCCTATATATGGGACGAATAGAACTAAATTGTGTACTTATGCTAAACTGAATTTTTTTAAATAGAACTGTTTTTGACATTGAAACTATACTTACTCTAAACTGAATTGTTTGAAATAGGACTGTTTTGACATTTAGCGGACAAAAACTATACTTATACTAAAAAGAATTATTTGAATTAGAATTGTTTGACTAAACGGAATTGCCTGAAATAGAAATGTTTTTGACAATTAAACTGAATTGTTTGAAATAGAACTGATTATTTGTATAAAAATGGATTTCGCGTTAAATAAACTACAAATGTTGATATGCATAAAACCTAAACAACCAACCAAGTACTTTTCATTGAAGTTGTTTAAATAGCTCTAATAAATACCAAGTGTTTCCCTATGAAATTGCGAGGATGTCCTCGTGGTTTAATAGCTGGACTGCGGAATCGTAGTTAGCAAGTTCGAACTCAAGTCGTGCTATTACGTTCACTTTCGGACAAATACCATTGGGAAAGTTATGAATACCCTTATCATCCCAGCTATGAGTTAAATAGTACCACTAGTGTTCTTCTAGAAGGATGGATTTGGTATCAAATAACCCAAGAAGGTTGATATTCAATTAAACTAACTAGATGAAATTTTTTATCGTGAGTGTCAGTATCTTAAATAGATTTTTAATAAAATTTTGAAACGATGCACTCAAGTTCATTTAAATTTTAAATATTATAATCAATCAAATTTAAAGATTTAATATCGATACATTTTGAAATACTTAGAAGAGTCCAGAAGACCTGAGGAGACTTACTGTCACTCCGGCTTCAGTAAAAACCATCAATTAGAGCTGGTATAAATAACTCGCAAGGAGTATAATAATAATAATAATAATAATAATAATAATAATAATAATAAATGCAGGCTATGTGGTGACAGATATGAAACCATCAATCATATAATAAGCGAATGCAGCAAATTAGTGGAACATGCAGGTGACAATTATGCCAATTGTAATTGGTGCGTTTGGAACAGTAACTAAAGGATTGCTAAAGGGACTAGAGGACTTGGAAGTTGGCGGACGAGTGGAGACCCTCCAAACGACAGCATTGTTGAGAACGGCCAGAATACTAAGAAGAGTCCTGGAGACTTGAGGAGACTTGCTGTCACTCAGACTCCAGTGAAAAACCATCGGCTAACGCTGATGTGAAAAGCTCTAATGAGTGAACAATAATAATAACAAAACAATGCCATAACAACCAATCATATCAAAGCGAGAATAGATAAGACGCAACAAAATAGCAAATAAGCGAATGCAGCAAATTAGTGCAGAAGGAATATAAGACTAGACACGATTGGGTTAGCAAGGTGATCCACTGGGAGATGTGCAAGAAATTGAAATATGACCACACAAACAAATGGTAAATACACAACCCAGCACCTGTCCTAGAAAATAACGCACATAAACTCCTATGGGACTTTAACATACAAACGAATCACCTAATCCCGGCCAGAAGACCAGACCTAATAATAATCAACAAAAAGAAGAGAACTTGCAAAATTGTCGACTTAGCTGTCCCAGTTGACCACAGAATAAAACTGAAAGAATGTGAAAAGAAGGATAAGTACCTCGACCTTGCTAGGGAATTGAAAAAACTATGGAACATGCAGGTGACAAATATACTAATTGTAATTGGTGCGTTTGGAACAGTAACAAAAGGATTACTAAAGAGACTGGAGGACTTGGAAGTTGGCGGACGAGTGGAGACCATCCAAACTATTACATTATTGAGAACGGCCAGAATACTGAGAAGAATCCTGGAGACTTGAGGAGACTTGCTGTCACTCAGACTCCAGTGAAAAACTATCAGCGTTAGCTGATGTGAAAAACTCTAATGAGTATGAGATACAAACAGACAATCTAATCTCGGCCAGACGACCAGATCTTATCAATAACAAAAAAGAGACCTTGCCGAATTGTGGACTTTACCGTCCTGGCTGACTACAAAACAAAATTAAAAGGAAGCGAAAAGAAGGATAAGTACCTAGACCTTGTTAGGGAATTGAGAAATCTGTGGAACATGAAAGTGACGATTATACTAATTGTAATTGGTGCTCTTGGTACAGTCTTGGTACGAGTGAAAATCACCCAAACTACAGCATAGTTGAGATCCCCCAGAATATTGAGAAGAATCCTGGAGACTTGAGGAGACTTGCTGTCACACAAATTCCAGTGAGAAACCATCAGCTAATGCTGATGGGAAAAACTAAAAAAAAAAAAATAGAGATACTAATTGTAGTTGATGTGCTTGGAACGGTCGTCAAAGGCATAGAAAAAAGTCTGGAAGAACTGGAAATCAGAGAAATAATCGAGACTATCCAGACACAGCCCAGTTAAGATGGGCTAGAATATTCAGAAGACTCCTGGGGACCTGAGGAAACTTGCTGTCACTCGGACTCCAGTGAAATATCACCAGCTAACGATGGCGTGGAAAAACACGCAAGAAGTGAAAACTATGGAATATAAAAGTGACAATTATACCAATTGTGATTGGTGCTTTTGGCACGGTCACTAAATGATTATTAAAGGGCCTGGCAGATTTAGAAGTTGGCGGCCGAGTGGAGACCATCCAAACAACAGCATTATTGAAAATGGCCAGAATACTGAGAAGAGTCCTGGAGACTTGAGGAGACTTGCTGTCACTCAATCTCCAGTGAAAGACCATCAGCTTACGCTGATGTGAAAAACTCTCATGAGTAAAAATAACAATAATAATAATAATAATGATAATAAATTCTCTGGGATTTTGAGATGAAAGTTACGGTCATACCAATTGTAATTGGCGCGCTCGGTACAATCACCAAAGGACTGGTACAGGGACTGGAGGACTTGGAAATAACCGGACGAGTGGAGACCATCCAAACTTCAGCATCGTTTAGATCAGCCAGAATACGAAGAAGAGTCCAGGAGACTCGAGAAGACTTACTGTCACTCAGAATCCAGTGGAAAACCATCGGCTGGTGCTGGCGGGAAAATCTCTGAACAAAGTAAAATAATAATAATCCCACAGAATTCTAGGGGATTTTGAAGTACAAACGGGATCACCCAACTCCTGCAAGACTTAGAGTTAATTACCAAAAAAAAGAAAAGAAAAAAAAGAATTTGTCATCTTGTGGATTTTGCTGTCTCAATGAACCATTGAGTGAAAATAAAAGAACGACTGACAAAGATTTGGCGGATCTTGCCGGAGAGCTAAAAAAAAAAGTTGTAAAAAAGGAAGGTGATGCGCTTTGAACCATCCACAAAGGTTTGGAAAAGAGACTGAAGGAATTAGAAATCAGAGAGATCATACCGACTGTTTAGATCGACTAGAATATTCAAAAAAGTCCTGGAGACCTTAGTGGAGCTGTTGTCATTCAGACTACAAAGAAAAATCACTTGCTCACACTGGTGTGAAAAAAATTGAATATTAATTATAATAATAATAATAATAATTGTAGTTATAATCGTAGTAGAAGAAAGCGCTCTTACCAGGGCTGCCAGTATAAAGAAATGAAAACAAATTCTGGTTGAACCACCAGCCATGGTTCTTCCACCTGGGCTTCACCGAAAGTGTCTGTTGAGAAATCAAATCGACGCTGCACTTATAAGAATAACTGTTCAATTCAACATCTGGAATTCAACCGGTCGACTTAACTTGATACCGAATCACGTGATTCGCTAAACTTTCCACCGTCTTTTTACGTGACATTTAAAAATAATTTACAACAATTAAGGCGCTTTGTATGTATGTGTGTAAATACGTATCTATCTATGTATCTATACAACTAATTTATAATTACTTTAAATCATATACATGTATCAATGTATCTGTGTATGTATATGTGTGTATGTCTATGTATGTATACATATGGGTCTGTATACATGTGTATTTCATCATCAAACTGCTTTTTAAGGTTAATATAAACAAACAAATGGAACGAAAGAGTTTTTTTTTTTAAGTTTTTGGGTTAGAAAACTATTTTAAAAATTCTTTACAATAATAATAATAATAATAATACCAATTGTAATTGGTGCTCTTGGTACAGTCAACAAAGGATTAGGACAGGGACGGAAGGACTTGGAAATAACAGGATGAGTGGAGACCATCCAAACTACAGCATTGTTGAGAATGGCTAGAATACTGAGAAGAGTCCTGGAGACTTCTGGAGACTTGCTGTTACTTAAACTCCAGTGAAAAACCATCGGCTAAAGCTGGTGTGAAAAACTCGAAAAAGAGAAAATAATAATAATAATCAAAAGAATCCGGGAGACCTGAGGTGACTTGATGTTACTCAGACACCAGTGAAAATCCACCGGCTTACGCTGGTGTGAAAAACTCAATAATAATAATTATTATAATCATTATGAATTTTACAGTTATAACTGAACCGAGAGGATCATTTGTATAAGTAACGCTTCAAATTAGGAAAGAGGGAGTCCACAAGCCGAAGTGGCTAATGTGCTGGACTGTGACTTCGTCGTAAGTGAGTTCGAACTCCCGTCGAGCTATTACGTTCATTTTCGGACTAATATCCTTAGGAAAAATATGAACACCCTTATCATATTTACCAACCCCTCTGCTCGGGCAGGATATAACACAAGGTCAATTTTTTTCAGCGGAGTTTAACAGGTTTGAATTCAGAGTTTTCCTTCTCCTAGACTAGTTACCTCACCAAGGCTGAAGAACCCAGTCTGTCCAGCAATTTACCCATAGCTGGAGGGAGAATAATTGGATTCATACCTTTACCAAGTGTATTAGTGCTATGTGAAAATGCAATTAGCCTGGTCCAGGATTTGAACTCGTGTCGCCGTGTCCATTTCCTACGACGATAACCATTACACCACGGGCACCTCCAAACCAAATATGAACACCCTTATCCCCAGCTATGGGTTAAATAGCACTAATTCTTTTCTTCCACAAGGATGGCTTTGGCATTAGATCATCCACGGAAGTTGATAAGCCATTAAAACAAAGAAACCAAACCAAATCAAAATGAAGACAATGACAAATTAAAAGTGTGTGTAATTAGTAAATAAAAATGCCATAATTTTCTCTCGGGATAAGGTAACACGGCATATTTCTTTGTAAACCAAGTAAAATTGCTTCAACTTTGCTTGGAAGTTTTCATTCTTACACTGAATTCATGACCCAGTCGGATGGAGATGCAGAATACACCGACTGCATTTCTTTAGAGGGGGTAAGACTCCTCCAAAGATCTAATAGTGATGCTCCAGTAATGCTGGAGCTTTGGAGAATGTGGAGTACCCTTTTTATTGCCATCACTCCCAGGTCCACTCTGGCCCGGTGTGGTAGCACCTGATAAGGTCCTATCTATGGGTCAAACAGAACTAAATAGTCTACTTATACTAAACTGAATTGTTTGAAATAGAACTGAACTTTGGAGATGGATTTGACATTAAATAACCTACAATACTTGATATGCCATAAAACCAAACCTAACCAAACTGTGTGTGTTGAATTCAACTGATATTCCAACTTTAAATTAGCATTTATTCGGGTATTTAGATGATTTCCTTCATAAAAACAATTTTTTCTGACAGTATAAGACACCTAAAACAATTCTTAGCTGAGAAAGATTAAAAGTTCAGAGATGGAATTATAATCGATTGATTGATTTTAACGGTATATAAATACGTTAAGGGTTATTTTATACCGAGAAGAATCACCTTAGTTGTACGTTCATATTTACTTTTCGTGTAATTGTTTCTAAAGAGGTTTTTATTTCATTGTATTTCTTTTATTTGCATACGGTTCAATAGAATAGGAATGTTTTTTGAACAGATCTATTTAACCCACTCATGAATCCCGAACAGGTACTACCACTCCGAAAAATAGTAGACATGGAAGTTATGGCAATGAAGGGTTACTCCTTACTATCCAGATCTCTAAAACTGGAGCCTCACCATTAAATGCAGTTTAGTGTCATATCCAGGACACCAATTTTAGTGGAGGTCTTACTTTGCTTCAGGGGCTACAGTCAGCATATTCCAAGCGACTCCGACAGGGTTATGCAGTTTGGCGTTACACGTTTAAATCACCATTTATTCAGGTATTTAAATAATAACCTTCATAAAAACAAGGAGGAGTCTCCGTAGCAGAGTGGATGACGTGCTAGACAGCGATATCGTCGTAAGCCGGTTCGAACGCTTATGGCTCGATTACTTTCATTTTCCAACTAATACCCTGGGGAAATAGTTAAACAAAAATATAAATATCTTGTTCAATAAAGTTTAAGTCAAATATATTTTTTAATCCTACCCAATAAAACAAAGAAACTTTTAATACCCATAGATGGGAGATAGAACTGATAGATTCAGACCTTTCCCAAGGGCATTAGCACAAAGTGAAACGCAAACAATATTGTTCAGGATTTGAACTCGGGTCGCTGATTCTATTTCTTAAGACAATAACAGTTACACTATATGTGCATCCTCTGTATGTGTGTTGCATGTGTGTCCTTAGCTTAATGATGAAAACTATTTATTTCATACAAAAAACATTTATTTTGCAATATAGTCTCCTTCCTATGGGTAAGTAGTTGTGCAACCAATCTAGGAAAAGGAAAACTGAGTTCAAACCAGCACTATTCCTCTCAACGAATTAGTCTAGTGTTACATCCTGCTTGTGGCAAAGGTGTTGAGTAAATTCACGCTCTCCCTCCTTGTCATTGCACTTAATTCGGTAGCTAATATTAATCACATAGATCGAACATTATGCAGTGAAAATTTTACATCATTAGCTATTAGACTACAGACCCCTCTCTCTCTCTCTCTCTCTCTCTCTCTCTCTCTCTCTCTCTCACACACACACACACACACACATATATATATATATATATATATATATATAATTTGAAAAATATAAGATAGATTTGCTGTATACCAGTTCTTCAAATTTTGGTTATAGATTTAAAAGATGTAAATGCTTGAAAAACAATTCTTATATATACATATGTACCTATCAGGGTACCTTGTGTGGTGCAATGGTTAACACGACAGATTATCAAACCCTTGCTTAATAGTTCGAGTGTTACTCTGTGTCCTATGCATCCGGCCTTTAATTGCGGCACAACCGCAATTTAACAAAGCCTAATAAATAACAATTTATTTACCAATAAAGATGACAACAGGATTTGGATTTTTCACATTTTTGTTTTCAATTCTATTTTTGTATTAAACAAAAATCTCTGTGAACCTTTAAGCATTTTTTAGTAAATTTTATACAAAAATTTACAGATGATTCGTCAAGTTTTTTGTTAATTTTGTTCTATGCGTAGTAACTTTTCCCGAACATTTCTGGAGTGACTTGGATAATGTCCGTTATTCTTCCAAGCTAGAGCCGTGTTAGTGATACTGCACTACTTTGACTTTAACGAAACGCTTGGAGAAAACATAGCAATGAAAAACTGTAATTGTTGAGAGTCCAACCCGCGATGTTAGTTTTCTAATGGATTTTCTAGATGAGCGAGTTAAATGCTGGGACACATTATCGAGATCTTTAGCGGTTAACAAAGATGAGCAGCTTCTTAATACGAAACTGATAAAATTTATCAACCAAACACAATATTATCGATCTATTCCGACTGGAATAGTTTTCCATTGAATTCGTTTGTTACTTTTATATGCGAAATATGTTATCCTTAGAAAAGAAGATATCTGACACAACACGGAAGAATGGATGCACGAATGTGGAAAACATATGACGCATCCATTTCAACTGCCATTTTCTGTTGTTTCTGAGTACAGGATTATCTTTTGGATTGTGTCCTCTACGAAACATCCAATACGTTTTGCATTTGAATGAAAATCATAATACTTGTTCAGTTCTCTATGACAATTGTATCTTTGATTCTACCACATAAATGTGAAATAAATGACTGTGAAGTTAAAATGTTTTAGCATTAAGTAATTATTGATTCATCTCAAAAATACATAGCTCTCTCAGCGAGACCAAGAGTATGTGGACTGCGTCCCACTGTAGAGAAGTGAAACACTCTCCACACTCTAAAAAAAAGGGTACTCTATAAAGGACACTAAACTGCATCTAGTAGTATATTGCAGTTCTGGAGTTCTAGGGAGTATGGAATCATTGACGTAACTCTCATGTCCACTGGGAACGGTAGTACTCGTTAGTATCTAATCTATGGGTCAAATAGATCTGTTTGAAAAATATTACCATTAAAACGATTTCTTGAAATAATATTGCTATGAACAAACAATTTGTATTAGATATGAATATTTGAACCATATAATTGAGTAGAATTTATTGGTAATAGAGAAGAATACTTGAAACCATTGAACTTGTGTAAATTTATCACTTGAAATCAAGTTGCCAAAATGATTGACTTTGGCATTAAATAACTCAACAAGTATTGTTATTCCATAAAACCAATGAGCTTATTTTAGCTCGAAAACATAATTATCATCGAAAATTTTGATTTTGATTTTGATTTGGATGTGCCCGTGGTGTAATCGTTATCGTCACAGGATATGGACATGGCGATGCGAGTTCAATTCCTGGACAAAACTGATTGCATTTCACATAGCACTAATACCCTTGGGAAAGGTATGAATCCAATTATTCTCCCTCCAGCTATGGGTAAATAGTAGGGCAGACTAGGTTCTTCAGCCTTGGTGAGGCAACAAGTCTAGGAGAAGGAAAACTCTGAATTCAAAACTGCTTAACTCCGCTTAAAAAATTGACCTTGTGTCATATTCTGCCCGAGCAGAGGGGTTAGGTAAATAGGATCATCGAAAACTTTGATGAAAGCAAAATCTGTGAGAATCTATTTTTAAAAATACACTCTCGAATGAAATGGAGACAATCGTGGAGAGACATGGTTTGGTTTGGTTTCTTTGTTTAATGGCGTATCAACTCTTTTTAGGTTATTTAATGCCAAAGCCATTCTCCTAGAAGAACAGTAGTGGTACTATTTAACCCATAGCTGGGAGGATAAGGGGGTTCGTACCTTTCCCAAGGATATTTGCCCGAAAGTGAACGTAATAGTGCGACTGGAGTACGAACTTGCGTACTACGCTTTAACCATTACACCACGAGGACACCTCCGTGGAGAGACATGACTGACAAAGAGACAGTAAGTGACACCTATATAAATAACCAAAAAGAAATCTGTATCAACATGAATTAGAGTAGGGGAAGATATTCTTTACCCAAACTTACTTCTATTTATTCCGAATGGGTCATAAATTCTTATTAAATTTATTGTTGTTAATGACTGTGTTCTTTAAAATGAATTTAGTCAATCGACTATTTTTTAACAAATTATAAAGAAATATTCAATCAGATGAGTATCTATTGAATATCGACTCTTCATCTTTGTAATCCCTTATCATTTTCTCAAGTGAAAAACCAAAGTGAACCCCAACAAAAAATGATTAAGACTAAACACTAGTCAGCATTTATTCCCAACCATTAGGAAAAGGCTAAATACTTGTCAGCATTTATCCCGACCTTTAGGAAAAGGCTAAATACTTGTCAGCATTTATTCACGGCCATTAGGAAAAGCTAAACACTTGTCAGCATTTATTCAAGGCCATTAGAAAAAGGCTAAACACTTATCAGCATTTATTCACGGCCATTAGGAAAAGGCTAAACACTTTTCCGCACCGATTCAGAGATAGGGTGTAGGTCTTATTCCTCTGCAAAGGCTACCATCCGCAATTTCTAAGTCCTGCAGACAAGGTGTGGGAGAATTAAAGTGAGTGCCTGAATATTCATTCTAAAATTCTACATTTTTAAGATTAATTTTTTTTCAATTTTTATAGAAAAATTGTTTTCTATAAAAAAAATTGATAAATAAATAAATAAACAAAGTCAAATGTTATTCTAATTTTATCGTATTGAAATGATTTCACCCTGATTAATTTCGTTAACTGGGGATAAAAAGTTGACCTTGCTTTAAAAAAACAAGTTTTTGAAAATATGATAGAACTTGTAAAATAGAAAAAGTGACAAAAGAATCAAACACGTCATTCCATCTATATCATTTACGAATCTTTGATCATTTTTGTTTCACCGTCAGAAATGCTGATTTAGGAGGTGGCCTTTCACCTTGACTATTCTTCACACCATCACGACGATCACGACTACTAAAACGCTTTGTACATGCGCATGCATTCATACACAGAAAAAGAGTGAGAAAGAGATTGGCGAAAAACCAGAAAATATCCAGTTAGCTTTTGCTTTCCAACTCGAGGATATCCAACACTTTCTACAATAGCACATATATTAAATTGGAATGTTACTGAGATTAGTATGACAGGCATATCTCTGAAGCGTTCCATTTTGTTAAGATATCTCGCATGTTGGCTGGAGGATCATTGTTTGTGGGTTCAATTCTCATCGGCTACCAAGTACTTCTGGCCTTGTGATAAACTAAGCTAATCTTATCACTCTACGTTTCTCATTTTGCCGAATATATTAATAATAAGAATATACAGTGATTCGATTTAGTATTTTAACAAATTTGATTCAATAAATGAATACTCTTGCCTTTAAAAGCTAAAACAATGCATTCAGTATGAGTCTTGTCAACAGAGCTTAGAATACACTGACTGTATCCCCTGCAGATGATTAAGACCTCTCCCACACAAAAAAAGAGATGCCCTGGGTATGACACTAAACAACATTTGATGGTGAGGTTCCAGTTCTGAAGATCTACGGAGTAATGAGTACTCCTTTACTCCGATGTACAACCAGTCAGAATCCCGTCTATGGGTCAAATTGATGTTTAAAACATTTCCGTATTCGATTGAAACGTGTACAAAAAAGAATCTTCAGAAACAACTATATGTAAACATAAACGCACAATAAACGCCATTCCCTAACTTCCCAGTATAAAATAACCCTAGACGAGTTAACATGCCGTTAAAATCAATCTATCAATCTATCTATTCAATATCTAAATTTCCGAGTTGTTATTTGCACTATTTTCATGTCATGGACTTCTGTCCACATCATTTCGATTATTGTACACTCCGCCTTTCTTCAGGAGTCTTTCGTCGCCACATGCAGGATGTGACACATGGTCAATTTTTATGCGGAGTAAAACTGGATTAAATTCAGAGTTTTTCTTCTCTTGACTTAGTGCTTAACCAAGGCTAAAGAATCGAGTCTACACTACTATTTAATTATAGCTGGAAGGAGAACAAATAGATTCATGCCATTCCCAAAGTCATTAACACGAAGTGAAACGCAAACAGCCTCGTTCAGGATTTAAACTCGAGTCGTAGATTCCATTTCCTACAACGATAATAAATAGTTACGCTGTTGTCTGGATGGTCTCATTTCTTACTCGGATTTCCTGTTCTCCCTGTCTATTTTCCAGGCTCTTTAAGAGTTTTTCCAAGGCTCCAATTATGACTGGTATCACTATCACCTTCATGTTTCAATAGTTTTTTCAATTCTCTAACAACATCCAGGTATTTCTCCTGTTTTTTGTTGTTGTTATTTTAGACAGAATACATTCAAAATCAGATAGATAAGATTAGAGACTCGGTGGAAGATAGACAATCTAGGATAGCCTGGCAAACAATAAACGAAGTGAGTAGAAGAAAACACAGCCAAAGCAAAACTGAAAGCAGCAAACCAACAAGGAAGAATAAATCTATGGAAACAGCACTTCGAAAACCTACTAGGAAACCCAACGAAAGTAACACATGAACCAATCACCAGAATAATTAGTAAGCAATTGGACATTAAACTAGGACCGTTCACACAAGAAGAACTCGACTCGGTTCTCAGAAAAGCTGCAGGGCTGGACGAGATTCCCCCAGAAGTATGGAAGACCAGACAATTCGACGACATACTGCTCCGACACTGCAACGCAGTATATAATCAAAATCCGATAGATAGATGGATGAAGGGATGCATCCTCCCCTTCCCTAAAAAGGGTGACCTCGGATTAGCCAAAAACTACCGAGGCATAACACATCCATAGCTGCCAAAATCTACAATGCCCTACTACGAAACCGCATAGAACCCAAAATCGACAACATACTTAGGAAAAACCAAAATGGCTTCCGAAGAAATAGATCCACGACCTCACAGATATTAACCATCCGTAGAATCCTTGAAGGTGTACGGGCAAAAAACCTACAAGCGACATTAATATTTGTCGACTTTACCAAGGCCTTCAATTGCATTCACAGAGGAAATATGGAACAAATCCTACTAGCATACGGCATACCTAAAGAAACCGTAGCAGCAATAACGATTCTCTATAGAAACACCAAAGTAAAAGTACGATCACCAGATGGAGACACAGAATACTTCGACATAATAGCAGGAGTACAACAAGGGGACACACTAGCTCCATACCTCTTTATCATTTGTCTAGACTACGTACTTAGAACATCGATTGACAAAATCAGAGAGAACGGCTTCGAGCTGACAAAGAAAAGAAGCAGAAGGTACCCCGCAAAAACAATTACCGACGCTGACTACGATGACATAGCGATACTAGCAAATACACCCAACCAAGCCGAAACACTACTGCATAGTTTGGAACGAGCAGCCTCAGGCATAGGCCTTTATGTCAATGCACACAAAACGGAATATATGTGCTATAATCAAACGGGGGACATCTCCACTCTAGACGGAACCCCTCTTAAACTAGTAGATAAATTCACTTTCCTAGGAAGCAGCGTCGCATCAACCGAAAAGGACATCGACACGAGGTTAGCGAAAGCATAGACAGCTATAAATAGGCTATCGATTATATGGAAATCAGACCTAACTGATAAAATGAAACGTAGTTTCTTCCAGGCTGCGGTCGCATCGATACTGCTATATGGATGTACTACATGGACTCTAACAAAACGGCCGGAGAAGAATCTAGACGGCAATTACACAAGAATGCTGCGAGCAATCTTGAACAAGTCCTGGCGGCAACACCCCACAAGACACCAACTGCACGGCCACCTGCCTCCTATCACGAAAACTATTCAAGTTAGACGAACCAGGCATGCAGGACACTACTGGAGAAGCAGCGACGAACTCATAAGTGATGTACTCTTATGGACCCCCCACACATGGCCGTGCAAAAGCAGGACGACCAGCACGAACATACATTCAGCAACTATGTGGGGATACGGGATGTTGTCCAGAAGACCTGCCAGAGGCGATGAACGATAGGGAAAAGTGATGAGAGAGGGTCATGGATATCCGTGCTACCAGCACAACATGATGATGATGATGATTTTTTCCTTTACTTTCACTCTGTTATGTGATCAAACAGCAAAATCCACTAGTTGATAAATTCTTTTCTTTTAAGTAAATATTGGCTGTGATTAGTACTCCGTTTGTATTTCAAGATCACACAAAAATTTGTGTACTTGATTTTCTTAGACAAATTCTGATCTGTGTGTTTACCATATATCAATATAGTCAAATTCTTGTCGCTTGCACAATTCCCGGCGGATCACCTCTCAGTCTTGCCTAGTCTTGTTCCTTTGTGCTAGATTGTTACATTCTCTTATGTGGTTGACTATTATTGTTTTACTCTTTTGAGAGTTTTTCACTTCAGAATTAGCTGATGGTTTTCCATTGCAGTCTGAGTGACAGCAAGTTTCCCCATGTCACCAGCACTCTTCTTAGTATTCTGGCCGACCTCATCTATACTGTAGTTTAGATGGTCTCCACTCGTCCGCATATTTCCAAGTCCTCAAGTCCCCCTCCCTATCCTTTGGTAACTGTATTATCATTATTATTATTTGATTTAGTTTTGCTTTTAAGCAATCTGGGCCTCACACACAGACTCACGATGACTATTATATACAATCACTTGAGTTTCATTTGTTTATCATTTGATAAAGATATCCTTTAAACTCGCGCATGGGAATTAAGGGCAATGTTCTCTACATCACATGTCATGTTGTCCAGTTGTTGTTGATAAATTCACTGTTTTTTTCTTGAGTTGTCCCAGTGCTTTAACCACAATTGGTATTTTTTTTTATTTTCAGAAGCCACATTAAATAGGAGGAGGAAGAAGAAGAATATATTTCCAGTTGCTTTAAACATTTATTGCACTCATTTCCGGCAATAATTACTCCCATGTCTACTTTAACCTGTATGCATCAAATAGATTTGTGTGCAAAAAACTTAAGAAACTTCGCAAAAATATAAATATGAACGTTTAATATCAACAATTTCCTAACCTCAAAGCATAAAATAAACCCAGACAAGTTGAGATGCCGTTAAAATCAATCAGTCATATCTGGCAACAATAATGTTGTTCGGAAAATAATGTCTGATTTTAAAAGAAATTTTTATTCCTGAATTAACGAATTTAAACAGTGTTTTAATCAGTCAAAATTTGATCCCTAAACATGTTTACACTTTTGCCATTGATCAACAAGCATTTTATGCCTGTAAGATAAAACTCTAAGGGTTTTGATGACAAGAAAGCTTTAGATGCAGTTTCTACTTCTTTCAAACTGATTTTTTTCTTTTTGTGTAAAAACTGTCCAAATGCTTGAAAAAATAGTTGAGAGATAAGGAATATATGGTGAATGTGGAAAAGTCTCATATCCCAAGTCAGTGAGATTCTACCGTGTCATCACAGTAACATGTGACCAAACATTGTCATGAAACCAGCACTGTACTGTCCGATCACGAGTGGATCCTTCACCCAATGCTATGATAATATTGGCAGCTATTTGTGAAGCATTATGACCAAGCTTGAACACATGCAAAAAAGGAAACCCATCACTTCTTTTTTCATGGAAAACCTTCATACAATCTTCAAAATCAAATTCTGAAAGAAATTATAGAAAATTAACAAAGACGACCCTTTAATCATCACTTTCGGGCAAATACCCTTGGGAAAGGTATGAACCCCCTTATCCTTCCAGATATGGGTTAAATTGTACCACTACTGTTCTTCTAGGAGAATAACTTTGGCATTAAATAACCTATAAAGGTTGATATGCCATTAAACAAAGAAACCAAACCAAACCTTTAATCATCAAGAATGGGAAATTTTATACAAGTACAATTAAAAATGTTAGAACAGAATTCAAATAGTTTATACTAAAGTCATACAGTATTTTTATACCAACTTAATACAGTTTACTTTTTTTCTAATTTTGGGGTTTGGCGTGTTAAAGATTGTGCTGGATGGAATGAAAAGATATTGGCGATCTGGGTACTTCACAGTTTCCCAAGATTATTCGAAGGAAAGATACTTGAATGCTTTCCCGTTGCCTCATCTGAATTCAAAGTTGACCTTCTCCTAGACTGGTTGCTTACCACCACGTCTACCCAAATATTTTATGCATAGATCAGTATCTTTTCCAAAGAGTATTAGTGTGAATTATGAGTTAATAGCTTTGACTAGAATTCAAAACTTCACACACCGATTATATTTACTGCGTTGTTAACCATTTCACCATCAGCAAGTTCTTTTTTGGAGGTGCCCGTGGTGTAATGGTTATCGTCGTAGGAAATTGACTCGGCGATACGAGTTCGGATCCTGGACGAGGCTGATTGCATTTCACATAACACTAATACCTTTGGGAAAGGTATGAATCCAATTGTTCTCCCTCCAGCTATGGGTAAATAGTAGGACAGACTGGGTTCTTCAGGCTTGGTGAGGCAACTAGTCTAGGAGAAGGTAAACTGTGAATTCAAGCCTGTTAAACTCCGCTTAAAAATTGACCTTGTGTCATATCCTGCCCGAGTGGAGGGGTTGGTAAATAGGATCAGCAAGTTCTTTTAAAAATTCTTAAATAAATAAAAACCAATCAAACGATTCAGTGTCCTGATATATATATATATATATGTGAGTGTGTGTGTGTGTGTGTGCGTGTGTGTGTAATGACTGTCATTTATTTTTTGAAGAAGGCCATTACCTCAATCTTGCAACAAAAAAAACCGTAGTAGCGCATATGATACCTCAAGCCAAATTGCAAGCCTTGCCATATATATGACAAGCAACAGATCTGTCTTTAATGGGGACTTTAACCCCTTGCATTCTTATATGGCTTTTCAGGCCTGCTGCAAACCCACATACTTTGTCCCAGAATTGACACGAATTACTTCTAAGGGTGCTCAGGAAGGATTGGTATAAAATCAGACTACGATTTTTTTCTTTTTTTTTTTGCGTTATGGAATCTCATATGACTAACTTTGCGTTATGGGATCTCATATGACTAATTTTGGACAAACTGACTCTATTGCAGATGTTATAAAGATGTTCAAACTGAAAAGTATTCGAGACCAAAGTCAAGTCCAATTTCCAAACTGCTCGTTTCAAGATGGGGTTTCGATTCTCAGGACTTGAAATTCTTTACGACCATTGTAGATAATCTGTTGCCATTTAAGAATATTTTCAGATCTAGAAGTATATTTTTTTCTCTCAGATATGTCAAAAAGGAGAATCAGTCAACCTATAAAAGCTAACGAATTTTTAAACAATTAACTTTTAAATATTTTGATATGAAAATTAACGAATAATGAGAGTATGTGTTTATCCAACCCCTCTATTGTGGACAGGGTGTGACACAAGGTTAATTTTTAAGTAAATTAAATCTAGTTTGAATCCAGTTTTCGTTCTCCTAGACTAGTTGCTTATCAAAAGGCCAGAGAAACCAGACTGCCTAACTATTTACTTAAAGCTTGGACAATAATAGATGAATTCATGTCTTTTCCATGGTCATTAGCGCGAAGTGAAACGCAAAGAGCATCGTTCAGGATTAGAACTCAGGGTCCTCTATCCCATTTCCTCCGACGATAATCTCTCCAGTGATAATGGAATTAATGGGAGTGTATGTGTTTAAACGTAAAATTTAGAGTTTTGGGGTGGTTTGATTGGTTATTGAGTCCTTTCTGGGTAAGAGTTTCTAAATGTAATATTCATCTATCTTCATAAGTTTCTAGAATTGAAGGGCCGTTCAACGATTTGTTTTTGGGTTTTTTTTTTTTTTTTTTTTTTTGGTTTTCTCAATTATAGAGAAGTTAACATCTCCATTAAATTCAGGGTCTGTTAGTTTGAAATGTTCTACCGGAAGAAGTTTATTATGATTCAGAGATTTAATTATGTATCTATAGCTGCTTATTCTAAAATTGAAAAGCTATTCTGATTTTCCTATATACTATTTGGAGCAACATGTGAATTCTAAAAGGCAATTAATATTTTTGCGGTAACTATTTGATTCAAGGTAAATTTTAAAAATTTAATTGTTTATAGAACTAGCAAAGGAATTATTGTAGAGGATGTGCAGAGTCTATTTATACCTTTACATAGTTGGCTAAATCTTTATTCCGCTCCTCCCTGGTACATTTGTTTTGGAGAGCTTTGTAATTGAAGACTTCATATCATATCCCTAACATTTCTACGTCTACAATATGCAATCGTGCCCGGTTCTAAAAACACATCTTTTGATTCGGGTTTTGATTTTGGATTTCTTTGGGTATTTTAAGGGTATTACTGAAAGTTGTTATATAGGCTATATATATATATATATATATATGCGCACACATATACACACGAATATATATATATATATATATATATATATATATATATATATATATATATATATATATATATATATATATATATATATATATATATATATATATATATATATATATATATATATATATAACCAGTATCATCTATAAATGATTATGCATTTACCCAAACCCTCCAGAGTTAGTCCTCGTGGCATAGTGGCTAACGTGCTGGACTGCGACATCGTAGTAAGCGAGTTCGAACTCCAGTCAGGCTAATACGGTCACTTTCGGACTAATACCCTTGGAAAAAGTATGAACCCTTTATCCCACCAGTTATGGGTAAAATAGCACTACTACTTTCCTTCTAAAAGGGTCACTTTGGCATTTGATAACCCAAGAAGTTTGATATGGCATTAAACCAAACCAAAACAAATCTAAACTAAACCTCCGCTACAGACAGAATGTGATACAAGGTCAATTTTTAAGCGGAGTATAACAGGTTTTAATTCAGAGTTTTCCTTCTCCAAGACTGATGCCTAACCAGGGTTAAAGACCCTAGTATGTCCTACTATTTACCATAGTTAAGAGGAGAATAGGTGGATTCATGCCTTTCGCATAGGCAACAGTGCGAAGTAAAACGCAAACAGCCTCGTCCAGAATTTGAATTCGTTGCAGTTTCTATTTCCGACAACGATAACCGCTACTCTAAGCACGCCCCCCCCATAAATAAATACATAACAATTTTTTTGTTGAAAGTTAATTTCAATTTAAACCAAAGGTGTCAAAATTTCATTATTTCCAATTGAACATTATATAATAAAGACATATATTATTAGTTAATTTTTATTACCAAACTCTAAATCATTGAAATTCTGTAAGAAAACACGCACACACACACACACACACATACACACACACACACACATATATATATATATATATATATATATATATATATATATATACATATGAAAACCGTAGCGTACAAGTCGATCAGGAATTTAAATAGACCTCAAGATCTTTAACTCAAAATTCTGGGTTAGACCTATACCTGCTGTATAAGTCAACCACTAACCATACAGTCTATGTCATTTTTTTCTGAAATCAGAATTTCACCAGCCATATATGAAACTTACTAAACTTATACAACAGAGCTTATATTCATATGAATTCACAATTCAATGCTCTATCATGGAATTGCGCAGATAAACAACATACCGTAGTTTTCTGACTGGCCGCCTAGGTGCTGTGATATTCCAGTAATTGTTTACAGTCAGTGCATCAGCTGTTGGAAAAGGCGTGTAATATAGCGTTAATATGATTCTTAATTTGTATTATAATTTTATTATTTCCAATTGATCTTTATGTTAATTTGTTAAATATGTTCCCCAAACAAAACTTAAAAGTATTTGTAGCAATCTGCTTGAGTTACGGTAAGTGTTCTATATCGATTGTTATGAGTACTGTTCCATTGGTTGAATCCCTTGTTGTAAAGGTCTGGATTTTAGCCCTGCTATAAAAGCTGACCCGTACAGTATATATAAAAGCTGACTTGTACAGTATATGTTCTTTGAATCTTCTACATGGTGTATTCATTTAAAATTCCATTCTCAGTTTTGGTTTCTTTGTTAAATGGTGTATCAACTTTCGCAGGTTATTTGATGCCAAAGCCATTCTTGTAGAAGAATAGTAGTGATGCTATTTAACCCATAGTTAGGGAATAACGGAATTCATGCCTTTCCTCATAGTATTAACCGAAAGTGAATGTAATAGCACGACGGGAGTTCGAACTCTTACTACAATGTAGCAGTCCAACACGTTAGCCGCTACACTGTGAGGACTTCCCGGCTTCATTCTCATGGGGTTATTAACTGTTTCGTTACTTCTGAGTCACCTTGTATTTTACTTATCATTCTGGGTCTAGTTTATTTCTAATTAACAAATAAACAGGATATACTTCAAGAATCTTTGACGTCACTCTTTAAATAAATGTTTCTTCATTTATGTACACGTTTTTTTAAGAAATAATCTTAAATAAATAAAATTAACAAGTAATTCTCTCGTCTCTTTTTTTCTTTTTCTTTTTATTTCTTTCATTTTTCTTTCTTTTTTTTTTCTGAACTATGTCAAAAAATAAACAAACAAACTGGTGAAGAAATAGAATTATAACCTGAATATTTTTTTCAATTTATTCAAGATTAAACTCACAGGTAATATACAATATCGACCATGAATAAGTACATTCCTGTCTCCTGTTAATTTGTAACCGTTTTAAATCTTCATTTAAAACGGCTTTGTTGTAATAAAAACTACCCCAAGATAATAGAGTTTAGATATTGTTTAAAACCTTATCTATTATATGTACAGTACGAGAGCCAGCTGAAAAGTTCATGGCGAACCAAGATACTCTCATAGGCGAACCAAGATACTCTCATGTGACCAAATGAGGTTTATTTTTCAACATTATCCTCCTTGCTGTCTACACACTCTCTTCGTCGGCGTTGCAGTGTTTGGATGCCATTAGACCAAAAAGGCCATCAACGGAAGGTATGATGTCATCATATGAACTTTTCAGCCCATTAACAGGTTTACCTCAAATGATTTTTATGAAAAGTTAACGATATTAGATTTTTATTATTTCTAGTGGAACGTTATGCAATCAAAAGAGATACCATTAGGTTTTATTTATTACCAATGTTCGCCTTTGTTCATATGTAAGTATTTCGGTCCTTACGTTAAGCTTAACAGATTTTACAATCCGGCCTCGTCGGGGGAGATATCATATTTACCAACCCCTCCGCTCGGGCAGGATATGACACAAGGTCAATTTTTAAGTGTAGTTTAACAGGTTCGAATTCAGAGTTTTCCTTATCCTAGACTAGTTGCCTCACCAAGGCTGAAGAACTCAGTCTGCCCTACTCTCTCGGGAGAGATATAAATGCCATCAACTACTAAACATGGACACTCCAGTGTTGGCCAACAATCAAAAAATTACAAATAGGGACGGATAGCGAGAGATAGTCCAGGGAAACCAGGCTGTCGAAACGCTTTGATGATGATGATTATGATGATGATGATGATGATGATGATGATTGTATCCCAAATCTTTATTAGTGTTTGCCTTAACCCCTTTGGAAATGGGATATGTTTGTGTCGTTCTATATCTCCAGGGAATGGAGTAGCGCCCTCCCGTATACCTCGGTGTAGTAGCTATTGAAAAGGGAGCTTTTGGGTCACCCTCAACTAAGGTCGCCAACTTTACTGTCTTATATCGGTGAAATATCTCGTCAGCCGCTCCGTGACAAAAACTATTTTCATCAAAGAAGGCCCAGGATAAAGAAACATCAAAATAGATTGGAAAACTGGAACAACTAATCCGCCTTGTTGACAGGACTTAGTAAATGCTAACTTTATCCTCTATAGAGTGGTATCCCCTCTCCCACAAAAAAATGGGTGTCGTAATTATAACACTAAACTGCGTCTAATGGTAAAGCTCCAGTTCTGGAGATCCAAAAATTGAGGAGTACCCATTCATTACGATTACTCCCAAGGCCACTTTGACCTGGAGTGGTAGTACCTGTTAGGGTCCCATCTTTGGGTCATATAGATTTGTTTGAAAATTATTAATATTGCTTATGAATACTTGATATCATGTTACGGTGTAAATCATTTGTATTAAGAATTGTTACTTGAATCTAAAATTATTTACAAAAGATTATTATTATTAGTTACTTGAAACCATACAACTGTGATCAAACAAATGACTATTATTTAGTAGAAATAATTACTTGAAACCATATATTTATTAGTATTTGTTAGGAATACTTGAGACCATACAAATAGATAAATGAGTAGAGAGTTCACCAATGATCCGGGAGACCGGGGTTCAATCCCAGGTCGTGTCATACCAAACACTTTAAAAATGGTACTTGATGCCGCCTTGCTTCACACACAGCATTATAAGGTAAGGATCAAGGGTAAAGTAGAGAAATAAAAGTAATGGAGTAGCGCCCTCTCCTACACATCGGTGTAGTCGCTATTGAAAAGGGAATCTTCGGGTTACCATCGACAACGGTCAACTATACAAACGTGTGGATATCATTTGCATTAGATAAGAAGTTTTGATATCATCTATGTGCAAAAAGTCTCAAGAAACAACAACTCAAAGATGCAAATATGAAATTACAATGAACGCCATTCTCTAACCTCTTGGCATAAAATAACCCTAGACGTGTTGATATACTGTTAAAATCAATTAATCTATCCTAGAATGATTCATCGTAAATGAGCTTAAGAAAATCTGTCAGATAGTGAATATCGCTATTTTAATTAACAACTGAGCAAAAATTGAAAGAAAGGAAAAAGCTGAACAAATATCTAGTTCATACGAAAAACTGCAAAAAAAAATTGTACCCATCATCATTGGTGGGTTTGGAATATTTCCAAAGAATTTGGCAAAACTTTTAGAAGAACTGGAATTCTGAGGAAGATACCATCCAGACGACAATATTACTAAAATTATCAAAATAAACTGAGGAGAGAGCTGGTGTGTTAAAGAGACATTTTCACTTGATCTCCTGTAAAAAAAAAAACAGCTGTTGCTAGTGATGTGAGAACTCAAAGATTATAAATAAAAAAAATAATGATGTTTTGAAAAGGCCCTGAAATAAAACCAGGTGTTTGAAAAATGATTCAACAATTGTGATATCTATTCTAAGTGACCTGCCTGATTTATTTAACAATGGTTTCAGTGTACCCTCTGGAATAAAACAAAAAAAAAAACATCTTACTTGCTTCAAATTTCAGTAAAATGAAATTTTAATCGTTCATTTAGAAGATTGTTTTGCACAGTCGGAAACTTATTATTGAGTAGTCATGGATTCTTATTGATTTAATTCATTTTATATGAATTGCAATAAAAACTAAATTACACAGAAATACATGACATATCAACATTTTTTGCGTTTAATTCTTCACAAAAAGCATGAAATGGGTTAATGCTTTTTTCATCTGTAAATAGTGAACTTTTTTCATCAGTAAATAGTGTGTGTGTGTGTGTGTGTGTGTGTGTGTGTGTGTGTGTGTGTGTGTGTGTGTGTGTGTGTGTGTGTGTGAATATAAAAAAATATTCCAAGGTTATATATTTTTCATATACGATATGTCAATGTTTCGAGGGATTTTTTCTTTTTTTTTTTCTGTTTTAGGTTTTTTGTTAAACTATATTTAGGTCGATGTTAGAATGTGATATTAAAAATATTTCACCCGAAAAATATTTTCAAAAGAAAAAGAAAAAAGAATTTTTTTTTTAAATTCTTAGCGTTTTATTATTGATAATGGTGTTCCATTTCAAAATATATAATGTCACTAGAGTTCGAATTTTTCAAAAAGGATAATTTCTTTACAATTGAATTTACGAAACTTTTGGAAATTTTATACGAATTATGAATTTTATTTTAAATTTTCAAGAATGATGTCTGTGTATGTGGTTTTAAAATTTTAAATTCTTAAAGATCTTTTTAAAAAAATTTTATATATGTGTTAAATAAAATAAAATGATGTCTTTGTTGTGATTTACAATCTAAAATTTAGTTTAGAAAATATTTTAATTAGAAATCATATTGAAACAATCGAATGTAAGTATAATTTATTAATAATTAATAAAAACTACTTAAAATTAAGGATATTGTAGATATTTACAGCTAATTTAACTAAATAAGGAAATAAGTTGATGAAATAAAAGCTTTCAAAATTCACAAACGAAAAAGTTACTCAAACAATTCCATGGACATTTTTTAATAGTAATCTCTATATTTTACTATACACATCATCGAAAAAACCTAAATAACCTTGATATCCAAAAAGTTACAAACTATTCTAAGACTATTATGAGCATAATTAATTAGAAGAATAAGAATCATATAAAATTTGAAGCTGGTGTATATACAATCCCTTGTAGAGGTTATGATAAAAATTATATAGGTGATACTTTAAAATCGATCAAAAAGTATTTAAGAACACATCTGAGATTTCAAGATCATTGACAAAATGAATGTGTTACTAAAACATAATTAAGGAAACATAGTTTTAATTTTAAAGATTCTAAATTGTTATTATACATAATAAACAACACAGAAAGATTGTTGAACCTAGCATTATTTCTTATTATAATACTTTCAAAGACCCAGGTTTTTAAAACTTATTTAGCTAAATTAGTTCTAAATAGTGACTATATCCCTAATTAAAATTAGTTGTTATTAATTATTAATAAATGATATTTACATTCAATACTTTCTGTATAATCTTTAATCAAAATATTTTCAAAACTATTGGGTTTAGTCATAAATAATTTCCGTTTTTAAAAACATGTAGTAACAACACATTTCCAATTTTCAGTATTTTAAACGCAACCGTAAATAATCGGATTTAAAAGTGCTTTCAACGGTCATTCTTATTTCATTAGTGAAAGTGTACGCATCATAATTTAATCTATGATTTCACACCCCTAAAATGAAAGAACTGAAAGTGCATATTCGACATGTAATGTTTCGGGAGTTTAAGAATAATAAAAATGCAACATAAACAGCAAAGAAATTTTCTTGTGTTTACTGGCCGCTAATTCCGAAACTGGTTTTCAAAGTTTCATTCTAGCGATACCTCACTGAGAAACGAACCCAAACCAGGATGCTCATCAAACCTCGATCAAAAAGTTCTAAAAGAATTTGTGGAATGAAATCCGTGCGAAAGTACTCAAGATTTAACACTTGACATAAATAAATCACAATCTTTAATCTGCCGCCACTTTAAAAATATAGGGAAAGTGGGCAAGCTAGGCGTTTGGGTTCCTCATACTCTTGGTGAAGAGAATAAGGAAGATCGCACATCTAAAGCGACAAATTTTATTTCAAGGGAGAGAAATGACCCAAGAATATCATTGCAGGGGACAAAAAATCGGTCTTTTATGACAATGTTCAACGCAAAAAGCAGTTAATTGACAAAGATGAATCTCTACAAACTACCTCAAAGATGGAACTTCATTGAAGAAAAGGTATGCAATGTGTTTTTGTATGAGATCAATGCAGTATTCATTCATTTTCAGTTTTCAAATCGCAATCAAACACTTTGACTTATACTCTCAACAACTGCAACGTGTGCATGAAAATCTTTTTAGAAAACTCCCCGAACTCATCATAAAGGGAAACGTGGAGGTGCCCGTGGTGTAATGGTTATCGTCGTGTTCAAATCCCGGACGACACTGATTGCATTTCACATAGCACTAATACCCTTGGGAAAGGTATGAATCCAATTATTCTCCCTCCAGCTATGGATAAATAGTAGGGCAGACTGTGTTCTTCAGCCTTGGTTAGGCAACTAGTCTAGGAGAAGGAAAACTCTGAATTGAAACCTGTTAAACTCCGCTTAAAAATTGACCTTGTGTCATATCCTGCCCGAGCGGAGGGGTTGGGTAAATAGGATAAAGGGAAACGTTGTGTTTCTCTTATGATAATGGAAGGTCTGATTCTGCAAAAATCACGCATGAAAATATATTGGATTGAGGATGGGCTGGGTTGCTCTGTTCTACCCCATACACCATAAGACCTGGCACCAAATGATTTCCATTTTTGTCGTTCTCTACAAAGTGCTCTGATTGACAAAAAAATTCCTCAAGAAAATTTGGTAAAAATGTTTTGAGCTCGAAGCCAGTTGAATTTTACTTTAGAGGAATTAGTAAGTTACCAGATATTGGCTAGAAGTGATTCAAAATAAAATATGTCATTGATTGAAATTAATTCATTGTTAGATTATTCATGAATAAACCATAATTTATTAAAACGGAAATTATCTATTATTCAACCCAATAGATTTTAGATCACTACCACCACAATTACGTCATGTTATTTTGTTATATATATATATATATATATATATAAATTAAAATTTAAAATCAAAAAATTAAACTATATTCATAGTTTAGCGGGGTATTTTATATACAATTCATAATTCTAATAAAGTTTTAGATTTTTTTAAAATCTATAGCAATGACGTTTCCTTTTTGAAAAATTTTCAAACATGATAACTTGAATAGGAACGCTATTAAAGATAATAGAATTCTAAGATTTTTTCATGTTTTCGTTTCATTTGAAACTGTCTGTTCGCAATGTCTACGCTCTTCTAACTTTATATATGCCCTATCACCGATATTGAGCTTTGTTCATTTAAAAAAATCACAAACTATATATATATATATATATATATATAAAAGCTGCCGTGTCTGTCAGTTTCTTTTTCCAGGCTCTACATTAAATTGTGTCACCTGAACAAGTTCTCCTTCCAGCTTCAATGGCATTTCCGAGTAGCAAATAAGTCATAACAAAAGAAATAAAGAAATTTAAAAAAAAAAAAAAAGAAGCAAAAAAAAATTGTAAATGAATAACTGTTTTTTTTTTTCAGCATGATTTTTTCATTGCCTGTTATTTTTTGATGGGGGATGCATCTTTTTTTTCACCTAGCAAGCGATTTATTGTTGACGACTTTTATAATTATTCTTGGTTGCGATGGGTTTTTTCATTAACTTTGACCTTCTCGTCAACTGGCAGTGTTCATCTTCTTGTCAATCAAACTAACGTTTTTTTTTCTAAGATAACATAAGTATATTTATCTACAGAATTATTCCGTTCGAGCATTTTTGTTAGTAAAATTATTCTTAATCTATCAATTCCCCAATTTATAAAATAGTAACAGAAATAGACAATGATTTATCTGAGAATGTTTACTTATGGTTTTAATTCGATCGCCGTGTCTTTTTCCTATGACTGCCATTATACCACAAACGTATATATGTATATATATGTTGGTTGTTGTATCAACGGAAATTACATGGAATACCTGAATTGTATTTTGAAGAATTGATACCCAACCACTGTGAAATCTTAGTAATAGATTTTCCGACGTGAATGCTAACAATTCAGCCAGCTGTTTTCAAATTTATAATGGACGTAATTGCGCCATGGTGCTGTTTTCTCCACAAATAGTGCCCAACTGGCTCTAGTTTGCATTCGTGTAGAAAAACACAACAATACTCGAAATGATCAATTTAAAATGGCGACTATTAATCCATAACACCCTCTCTCTATATATATATAGATTTATTGATTGTTGAGGGATAGGAGTTATTTATATATATATATATATATATATTCTCTCTACCGTTCTACTTTCGTTTTTTTTCTATGTTGCGAGGTGTATTTTGCATTTTTTGTAGTATTCATTAGTGTTTATTTGTCACCTTCCTTTTTTTTATAGCTGAGCAAATCTAATGATTGTAGTTTTTTTTCCGTCGAAAGAGAACTCAATGAAATTGATATTAATGTGGCAGCCAAGAAGGTCAGTGTGTAATATAATTAAGGATGTTAATTAATTATATAAGTAAATTATTTTATTTGTAGTGATAAATTGGGAGTTAGCTAAAATCTTTGAAGGAAGTGTAAGTTACATGCGAAAGTCAAACAGTGCACTTGTTGCACGTATGGCACGATATCAATTTGACAGGTTGTTTTGGAAATCGCCTAGGACGACATATCAGAGATTTGTTTTGAAATCGTTGTTGTAAGCCGGATACTAAAAATTTTAAATTCTGCTGCCTAACTTTGGTTAAGGTTAATTTGAATTAAATAAAAGTTAATGACACGTGTTCTTATATCATTAGAGGATAAGGTAATTAATATACTATATCAACAGGAGATTTTTGGAAGTTAGACCAGTTGGACAGTCGAGTTCAGAGTTCAAATCGGGAGCAGAGAGTCTGAGCTGTGACAGCCATCTGGGGCGAAGGGCCCGTTTGGGGCGAAGAAAAGCGCAGTCAGCATTTTTTTTTTGTCTGTCACCCATGAAGTTGACAGCGTTTCTATGACACAGTAAATTCTTTTACAGTATCTCTTTCTCTAGTGTTTTGACGGCTGACTGCTCGTTGAAATGTTGCAGTCAGAAATAAACCTTTCTTATTGGAAACAACGGAATCGCTTTGTACTTTGCGAAATATAACATTTATGCAGATCTATGACCCTGTAATGCAACAAATGGACCTCGTTTAGTTTGGGTTTTACTTAGCCCTGTCAGCCTGATAGCGTTGAGCTCTTTTTTTTAATTTTTATACAAAGTTTTAAAGTTCTATTTCTTATTTTTAATGGTGTATCAACTTTCATGGGTTATTTAATGGCAAAACTATCATTGTAGAAGTACAGCAGTCATACGGTTTCACCTATAACTGTGAGGATTAGAGGTTCATACATTCCTTAAGGGTAATTGTCTAAAAGTGAAAGTAATAGCGCGACTAAAGTTTGAACTCGCTTATTAATTTGTCACAGTCCAGTACTAAGGTTCAAAAAACATATTCACCTATTATATGTATATAAAAATAATTGAACAGGTTTATATATACATATATATATATATATATAGAGAGAGAGAGAGAGAGAGAGAAAGAGTAAAATAAAAATTGGTGACTGTTGTCGAGGGCGACCCGAAGGCTCCCTTTTCAATTGCTACTACACCTAGGTGTAGAAGAAGCACTACTCCTTTCCCTGGATGGCTACACTTTACACTTTATATATACCTTATAATGCTGAGTGTAAAGAGAGGAAGTATCAAGTACTATTTTTTGAGTCTTTGGTATGACTTGACCATAACCCCGGTCTTCCGGGCCATAGGTGAACACTCTACCCACTAAAACCAATGGGCCGATGTTTGATTGACTATGACAGATACTTCGTTTCTGTTTATTTTATTAGTTACCCGTTTAAGTCTTCCTGTGAGTCGTTTGACATTTGGATTGACTGAATTCAAAAAGGCACCATAGTTTTCCCGAGTACTTTTGGTCCCAGCTGGAGCCATCTTCAGGGGAACGAACATTTGAAATGACAAGCACAATGATGAATCGTATAAATTTATTTAAAGAGTTGGAGGAATAACTACCTCTCAAAAATCTAATACATAATAACGTCTTCCCGATCGACTCACACAATAAACGAGAACTAATTTATTTATCTCCCAAGTTCATTATAACTAATCTCACCATATATAACTTCTCTCCCTCGACTAGTCATCTCAGTACGACCAAGGAGATATACGAATTTAAATATCTACTAAGAGAATGTTTCTCCAGTAAAATAAGTACCTACTTTGGCCTGACTACAACGACTTTGTCAACGACTTTGACGTTTAACACTCCACCTACTCAACTCTAGTTCTATCTCTCAACACCGGAAAACACATTCGTCCTTTTCTCCTAATACCAAAAAGTCCTTCCTTGTTACACCAAGAAAAAACTTCCAAATCCTTGAAGCTCTCCACATAAAGATTAACCAACCTCCCTTAAACAAGATCAATTACGAATGTAGAAGCCGTGTCCTAAAATACCTTTAACATTTTCCCGCTAATTCTTCCTCTTATCTCTAGAAAATTTCTTCTCTTTCGTAAATTTCCCTCCCACTTGTTCTTCCTCCTACTCTTCAAATAAATGCATACGACTCGTCATTTCAAATGTTTTGTCCATTTTAACCTCATTTATTTTCTGTTTATGTGGTGGTTTTCGTTTAACCGACTTTTTTTACATTTCTGTCACAAACATTGACTCCTGTTTGATCGACTTGTTTTTTATTTGTTTTGATGTACATTTTCTATTTTCAAGGCAAAATGCTTAGGTTTTCTACCCTGACGCTTTTATATCTTTCGTGGTCGACCAGTAGGTCTTTCTTTTTTACCCATTACATGTTTTTTTTTAATATATATTTGCACCAAATTTTAGACACCACTGACTAGGAACAACCAATGTCTTTCGCCACATTCCTTTGTGAATTGCCTTCTTGAATAAGTTTCATGTTCCTTTCCAAGAAATGGACCAATTTTGCACATCTAGGTTTTTGTTGGTATTTGTTTGGGGAATGAAAATCATAAGATGATTCCATAATTTTCCCTCGTCATTGGGTTATCCCATAATATTTTCCTCTGAATAGTTTGGAAAATATCGACCGTTAATTTGGATAATTTAATGTTTTTTTAAGAATATTTCATGAAGTCATGTTCAGCGATTAAATAAAAAATGTTTTGAGTTTTATCTGCTGATAGTTTATTTACTGGAAAATGAAATCCTTAATGTACGTTCACTAAATGTGCAAAATTCAATTATCATTGCCCGGGGAAGTAAAGCATAGACATTTTTTTGATATGATGAGAGACAATATTTTTAATTTATCATATTTATTCAAATTTGTATTAATGAAAGACTTCAGCCTAAATGCACAATACTCGACGAGTTAAATATCTTTAATTTAAATGTCTGAATTTTATTCATTGTAATGTTCGTTAACTTCCTTTAAGAAATGGAATTGCTATGTGTTAATTCAATATAACTTGAAAAAAACTGCATTTTTTTAAAGAAAATCTTTCTTAGGCTTTGCAGAATAATCTTTTTATTAAACAAAATAGACTGAAGGATATTATTTTCATTTTTTGGCAACGCACGCACACACACACACACACACACGCAATATATATATATATATATATATATATATATATATATATATATATATATATATATCCTCATTAAATATTAAATGGATGGACGCTAGCCACTGCATCAGCATAGAAAAATTCAGTCAATACTACGGTAGGAGGTGTAGGTATACTTATAGGACCAAGTGCCTTAACATCACTTAATAGCATAGAGAGAATACAACCTAAGATTATTGTTATCTACTTTTAATGGCAACCCCAGAGCAACAATAATCTCCTGTTACAGCCCTACCAATGTAAGTGAAGAAACTGAACTCATCGCCTTCTACGATGAGCTATCCTCTCTTGTGCGTAGCATCCCGAAACACAACGTTCTCGTCATTAGCGGAGACATGAATGCCCAAATCAGGGAAAACGGAAACCACAAACATAGCCAACACAATTCGTCAAACAGGAATGGACAACATCTAACAGATTTCACGATAGAAAATAGATTAACATGCCTCAATACAAACTTTCAAAAAAGGGAGGGAAATTTTTGGGCCTGCACATACGCAAACAATACTAAAGCACAGATAGACTACGTCTTTATTACAAAAAATGGAAAAATAGTGCAGTGAATTGCGAGGCATATTCCTCATTCGAGGGTTTGTCCTCCGATCACCGAATTGTCACGGCAAAAATACGACTGAGCCTGCGAAAGAATGCCAACGGAACAACGACCACCGTACACTATGACTGGGCCCTTCTTAATAACAAGGATATTAGAGATAAATATGTGATAGCATTAAGAAACAAATTCGATGTGCTACAGGAGAAAACAAAAACACATACCCCGAATGACGAATATGAGAATTTCGTCAACGCCCACCTAGAAGCAGCAGCGAAATACATACCAACAAAACATAGAACTAAATCTAGATACCCATGGGAGATATTAGCGGTTAGAGAAAAACGTGCAGACGTGAAAACTGCCTTCAAATGCAATGGGAAGAACCTAACTAACACAAATGCCCTGAAACTAAAAAAGGCACAAAATGAATAAGCAAGCATATACCTAAAAGAACAGACAGAATACATACAAAATCAGATGGATAAGATTAGAGACTCAGTGGAAGATAGTCAATCTAGGATAGCATGGCAAACGATAAACGAAGTCAGCAGAAGGAAGAGCATGTCAAAGTTAAACTGAAAGCTACAAACCAACAAGAACGAATAAAACTGTGGAAATAGCATTTCGAGAATCTACGAGGAAACCCACCGAAAGTCACACATGAACAGATCACGAGAATTATTAGTAAGCAATTAGACATCAAACTAGGACCGTTTACTCTAGAAGAACTCGATTCAGTACTTAGAAAAATTTAAAAATAGAAAAGCCTCAGGGCTTGATGAAATTCCCCCAGAAGTATGGAAGACCAGACAATTCGACGACATACTGCTCCGACACTGTAATGCAGTTTATAATCAAAATCCAATAGACAGATGGATGAAGGGCGACCTTGGATTAGCCAAGAACTACCGAAGTATAACACATCCATAGCAGCCAAAATATACAATGCCCTACTATGCAACCTCATAGAACCCAAAATTGACAACATTCTTAGGAAGAACCAAAATGGCTTCTGGAGAAATAGATCCACGACCTCACAAATACTGACTATCCGTAGAATCCTTGTAGGCGTACGGGCAAAAAAACCTACAGGCGACAATATTATTTGTCGATTTAACCACAAAGGGAATATAGAGCAAATTCTACTCGCATACGGCCTACCAAAAGAAACCGTCGCAGTAATAATGATTTTCTATAGAAACACCAAAGTGAAAGTACGTTCTCGGGATGGAGACACAGACTACTTCGACATTGTAGCAGAAGTACTGCAAGGAGATACACTTGCCCCCTACCTCTTTATCATCTGTCCAGACTACGTACTTAGAACATCGACTGATAAAATCAAAGAAAACGGTTTCGAACTGACAAAGAAAAGAAGCAGAAGGTACCCCGTAAAAACAATTACCGACGCCGACTACGGCGATGACATAGTGCTTCTGGCAAATGCACCCACCCAAGCTGAAACCCTACTGCATAGTCTGGAACGAGCCACCGCAGGCATTGGCCTCTATGTCAATGCACACAAAACGGAATACATGTGCTTTAATCAAACAGATGACATTTCCACACTAAACGATAGCTCTCTAAAACTAGTTGGCAAGTTCACCTACCTAAGAATCACCTACCTTATTAACCGAGACTGACATCGACACGCGACTGACAAAGGCATGGACAGCTATCAATTTGCTATCGGTCACATGGAAGTCAGACCTGACCGAAAAAATGAAACGCAGTTTCTTCCAAGCTGCAGTCGTGTCGATACTGCTATATGGATGCACTACATGGACGTTAACTAAACGGCTGGAGAAAAAGCTTGTTGGCAACTACACAAGAATGCTGCGAGCAATATTGAACAAGTCCTGGGAGCAACACCCCACAAAGCAGAAGCTATACGGCCACCTACCACCCATAACGAAAAATATCAAAGTTAGACGAACCAGACATGTAGGACACTGCTGGAGAATAAGGGACGGGCTCATAAGGGATGTACTCCTATGGGCTCTTCACATGACCAAGCAAAAACCTACATACAGCAGGTCTGTGAGGATACAAGATGTAGCCCTGAGGACCTGCCAGAAGCGATGAACGATCGGAAGGGGTAGCGAGAAAGGGTCAGGGATATCCATGCTGATGGCACGACAAGATGATATATATATATATATATATATATATACATATATATATATATATGTGTGTGTGTGTGTGTGTGTGTGTGTGTGTGTGTGTCTATCCACCAATTCCAACCTGAAACCAAGACACTTATCAGGAAACTTGAAAGGATTGTAATAAAATTATATAGACAAAATGTGTCTTCATTATTTAATCAAACATGCTTAAATGAAAGACTGCTGCCCAACTACACACACACACACACACATATATATATATATTAAGTAAGGATAATAACATGAAAATAGCATCCTTATTTCATAAAGAAATCCAACAAATGCCAATGCCCAGAATCTTAAGAAAGCCCAAACAGAACTAATACATATCAACTCTGTAGAGGATAGACAATCACGAATAGCATGGCAGACAGTGATGAAGTGAGCAAAAGGAAGACCACGTCAACAGCAAAACTAAAAGCTGCCAGCGGAGAAAAATGAATACAGAAGTGGAAAGAACATTTCAAGAATTTGCTTCGAAACTCCTTTAAAATTACTGATAACCCTATCACAAAAACTATTAACAGCCAACTAGACATCAAACTAGGACTGTTTACAGAGGAAGAACTTAACATAGTACTGACAAAAATTAGATGCAGAAAAACTGTAGACCTCGACGAAATACCTCCAGGATTATGGAAGACCAGAAAATTTGATGACACTACTTTGATTATGCAATGTTGTATATAAACAAAATACAATAGAGAAATGGACAAAAGACTGCATTCTCCCTTTCTCCGTGGAAGGTGACCACGGAATCTCCAAGAACTACAGAGACATAATTCTTACTGCTGTTGCTGCTATATTTTATAATTCTCTGCTTCTCAACCCATTAAACCTGAAACCGAGGAAATTCTTAGGAAAAAATTAGAACGGTTTTCAGAGAAATCGATCCACAACCCCGCAGATTCTGACAATCCGTCGAAGAATGAAAAAGAGTACGTGCAAAAAAAACTCTAGGCAACACTACTGTTCGTAGATCTCTCCAAGGCATTCGATTCCATACACAGAGGAAAGATGGAACAAATACAACAATGTATATGGTCTTCCCAAAGAAAATGTTACAGCTTTAATGATGCTTTAAAAACCACGAAAGCAATGGTTTGCTCATCTGATGGAGACACAAACTTCTTCGACATTGCCGCAGGAGTCTTGCAAGGAGATACATTAGTACATATAGATTTATAATCTGTTTAGACTAAGTACTTCGAACGTAGATAGATCTAATAAAAGAAAATGCCTTTATGCTAATTTTTTTTTAAATGCAAGTACATATCCTGCAGAGACTACGCAGATGATCTAGCGCTTCTTGCAAGAACACTTTCCCAAGTTTAATCCCTACGGCATAGCCTGGATCAAGCAACAGAAAGAATTGGTAACCACATGAAGGCAAAATAAACAGAGTACATATGTTTTAAACGAGGAGCCATCTCCACTCTAAGTGGCAAACCTCTAAAATTAGTGGACCAGCTCACATACCTCAGCAGTAACATCTCATCAACTAAAAGTGATGTCAACATGCGCCTAACGAAGGAGTGAACTGTTTTCGATAGATTATTTATCATATGAACGTCTGATCGATCCGATAAAATAAACGGGATTTTTTTCCAAGCTCTTACTGTGTCAATACTTATGTATGCACCATATAGATACAAACAAAACTTGTGAAAAAAAAAAAGCAAGATGGAAACTACATAAGAATGCTACATGATGTTCTGAACAAATATGGAAGCAACACCTCAAAAACAGTAGTTTTACGGCCACCTACCTCCCATCTCACAAACTAAGTAAGACGAACCAGACATTCAGAACATTGCTGGAGAAGTAAAAACGTACTCATGAGCGACGTTCTTCAGCAAAAACTTAGATAAGCTCAGTGTTGACACTGGATCTAGTTTGGAAGATGTGCGGGGGCAATGGGTGATAGGAACGGATAGAGAGATAGAGAAAGAAAGTCAGGGAAATCTAATTAGTCAGTGCGATTTGATGATAATGATATATATCAATCTGACATTATCCATCAATCTATCGTCGTATATTTATATCTATTTTTCTTGTCATATCTATCAATCTATCTCAGTCTACCTCAGTCTATTTAGATCTGTTTCTCTATTCATGTCTGTCTCAGTTCATCAATGCATCCATTACAATCAATGTCTCTATCTCAGTCTATTTAAATTTATCTATTTGTCGATTCCTATCTATCTATCTATCTATCTATCTATCTATCTATCTATCTCAGTCTGTCTATCTCTGTGTCTATCTCATTCTGTTCAGATCTATGTCTCTTTATTTTTTTATTTGAATTGTTTTGTTTTTTATTTGATTCGGTCAATTTAAACTCTTAATTATCAGTTCTTAATTGTAAGCTGTCAATCTTTCACTTTTTTTTAGAATGGTTGATGCATACGCACATGTGTAACATTAACCTTTGTCATAACTGACAAATTTTAGCTTTCTTTTACAATGGATTGAAATATGAGAAATAAAAGGCGAATAATGAAGTAGAAAAGTCGTCGATCACAGGTGGATGCTCCATATATTTTATGAGTCATCAAAACAATGCCATTATCCTCATCCTTATATTCGCATTCAAAATGTATGAATCAAGAATTAGAAACCAAGGTGGAAGATTTTAACACGATCACGTTATGTGCAATTTTTATTATTGCGGTAATATACATACCAAATTGCCTCCTTATATATATATATATATATATATATATATATATATATATATATATATATATATATATGTGTGTGTGTGTGTGTGTGTGGTTTTGGTTCGCTTTATATGTTTAATGGTATATCAACTTTCATATGTTAGTTAATACCAAGGCAATCCTTGTTGAAGAACAGCAGTGATGATATTAATATAGCTGGAGGGATAAGTGGGTTCATACTTTCCCCTTGGGCATTAGTCCGAAAGGGAACACACACACACACACACACACACATATATATATATATATATATATATATATATATATGATTTAATTATTAATAATGTAGTTTAGTATATTTATTAATAAAGTGTGCTCAATATCGGTGATAGAGTATATATATCAAAGTTGAGATGTTATAGGCACAGCTAACGACCTCTTGTAACTAGAACCAAGCTTCATTGACTCTGTGTCTACGCTATCTTCAATTATATATATATATATATATATATATATATATATATATATATATATAAAGACGCTCCGAAAGTAAATCCTCCTATTTGTTTCTTTAAACACTCTAAAAGATACATGAAACCCAAAAGCAGCGTTGAATAGACCAAATTTTCCGCTATAAACATTATTTTTCCGTGTTTTCCTCAACAATAAAAGAGGTAGCTCCGAACGTAATGCCTGCTATCTTATGTTGTCCCATGATACCACAGGTAGATATTGGTGGCATGTCAGATATTGAGTCTTCTCGCCAATAATTTTTTGTGTCTTATTAGATAGCAACTGAGGGACAGTGTGGTAAAATGACATTTGACATGAAAGCACGTATACTATTGAATTTTTCCATATGAAAAAAATTACCCTTTGACATTCATCGACGCTTGATGAAGGTTTACAGAAATCAAACAGAAAATGTGAACATAAGTAGTTGATGAGTTATGTGTTTCAGTAGTGAAGACAACAATATGGTTAACAAGCCACAAAATGAAGACCGCCTTGATCAGCTCATTTGTGTTAAAGATGGGCTACGGAGACAATATTTTCCTGACAAAGAAATTGTCGGGCAATTTTTTCTATGATCTTCTGTATGAGTGGGGTTCTCACACATTAGAAGAAAAAATGGAAAGGTGTGATTACTTTTCAAGTTCATCATGACGCTGATTTTCTAGAACCAAAATCTGTTGGATATAAAGACATGGTCTGAAAAACTAACATAGTTTCTGCTTCATCATCAGGGAACTTACATAAGGCCTATTAGTACAGGTTAAAAGTGCGGTAAGGGTAACCCGAAGTCGAATATTTTAGACCTTATTTTTTCGACGCAGTTGTCTTTTCTTTTTCTCTCGTTCCTTAATGATACCTACTTCTGAAAAGTAAGGTCTAAAAACGTTACCTTTACCGTGCTTTTAACCTGGACTATATGAAGTATCGCTAATACGCCGAAATATTTTACAGGCAGAAAGATTGCTTAGCGCCCGTCTATCTGATTAAAAGAACAACCTGATTTAGAAATGGGTCGTCACAATCTGGCCAAGTAATCACCTTGAATTCTTGAGACCATTTATTGAGAATCAGGTTGTTCTCTAGCGTCAACTCTGTTCCCATTAACCTTTATGACGACGTCCTATTAGAATAGTGGAAATGACATTTCGGAATTAACAAACAGACAAAAATCCAGACTTTAAATAAAAGAAAATAAATATTTTCAAATAACTCTTAACATTTAAAACTCAAGAATAAAACCATCTGTGGAACACAGTCAATATTTGTTGGGTAGCATTTCACATTCCAAAAGAGTTTTACGTGTTAAATAAAACACTGTTATAATGTTTAAGAAACAGTGACGTAGACATTTTTCTGTGTTCTTTTTTTTTTTCTTTTCCTTTTTTGTGTGGTGTTTAAAATATTTATTACCAAACACGTTGCCGAAACTTAATGGCGAAATTAGAAAATTGACACTCAGAGTTCTATCCCGTTTCAAATGCCCAGATAATGGTATTTCTTATCATAGAATCTTTGTCAAATTTCATATCAAAAGAAAGATTAATAACTGCTTACGGTGACAATTATTCTATTAAAATTTTCTTTTACATACGTAAATATCAAGTGTTGCTTGAAAGCAAACATTTTAAAACATATATGTGGTATATACTAGATGGTATATATAGTATACATCAGAATTATATATATATGGTATATATCAGAATTATTGGATTGAAACATATCTTTCTTTTATCTCAAGAGACAAGATATTTCGATTAAATAATTCTTATACATATTTTAGCAAAATTCTACTGCTACAAAAGATGAACATGCCATAAATATGTAACAAAATGTTTTAGAGGAAGAAAAATTGTGATTTGTTTCACTTGGTACATAATATTTCTTGTTCTTCCAACTTTTCCAGAAATGTAATTTCTTTTTACCACTTATTATAAACAACTAACATATTGCTGGTTATGTAAAAAAACAACAACATAGACTTACTCTCATCCATTCCTCCATCCATTAATTGATGAAATAAAAAATTTGAATATCTTATCAAATTCTTTATCTTATCCCATTTTGCCAAAAATGGCATATTTTGCCAATGACCCTGAATAATCTCGAAGATCAACTCTGCAAGTTAGAGCCGAAGTCAAGTCAATATTCATGAAAAAAAAACAGGTTCCTGTGACCTTCAATTTGGCCCAGACCTTCGAACAGACATACAGAAAAATGGCAAACTTTTGCGTAGTCGTCTGAATTACAAGTTGTATTGGCGCACATTTCAGAGAGAATAAAATAGTAAATATATCACCTACAGAAGAAAATGACCAACTTTGAATGAATCTTCTAATTGTTTTTTTCCATCTCATAACCTCGAGTAGAGGTTAAGTCAATATTCATGCCAAAAAATCAGATTCATTAGACTTTCCATTTGCCCATAATCCTTGAATGGATACACAAAAAATCGTTTACATTACAAGTTGTGTTGGTGCACATTTCAGAAAGAATAAAATATAAAACATGTCATCCGGAAAAAGATGAACCACTTGAAATAAATTTACTAATTGGTTTCATGTATACTTTCTTTGGTCTGTTGTTGTTATTTACTAAGCTTTATTTAGTCTATCATAGATGCTTTATGTTGCTTACAGTATTTTCTATGACGAAATAATCGCCCATCTAAATATCAATCACTTTCATCATTGTTTAACTTCGGTGATTTTGCGGTGACTTTGTCTAGATCTGTTTATTGATATTTACAAACCTTAAGTCAACACAGGGCCCAATCTAGAAGCCTATGAACATCGTGTAGCACCAATCAACTAAGTTTTATGGATCTTCTACTTTAAAAATTAACCTAAAAAATCCTGGCCTTTTACCTAGGCTCGAACAACGCTTTCTGGCGCTGGTAGAAAATATGCACATCCATCTTTTATTCTTAGCAGGTATCTGATGTAAAATGTTTGATATTAGATACTCTTCGAAACTTGTCATACTGTTATACCTCTCCATTATGGTCCATTCATTACTTCATTCAAACTTGATATATAACATTACCATTGCTCACCTTGTGATTGTATAGTTAATTTGACACTCCAAAAATTGTATATCTCAGATGTTATCTTATATCCTCGCATGTAGGTTAAATTTGGAAGATCGAATTTTAATTTTAAAAAAAGCATTAGCGTAACATTTTTGGAAGGTTGAAATTCAAGCATTATATGAAAGACTAGTCCTTTGACTTCAAAAATTAATTCTATAAATCAAGGGTTGACCACAGGTAGAATATCGCACTAATTTTTAAAAAACGTTCAAAAAATCTCAGGCGTTCCTCCATGATCTTTTATTCGTTCATTAGCAAACAAAATTAATTTTGGTCGACCCTAATATAGAATTGCATGATACACAGTAATAATTTTGTAAGGTTGAAATTCAGTCATATTGAGAAGGACTAGGAGCAATCCCTGGCTTTAAAAATGAATTCTACGAATTAATGGTCTTTTGAGCATAAAGCAAGGGTTGACCAATACACGAGTGATAATTTTGTAAGGTCGAAATTCAATCATATTGAGAAGGACTAGGAGCAATCCTTGGCTTTAAAAAATGAATTCTATGAATTAATGTTTTTTTTTAGCATAAATCAAGGGTCGACCAATGCACGAGTAATAATTTTGTAAGGTTGAAATTCAAACACAATGAGAAGAACTAGGAGTAATCTTTGACTTTAAAAAGTAATTCTATGAATTAACAATTTCATGATTATAAATCAAGAGTTAACCTATACATGAGATCTAACTTATACACGAATATGTAGGGAACACTGGATATATTTAGTATAATAAGCTTGCAAAGATGCTGAAAAACTTGACATTGAATTTAAGAAGGATTTATTATTATTATTATTCAATATTTATTCTAATTCAAAGATTAAAAATTAAAATAATTGTTTCATCACGAATTTTTCTCATCACAATAATTTCTCTTTGAAAGTTTTTGACTCGAGAAAATAAATAATTTTAAAATTTCAATGGTTTGATTTTTAAAAGCTTTTTCTAAAAAATCTTTAAAAAAATCTTATTTTATTTATCTAATTATTTTTGCGAATCTCTTAAACGTCAATTCAATTAAAAATGTTTCTCTACACAATTCCTTGAAAATTTTATCAGAACAATATAAACTTCGTCAGGTAAAATAAAAGATGTTATTGACAAATCTCTTTTCAGTTAGGTGAATCTGTCTTATTTCAGTTTTGTTCTTTTTTGTTTAATGGCATATCAACCTTCGTGGGTTATTTAATGCCAAAGCCAGCCTTGTAGAAGATACTATTTAACCCACAGCTGGGGGATCTGTTTTGTATAATTACAATCAGCGTTTGTTATCATTCAATTGTAAATTTTTAATCAACAGCAAAGATTATAAAACAGTGTACAAAAATGATATAAGTACAAAGGATTTTTTTACATTGGTCTGTTAGTGACATTGTGTTTATGAATATACATATGTTGTTCCTCTTAATATGTAGTATCATCAAGTATATTAATAATTGGTAAAAGTTTAGTTCAGTATCAGTTATAAGAAACCCTTTTACTGCCATTATATTGTATTGGGAGCTAAGTTTTGAAATCTCACTCAGTGTAAATTGGTATTTCTGATAGTGTATCTATAAGGCTGACCAATCCAACTTTTGGTCTTGTTGGAATATACGTATACATATTACTCGTTCACTCACAAAGCCTCTTTGATTTCTCGAGCATTGTAAATTTGAGGGAGTAAAGAGAGTCTAGCAGAGAAGAGAAAAATTAGTCACGAAAGTAATTCTCTTTTTTACTTTCTTTTTTTTTTTTTTTTCAATTTACTAAAAACTGGCAAGAGGCGTTCGTGGCGTATCGGTTATCGTCGACGGAAACGGACTTCGCTCCATGAGTTGAAATCTTGCAAGAGGCTCTTTGCATTTCGCAAAGCGTTAATAATCTATGAGAAATTCATGAATGCAACTATATTATGGACAAAAAGTTAGGCAGACTGGACTCTTTGAATTTGGTATGGCAACCAATCTAAGAAAATTAAAAACTGAATTCAAACCAGACCTGGAGAGCGATGGGCCTCACCGGACTATACCAACCCAAAACATGCTAATTTGAGTACATGCTAAGTCTTAAATCTCCGTAAAAATTGGGTTGAGTGATTTTTATCATCGAGATCACGAATTTACAAGTAGATAAATCACTGTTTATTCGGATGTAAAGTTGGCAACCATAGTCGAGGGCGACCCAAAGGCTCCTTTTCATTAACTACGACATCGGGGTGTAGGGGAGGGCACTACTTCTTTCCCTGTATTGCTCCACTTTACCCTTGATCCGTTCCTCATAATGCTGAGTGCTAAGCAAGGCGACATTAAGTACCATTTTAAAGTCTTTGGTATGACTCGACCTGAGATTGAACCTCGGTCTCCCGGGCCAATGGCGAACACTCTACCCACTAGACCAATGGCTTGAGTTTTAATCAGCTGAGATTTCATGGAGAATCTCTCTAAAACTATTTCATGTTTTTTTTAAGCTTATGCAATACCTTAAATAAAGAATATTCAAAATGAATGTAGCACTTCTGAAAGTTTTAATTTGCGAATGGTTGGGTTATTTTCTTTCATCTGTTTTAAAGTATCATAATCAACAACTGTTGATCATTAATTTCTGGGTTTTATTTCATGGAATAAATCTTCCTTTCTAAAAATAAGTTTTAATTGTGGGTTCCTGCTGCTTCATAACTCTAACGAGAAAGTTCTTTGTGAAGATTTAATATCATTGACAAATCAAGCTCAAGATAACATATATAGAATATTACACAAACATCAAAAAACTTATCGGAAACCTCAAGAGGTTCTTCAAGATTTTTCATTAGTTAATAAAAAAAACAAAAACTTTTGATATACCTTAATATATAATTGTATGATATATTGTCAGTTTGAAACACAAAAATCGATTCTAATGAGATAAGTTCAGGGGATTCATTCCTTAATGCAAATGAATAAAATTATGAGCAAAATTTTAGGCTTTATAATAAACCTACAAAAATCCGTATATATTTGGGATCTTTTGGGGATCTTTTGGGGAACGTAAGAAAGGAGTCCCTAAGGCGTAAGGGCTAAAATCTCGAAGTTAGCGAATTCGAACTCCAGTCGCGCTATTACGTTAACTTTCAGATCTTAAGAAAGGGATGAACCCCCTTATCCCTCCAGCTATGGGTTAAAAGGTACTCTTGCTGTTCTTCAACTGGGATGGCTTTGGCATTAAATGACACATGAAGTTTGATATGCCATTAAATCAAACCAAATCAATTAGGGGACGTTGTCTTAAGGGTTAGAGTGTAGAATTGTGGACACGTAAATTTTATGCTTCAATATTAGTATTATACTATTTAGCAACTGAAATGGTTGCATCAAGAGCTAACCTTATTCGATGATTAATAACTTTGCGTTGTGACAGGTATGTCGCTTTTCCCAGTATGCCCCCTCGAGTGGAGAATTGCCGGCTGCTACATACACGTAAATGCCAAGCCGATCTCATGAATTTAGCACACCGGTAGCGGATACCATATATGTAAAAATATATATACGTAATAAATAAATAGCTCTGGGAAAAGATACCCGACAGATGTAAAGTTTCGATCCCAGCTTGAAGCATCTCGCGTGTCTAGCCATACCGAAGAGTTCTGATTCAACGAAACAGTCTGGGAATGACAATATATATATTATCATCAAGTCGCGCCAGCAGAATGGAAGTATGTCTCTCTCTCTCTCTCTCTCTCTCTCTCAAATCACTTCTATCATCCATCCCTTCTGGCAAGTCTTTTAGGTTGCATCGTGTGTCCGCACAGAGCTGATGTAAGTAAGTTTTTGCTAGTCGGCCAAAACTGGCACATCCATGTGTAAGAGTCCATAAGAGAACGTTATCGTCGTAGGAAATGGACGAGTTCAAATACTGGACGAGACTGATTGCATTTCACATAGCACTAATACCCTTGGGAAAGGTATAAATCCAATTATTCTCTCTCCAGCTATGGGTAAATAGTAGGGCAGACTGGGTTCTTCAGCCTTGGTGAAGCAACTACTCTAGGAAAAGGAAAACTCTGAATTCAAACCTGTTAAACTCCGCTTAAAAATTGACCTTGTGTCATATCCTGACCGAACGGAAGGGTTGGTAAATATGATAAGAGAACGTTGCTTATGAGTTCGTCCTTACTTCTCCAGCAGTCCCCCACATTAGTTATCCGCCTAACTTGAATGGCTTGTGAGATGGGAGGTAGGTGGCTGTACACCAGTTGTTGGGCGTTGCTTCCAAGATTTGTTCAAGACAGTGTGCAGAATTTTTTAGTAGTTTCCGTCTAGCTTCTTCTCGAAGCGTTCTCTTAGAATCCATGTGGTGCATCCATATAGTAGTATAGACACAGCTGCAGCTTGGAAGAAATTCCGTTTTATTTTATCGTGACTAGGTTTTTATATTCGTCATTCGGAGGATGTCTTTCAGATATCTCCTGAAGAGTATCGAATTTGTTTCTTACAATAATCGTATATCTATGGCTTATATCTTTATTGGTGAGGACCAGTCGTAATATGTGATTTAGTTAATTATTTCTCCGTAGACTCAGGCGTATCTTTGCCGTGACGATTCTGTGATTGGAAGACACTCCTTCAAAAGAGAAATATGCGTTTGTGCATTTGTATCTTCACGAATGGTTAGTACGTTATTTGTAAGGTGTATTGAGCAAGAGAAGAAAACTTGGTGATATCCGTTTCATCACAAGCATTGGTGTAATTGTAGCAAGAGATGATCGTTGCGCAGAGCTTGGGTTTTCTCTATGCTATTTTGTGATTTTAAGGCACGAAGATTAAGAAACATTTCTACACCTTCAATGGCGGCATTGACGGAGTTTTTCCTCGCAGATGTCGAGACAAATGTCCACCCATTTCAAGTCGGGTTAACTATGGTAATATCTATGTTCTTGCACCTATACAATGTCTATATTGTGATCAGCTGCTGTAAGCTCGAGTAGCAAGTTTATTTTGTTTAAAGTCCTAACATTAAATGTCCCTTTGTTTACAATTTTTTCCATACTATAGAAGTAAAAATTTATCTTTAAAAAGAAGAGCAAAATACTTTTTAGATTTATATTCTTAGATTTTTTCGAGTTTTATGTATTTGTAAAACTATCTTTACCTTATTATCGAAGTAAGATTTAGTCTTTAAAAGTCAGGAAATTTGATAATTAGTTACCCCATAAGGGTGAACTGAGAAAATTTTAACAATTTAATGAAATTTGTGTGAAATTTTGAATTGTGTAAATTGCTAAAATTTAAATGGAAAAAGGGTAATGCAGACTTCTAATAAATTAAAACTTATACTATAAAAAATTCGTAAGTATATGGTAGCTTCATTAACTCCTTATAAGAGCCCTGTTTCAAAGAAAAGAAATAAAGATACCTAAATGTGTAAAAAGTATTTACAAATAAAATAAATTCCACCAGAATGAAAAATATTTCATTCGCATCTGAAAATATCGAAACACTTTCTCAAAAATAATTTTGTCTTGAAAATCTTTTTCAAAATAATTAAAAAATTGAACTGTAAATCTAAGGAAAACAAGATTTTTCCACACATCCATAACCACTCAGATATCCTACTTCGGCTTGTCACAGGATTAGTCTCAAAGGCAAGAGAGCATTTTGCGATCCTCACAAGCATATAACAATGAAAGCCATGGGATGCAACATGGTGGATGTGAAGCAAAGTGGATGAATCCAAAGTTTGGTCAACGGCGAGCTAAACCAGATGCTGAAAGGAAGAATCCCACAGGTCAACAATCAGGATCAAATGGTTCAACAAGGAAACTACTAACACTCATCTTTTAACATGAGAAAATCAAAACAGCCAACGAAAGACTATCATGACCCTAATCCAAATCGTACATCCAAATTTCATCGAACTTCACTCAGATAAAGGGCGCGTTCTGCTAAGGTTGGAGTTCTGACCCAGTGTCCGAAAAATCTGCTACAGAGCCCAAACCCAACTTATCTATGCATATACATATATAATCAGAGGCGATTCCTGTAGTAGGATTTTTCGAGTTCAGCCTAAAGAGCTATTTTCCCAAGTCTATCTATTTTAAAGCAATGAAACTTATCTCAGAGAAAGTCACTCATCCTTGACTTTGATTAAACTCAACATCTTTATTCAAAGCCTCACTTTAACTCACTTTTATACCTTTGCCTTATAATGTTGATTAAGATAATTTTTTTCCGACAGTGTTCATAATGATACACAAAGAATAAATAGCGTGAAGAGTGAAAATCAGACCTAAAAAATAAACGAAATCCTTCAGATTTTAACGGTGAGGAGTTCACTAATTTTAGAAGCTTGCCACTTAAACTGAAGATGGTTTTTTTCTTCCTTAAAACACTTGCTCTGTTTCATTTGCGTTAACGTTGATGCCAATGCCTTATGCTGCTTGCTCCAGGGATTCGACTTAGGCAAGTGTGTTTGCAAGCGCTAGATTATCTGCATAGTCTGCGTTATCAACGTTTTCACTGGCTATTGTCTTTTTTAATGTGAAACCATTTTCTTTTATAGATCTGCTGACGTTCATATATATATATCATAAGTATCATTTGGTCCAGTTAAACCGGAGTTGGAAGTAATTCCTTCAGGACAAGAAAACTATTCAAGAGTGAATATTTAAATTTTCCTGGTAAAGAGCTCAATGTAATTTCAAAAACGCGTAACAGGATGGAAATAAATTTATAATCCTAATGTGACCAGTTTGTGGATTTTCTTAAAGAGTATATATATATATATATATATATATATATATGTAATGTTACTTGAAGCAATATACCACTGTTTTAATGTTGAAAATATACTTTCAGTTCTCCCATAAGACTCTCTTAAATGTAAGAATAAAGAATTTTTTGCTTAAAAGGACTAATTCAACGCAACAATTTTTCCAAGAGCAAAATCAGATTGATTTTACATATTTTACATATCTCATTATACTGATGTGTTATTCTCTTAAATTCTCTCTCTCTCTATATATATATATATATATATATCCAGCATTTTCTCTTTTAAACATTTTTTATTAAATAGGACAGACACTTTGTTTCTGTCTATTTTGTCTTTGATTCGTTAGAAATAGTTTCCTTGGCATTCAAGTTATCTGCTTGTGATGATCGCATTCCACCGAGTTTTTCATTAGTCGAAGCACTTTTGAACGTTTCTTTGGTTAGTGTGAAGCTTTACCGTCTTAACACCTGGGATAATTTTCTCTTTAAAAAAATCACGAAAAAATTGCCTGGGGTAAGATTTAGTGTGTATGGAGTGTGCTGCACTTGCGAAATCTTGTATTTCACCAAAACCTTTTTGGACCAAAAGGATCAAGACAACTGATCAAAAAGTATCATGAAAACTTTATCTAATCTGAGATCAATAGTCTTGAAGATTAAATCGGTTTTAATCAAATTCACCAACTTGTTATAAGTTATATGTCCAATTCCTACGTTAGCTATTTACTCGGTAGAAGTGACAGACTACTGTCGTCTTAAGAGCAAACTAACTTGGAAAAATTAGTTTATATGAGATATACTCTTAGAATGGAGAGTAGAATAAAAACAATTTACCCCCATGGATTGAATGAAGGGTTTAGTTTGAAATTCGCAAAAAGTTACCGATCACAACAGACACCTGAAAAAAGCCGGAAAATACTGCAGCCAAAACGTTGTGACAATAACAATCAAGATAAAGATACTCGTCTGAGTACATTAGTGCATAGTAATGATAATTTCACGCATCAGAAATTTAGATACCAGAAGAAAAAGTTTTTCGTTAAATCTATCAAAATTATTCAAATGCAGCTAAATTTATTGTAGGGTTAGATACATATTAAAAGAACTGTATTTTGGGGTTATATCTTTAAATGTTGACATATTGGAGTGACCAAGCTTAATTTATTGTGTATTTATCAAAAAATATGTTAAGCATTAAATTCTAAATTATAGTAGATATTTTATTCTATAATAAAATTATCAAATATTAAATCAAATGGAATATTTTGTACAATAAAAATGTTAAAAATCAGAAGAAAAAAATTTCTTGAATTATCTCTTGATGGTGTACGTGACAAATCAAAAAACAAACCTGTAAAGTAAATAAAAAAATTTCTGTAAAATCTATTTTCGCATCTAATTTCTCTTTGACCTTAAAGTACATTTGAAAATTAAATGTTAAACCAAAAGTTTTTTAAAAAATTAAACAAACAAAAAAGTTATGTATTAACCTTGTTAATTTCTGCGAATCACGTGATTCGGTGTCAAGTTAAGTCGATCGGTTGAATTCCAGATGTTAAATTGATCAGTCGTTCCTATAAAAGCAGAGCCAATTTGCTGATTCCTCATCAGAACCTGTTGGCATACCCAGGTTGAAGAACCATGGGGGGCACAACAAGAACCAATTTCTTCTTCTTGGCGCTCATAGCCACGGTAAGAATTTTTTTTTTTTCTATTTTCTACCAGTCTTTATTCTTTTGCACCAAACTCATCTTATTACTGTCTGTACTTTTTTATTATTATTATGGAAGCATATCTCCTATCCTCTTTTCACTTCGTAAATTTTGCCACATCGAAGCAAAGAGATTTGTAAATTACTTTCACTACGTAAATTTACTTTGATTTTTTTTTATTCTTCTGCCTTTTTCTCAAGTGAAGTGAACGTAATAGCACGATGGGAATTCGAATTCGCTTACAATAGACTCGCAGTCCGGCATGTTAGCCAGTATGCCACGGGGAATTCCCCTCAAAGAATGATTTATAATCATAAGATTTGCCTTATTTTGGTTTTATGCCATATCAAGCATTGTAGGTTATTTAATGCCAAATTCATTTTATACATATAAACTTCTATTTCAAACAACTCAGTTTAGCATAAGTACACAGTTTAATTGTCAAAAACAATTTTATTTCAAACATTTCAGTTTAGCATAAGTACACTGCTTAATTCTATTTAACCCATAGATAGGACCCTATCAGATGCTACCACTCCGGGCCAGAGTAGACCTGGGAGCGATGGCAATAAAGGAGTATTCCGCATTCCCCTAAGCTCCAGCATTACTGGGGCCTCACCATCAGATTGTTTAGTGTCATATCCATGACACTCGTTGTTGGGGGAGTCTTACCCCTCTGCAGAGATGCAGTCAGTGTATTCTACAGCCCCAGCTGACTGAGCCACTGAAAATTTGATTTCTTATTTTAAAAATGCTCCACGTGAATTTATATACATATTAAACAGCTAGTGAGCCCAATATTGTAACAACAGTCGATGTGGTCCGTGAGAGCTAGGGTTCAATCCCAGGTCGAGTCATACCAAAGACTCAAAAAATGGTACTTGATACATCCTTATTTAACTCAGAATTATAAGTTATGTATCAAGGGTAGAGGAGCAATCCAGAGAAAGGATTAGCGTCCACCCCTACACCTTGGTGTAATACTTATTGAAAAGGGAGCCTTCGAGTCGTCCTCAATTACTGTCGCCAACTTTACTTTTACTAATTAAGGAACAAACGAAGGATTTTTATTAGCATTCTGGAGTTATTTCTGTCATATGAAGAAGTTGAAGTTCCACGCTAATGCAAACCCCACTGTATTATTATTCTGCGCCAAATTGACTGACATAAGATTTATTCTCTAAATTATAGAATTTTAAGTATATCAATGTAAAAAATTTCTCGCTAGGAGTGTCGTTTTTCCTAGGTTACAATTATATATCATCATCATCATCATCATCATCATCATGTCGTGCCGCGAGCACGGATATCCCTGACTCTCTCTCGCCACTTCTCCCAATCATTCATCGCTTCTGGCGGGTCTTCAGGGCTACATCCCGTATCCTCACATAGCTGCTGTATGTATGTTCGAGCTGGTCGTCCTGCTTTTGCTTGGCCATATGCGGGGGTCTATAGGAGTCATCACTGATGAGTTCGTCCTTGCTTCTCCAGCATGTCCGGGGGGTCTGGTTCGTCTGACTTGTATAGTTTTCGTGATGGGAGGCAGGTGGCCGTATAGTTGGTGCTTTGTGGGGTATTGCCGCCAGGACTATATATATATATATATATATATATATATATATATATAATTGTAACCTAGCAAAAATGACACTCATATATATATATATATATATATATATATATATATATATATCCCGTTACTTTTTCTCATTCCACTATTGGGCTCCAGCCTTCTCTAAGGTTAGTAAGATATGGGTGTAATGGGCCTAATGTGCCACACTGGTTTATGATATATTGGCAGAGTATTTGAAGAGCCCAGTCTCTCGATTTTTCTCTCTGTCCTACATAATGGTATCACCACAGAGTAAACAAGGAGAAATTTCGTTCTTATAAAACCAGAAACATTTCTTTAGAAATTTAAAAATATCCCTGATTTTTTTTACTAGATAGACTACACTATTACACTATTTAAGCTTTTAACTCATTTACTCTTTTAACTCGATATGATAACTTTTTATACTTAGAGCTTCTTTTTCTGTTACTTCGAATTGTAATTCTTTTTCAATTTCTCTTTCTTTTCAACATATTCTTTCTCCATCTTCTTCCTGAGATTTTTTCGTATATCTATTCTATTCATTTGATTGACTTGAAATGATTTCAATCGACTGATTCTCCTTTATTCTCAATTCTCAAATACAACCCTCGCGAAACCCATAGGCAAACCGAAGTTTTCGCACATACGTAAATGGTTTCGTAATAGTTATGTTATTTATTTGAGATTTACCGAGCAAATTTTTTTTTATTTGAGCGAGATTTTTAGGAAAATTAATTTAAGATTTAAACATAAATTTCTTCTTCCCTTTTAAATTTTATTTTCTTCCTGCAGAACAACCTAATCTTTTTAATAACAAAAATATAATGATTTTTAAACAAAGATCAGTGAAAAGGCACTCTTTATTTGGATTTGCAAACAGTCATTTGTTAAGAATATGGCTTTGTGATTATATATATATATATATATATATATATATATATATATATATATTAATCAAAATTAACAAAACAACAGGACACTCACTCCCATTTCTATGCGTAAAAATCTGCGCTTTGAAAATAAAAATATGAACTAAAAACGACCATACGCTAAAACGCGCTTTTAGCGTGGAAGCAATGTAAATAATTTTACTTTTGTCCTTAATCGAAAATCATTAATTGATATATTTTAGAAAAAAAACGCTTTTGAGCAGAACTCGTCAAGATATCAAATAGAAATGTTTAAAACTGTGCTTCCCAAACTATCTATGGCACACCGACGGGATAGTTTTTCGATGTGCCACAAACTGGTTCTATATTTGTGCCATATTATAATTATTTGTTCACGTTCCTAGAAAATATTGCTTGAATATCCATTGTAATGTTAAGTTATACCAGAATATCTTTATGATGGCTTGCGTAGCAGTATAAATAAGCATACTTCTATTTTGAGAAACGATAGTTTAAAACATTCATTAAAAACTTGACATAAAAATGTTTCTTCTTCAGTGCTAAAACCCATCGAATAATTCCTAAAATATGATTTACACACTAAAAATCTTCTTTTATTTTATCTCTTTTCAGTTATGGTTCGGAAATGCCGAAGCTGAAGCAAGTAAGTAAAATCTCAATCCTTCTATTTCTTCGTTTTCTCTTTGATAAAATTTAATTCTCATTTGTATAATAATTGATCTCATTCATTACGTAATTTTATTTACAGGCAAATTCGTACGTAAGAATGTCGACCAACTGACCCCGGATGAAATTCTTGAACTGCAAGTTGCGCTGCGCAGCATGCAAGACGATGATGGACCCACTGGTTACCAGGCTATTTCTGCTTACCACGGAGAACCAGCCGATTGTAAAGCTGCTGATGGTTCAACTATCGTGTGCTGCCTGCACGGAATGCCATCCTTCCCCATGTGGCATAGGCTCTACATGGTGCAGTTCGAACAAGCTTTATCTGCCCACGGTTCCAAACAGGGTATTCCTTATTGGGATTGGACTAGACCCATGACACACCTTCCAGAGCTCGTACAACATCCATTGTTTATCGATCCTAGTGGTAAGAAAGCCAAGAAAAACGTCTTCTACTCAGGAGAGATCAAGTTTGAAAATAAAGTTACGGCTAGAGCTGTTGATGCTAGACTTTATGAAGCCTCTCACAAAGGTAATCAGAACTTCCTTTTAGAAGGAGTGCTTAATGCTTTGGAACACGAAGATTTCTGTCATTTCGAAGTTCAATTTGAAGTAGCCCATAACCCTATCCACTATTTGGTCGGAGGTAGAATAACCCACTCTATGTCCAGTCTGGAATACACATCTTATGACCCAATATTCTTCTTACATCATTCTAATGTAGAACGACAATTTGCTTTGTGGCAGGCTCTTCAAAAACACAGAGGACTTTCAACGAAAGCCAATTGCGGTTTGAACCTTTTCCACCAGCCAATGGAACCGTTTAGTCGTGAAACAAATCCGTTCGCCCTCACCAAGGACAACGCCAAACCCGTTAGCCTGTTCGAATACGAACAATTGGGATACGAATATGATGACCTCACTTTGAATGGAATGACTATTGAAGAACTGAATAATTTATTGAAACAACGTAAATCTAAAGCTCGAGCTTTTGCCAACTTCCGATTGGGAGGCATCAAAACTTCTGCAAATGTCCGAATCAACATTTGTATTCCAAACAAAGATGGCCGACATAGTGATAACTGCGACAATTATGCCGGAGAGTTTTTCATCCTTGGCGGCAAACACGAGATGCCATGGCATTTCGCTTATCCTTATTTATATGATATTACAGACAAAATTAATTTCTTGGGTTTGAATCTGGATGGAGATTATTACATCCATACTATGGTAACTGCTATTAATGGAACTTTATTGGCAGATGATATCATTCCGAAAGCAACTGTTTCGTACATTCCAGCTAAGGACCATCACGACCGTAAGTATGAATTCAATTAACGAACAAATAATCGATTTTAATGATGAAATTAGTTTTCTCTTTAAAGTGTATTGATTTTATGACCTCAGCAAACCATAAACTTTTCGATCTTTATATTTTTCTTTTACAAATATAGCGGAAATGCGAGATGTTGATGAAACAACACTAAAAACCCGAAAAGATATTAACAGATTGACCCATGAAGAGGAATATGAACTAAGAGTAGCCATGGAACGTTTTATGGCTGATAAATCTATCGATGGTTACCAAGCCCTGGCCGAATTTCACGGCCTCCCGGCTAAATGTCCCCGACCTGACGCACTTAACCGTGTCGCCTGCTGTGCACACGGCATGGCAACCTTCCCTCACTGGCATCGACTGGTAGTTGTTCAGTTTGAAGATGCTTTGTCAGCTCGTGGCTCCCTCATCGGTGTGCCATATTGGGACTGGACAAAACCTATTGACTCTTTGCCACACCTTCTTGCTGACGAAACTTATCTTGACCCATACACAAATGAGACAAAACCCAACCCATTCTTCCGGGCACCCATTGACTTCTTGCATGGCAATATATTTACTGCAAGAAAAATTGACGAAAGGTTAGTAAGAATTTTATTCGGCATGAAAATTTTCAAAAATCTATTATAACAATGACTCAAGAGAAATATTCATATAAAATAATAATTTTACGTGAGCATTACTACGTATAGTTTAACTATTTGGAATGAATGTCAAATGTGCCTTGAATTTTGAAGCTTCGTGAATAATAGCGTCAATTACAGTCAGCCATGACAAATTTAAGATATTATTCTCTTTGTCCTTATATATTCATTTTTATTTAACCACATTTCTGACATTAAAACTTTTTATATCTTTCTATCTATCTATCTATCTATATTTATTTAATTCTTCGAAATATTCACACTAATACACACATACACCCACAGACATACACAAACACACACACACACACACACACACACACACACACACATATATATATATATATATACAAATACGCACACGTACACACACACATTAATAGGTGCATATTCACGAGACAGGTTTTCAAATTTTTATTGTGTAAAAATAGATTGAATCTGTTTTGTATAATATATATATATATATATATATATATATATATGAACAGACTTAGAAAGATATATATATATATATATATATATATATATATATATATATATATATATATATATATCTTTCTAAGTCTGTTCATATCTATGTTTTTTCCTTCTATTTTTTTTTTTTTTGTAAGTACTGAAAATTCACACACGTAGGCTTTTGTATACATGCACGTAAATATTTGTATATCCTTATAATTCGCTAACATGCACATATGTGCAGTCCCGGTTAAAACCATTAGCACTCATAAAACATAAAGAAGAATTTCTGAAAAAAAAAGAAAAACAAATCTCATGAAACAGATCAGGTTTATTGGTGACTCCTGATTGATAAAAGAAATAGCAAATAATAAAACAATTTTATATGAAGTTGTTATTTCCTGTTTATTTGTGAAGATATAGCAAAAAAAATGAAAAGGTTGCCTATTATTATGACCAGGAATATGTATACTTATGATTTAGTACATTTGGTTGATTGTTTGAAGAATTCTGTAAAATTAGCTACAAGTGAAAAACAAAAAGAAAAAAAGAAAATTTCAAAAGACAAAAGTGAACCATTCTTAGCAGCTTGAAATTTTGAAAAAATGAAATACAAATTATTACTTTTCAAGATGATTTAACAAAATTGATCGTAAAACCTAGAAAACTTTTATAATTGTTCATAATTTACCCATGGTAAAGATCTGCTTGATCAATTCTACTCGGTATCTTTGCCTAACAAGTAAGTCAGTAATTTCAATACTAAGTAATTCTCTTAACTAAGTTTATTTGGTTTGGTTTGGTTTTTACGGCATATCAACCATTGTGGGTTATGTAATGCTAAATCCGGTTTATTCATATATATTAGATATATATGATTTGTAAACATAGGCCAACAAAGTTAAATGGTTTCAAGTATTGCTATATATCCCTAACAACACAATTAAACATCAGTCATTTGTTTACACACAGTTAAATGATCAAAAAGTTCTTTTTATAAGAATTCACTTTAACATAAGTCATTTGTTTGCACTCAGTTTAAATTTCAAACTGTTCTATTTGACTCATAGACAGGACCCTTTCAGGTGCTACCACTCCGGGCCAGAGTGGACCTGGGAGCAATAGCAATGAAGGGATACTCCGCATTCTCCAAAGCTCCAGTCCAGCATAATTGAACTCTCACCATCAGATTGTTTAGTGTCATATATCAGGACACTCGTTTGGTGGGGGGACTTACCCCTCAGCAGAAATGCAGTCAGTGTATTCTACAGCCCCTTAACTAAGAAATTTTAAACACAACTACTCACTTTGTGAGGGGGCTCATCGTGGTGTAATGGTTAAAGCGATGGACTATGGAATCGTAGTTAGTGAGTTCGCACTCCAGTCGCACTATTACGTTCACTTTCGGGCAAATACCTTTGGGAAAGTATGAACCCCCTTACCCTCCCAGCAATGGGTTAAATCAGTACCACTACTGTTCTTCTAGGAGAATGGCTTTGGCATTAAATAACCTGCAAAGGTTGATATGCCATTGAACAAAGAGACCAAACGTTCTCATTTTATAAAAGTAGTGACATTATTAATGGTTGTAGTACATAATGTAGAATTAGAATTAATCACCATGAAATATGATCTTTTTCATAAAAATTAAAATATTCTATCCTCCGCATCATCATCATCATCATCTTCAAGAGGTGCTGAGTACACGGATTCTCTTGAATCTCTCTTGCCGTCTGTCCCTATCGGTCATCATTTTTGGTAAATCGTCTAGACGCCATCCCGTGTCAGCACAGCGGTGATGTATGTAAGTCTTTGCCGATCAGCTAACGCTGGTGTGTCCATGTGATGGAATCCATAAAAGAACATCACTTATGGGTTCGTCCTTACTTCTTCATCAGTACCCCACATGTTTCACTCGCCTTTCTTTGATGGTTTGCAAAATAGATGGTACTTGCCTGTACGGCTGCTGTTTTGTTGGGTGCTGCCTCTAGGGGTTCTTCAAGACAGCACACAGCATCTTTGTGTAGTTCCAATCTATTTTTTTTTCAAGCGTTTCATTAAAGTCTAAATAGTGCAACCGTACAATCGTGCTGACATGGCTATAGCTTGGAAGAGTGCCCGTTTTCTGACGAAATATAGCGTAGCAATAAAAAAAATAAATAAATAAAAATTCAGAATAAAATTTTAATGCATTTATCACTTGGTCTTACATATAAATCAAGGAGTACGATTTGTTCTGTTGTGAATTTGTTGAAATCGTTGAATAATTAGAATGTTTGGTGAATATTTTTTACATTTGTTATTTCAAAAAGGATTTAAAATTCATTTTCCAACTGTTTTTCTTTTCTATTTTTTTTTTTTTTCATTTTGAGCAAAAGTTTTGTTTTTTGTTTTTGTTATTTTGTTTTTATTTTTTGTTTCTATTTTTTTTTTTTTTTCATCTAAAACGATTATTTTTTAATTGATTATTTTTTGTAGATTGTTTAAAAAACCAACTGTTGGAGATCATGGCTATCTCTATGATGGTATGTTGTTGGCATTTGAACAACATGATTTCTGTGACTTTGAAGTGCAATTTGAAGTGACCCACAACGCCATCCATGCCTGGGTAGGAGGCAATGAACAATACTCAATGTCTACTTTACATTACACCTCATTTGACCCAATGTTTTGGTTGCACCACTCTCAGGTCGACAGATTGTGGGCAGTCTGGCAAGCCCTACAGATCCAAAGAGGATTGCCCTACAAAGCTCACTGCGCAAGCTCAGAAGTCCATCAACCATTAAAACCATTTGCTTTTGATCCTCCTCTCAATAATGATGAACTCACTCATTCTCACTCAGTTCCTACCGACATTTACGATTACCGAACGGAACTTAAATACACGTACGACACACTTTTCTTTGGAGGTATGTCTATCCGGGAATTGCAACATCACATTGAAGAGAACGAAGCCAAGGAACGTGTATTTGCTGGTTTCCTTCTTATGGGAATCCATACATCTGCCAACGTTGATTTGTATGTGGTAGCCGGAGAAAATGAATTTATGGTCGGTTCAATTGCAGTCCTTGGAGGCAGTAAAGAAATGGCGTGGAGATTTGATCGAGTCTACAAACACGAAATCACAAATGCCTTAGCTGCTCTTGGTATAGATAAATTTGGTGATTACAGTCTGCGTGTAGATATCCATGATGTCAATGGAACAGCCCTACCAGCTACAATTATTCCAGCTCCAATTGTCATTTACACTCCTCCAATAGGTAATTATCTCTGCTTTTTTTGTTTTTAGAATATTACTCTAAATAATATTGTCTCTGTTATTATAAATACAAAAAAATAAGGAAAAAAAGAAAACAAAAAGGACAGTGATACTTTTCTGTTTTTGTTCTTCAGTTAATTTACAACAGACTAGTATAAAAATTTGTAAGATATATCAAAAATAATATTTACTAGACTACTCCTCCAAGAGGTAATTATCTCTGGTTTTTTGTTTTTAGAATATTACTCTAAATAATATTATTGTCTCTGTTATTATAAATACAAAAAAATAAGGAAAAAAAGAAAGAAAAAAAAAAACAAAAAGGACGGTGATACTTTTGTTTTTGTTGTTCAGTTAATTTACAACAGACTAGTATAAAAATTTGTAAGATATATCAAAAATAATATTTACTAGACTACTCCTCCAATAGGTAATTATCTCTGGTTTTTTGGTTTTAAAATATTACTCTAAATAATATTATTGTCTCTGCTACTATAAATACAAAAAAAAAAAGGAAAAAAAAGAAAAAAACCCAAAAAGGACAGAGATAATTTTCTGTTTTTGTTCTTCAGTTAATTTACAACAGACTAGTATTAAAACTTGTAAGATATCTCAAAAACCTACATTACACATATTGGTTTTGTTTAATGTCCAATCAACTTTCGTGGGTTATTTAACCCCAAAGCCATCCTTATAGAAGGACATTAGTGATACTACTTAACCCATAGATGGAGGGATAAAGAGATACATACCTTTCACAGGGGTATTAATCCGAAAGTAAGCGTATAGCGCCACTGGGGTTTGAACTCACTTACTGCGATCTTGCAGTTCAACACGTTAGCCACTACTGCACAGGTACTCTCTGTTTCACATATTGTTTAACTTTTTTAAATAATATTTACTAGACTACCTGTGAACCCGTTGGGTCCCCGTTGTAACAGTCGTCTATAATGATACTGATTCTTTTCCATAGGAAGAAGTAAAGAATTCTAATTAGCGTTTAATTGTTGTCTCTGTTATATCGAGAATTTCAATGATTAAAAAATCACGTTCAACACGAAAGTAGACCTCACAAAATTATCATTGAGTTGAAAATTACATTGAAAATTGATTTATTCACTAAACCAGAGAATTGTTGAACAAAAGTTATAAAACAAATAGGACAATTTCTTTTGTGATTTTTATTTTTTGATTGTTCTTACCTCGTTTCTACCTTTGATCAACATCAAGAGAAAAGTTTTTATAGAGAAAAGTTTTTTGAAAGTTTTTAAGATAGTTTTAAAAAGAGTTGATATTCTATAAAAGAAGTGGCAAGAAATGAACGGCTAATGTAGTATATCCATTCGTTAAAGGAAAATCACTTTGTGGTATTAAAATGTCTTCAACTGACCTTTATATGATATCTGATATCATAAACATCAGGTACTGAACTCTATCTATATATCTATCTATCTATCTATCTATCTAAACAATGAGTATTTTAGTAATATATAAATAAAGACACAAACAAACATCAGCACAAAGTATCATATATGGAGATAATTGATCATATAAAATACAATGATATTTTTAAAGAGCTTGTAACCAGATTTGAAATATATTAATGTATAAAACTGTTTATACTGGGGGAAAAAGCAACTTTATGCGTCACTTGAAATGGTCAACCTTCTATTGTAACCAAAAATCATTTCATTAATTAATAGTTTCAAGATAAAATATGCTAAATATAATAACGGTAATCAACGCATCATACGGTGACAGTGTATCGAGTTCGAACCCTCGCCAGATGTGTTTCTGTTCAATCTATCCCAGTATCTTAAGGGTAGGTATGGACTAATCTCCTTATGTTGTTTCTAATCCGGATTAATTAGAAATTAATAGATAATATCAATGACCGAAATCAATCAGAAATCAATAAACGATATAACTGATCAAAGTCAATCAGAAATCAGTAAATAATATCATTGATCAGAGCCAACCAAAAATCAATAGATAATATCACTGTTAAAATGAAATTAAAAACAACAAAATTTTGCTCATCGTTTTGTATCTTATTAAAATTTGTAAATGTTTCGTCAAAGAAAGTATTTTTTAAAATCTAGTCAAGTCACTTTAAATTTAAACATCTTTTGTTGACAGAGACGAGAAATAATTTTTAAACAATATCTTTTTCTCTTTCCAGTTGAAGATGTGCAATTTGATGAGAGCCATCGATCCAGAAAAGACATTGCTAGTATGACTACCCATGAAATGAACGAACTCCGAGCAGCATTAACTGGATTTGCAGCTGATAAAACAGCCACTGGTTATCAACAAGTTGCTGCTTTCCATGGTTCTATTAAATGGTGTCCAAGTCCTGACGCAGCCGTCAAATATGCCTGCTGTCAGCATGGTATGGCTACCTTCCCACACTGGCATAGGTTGCTTACTGTCAACTACGAAAACGGACTGAGACGAAATGGCTACCATGGAGGTGTTCCTTATTGGGATTGGACCCGCCCTATTCATGCCCTTCCCACACTTGTAATAGAAGAACAATACACTGACGAAAAGGGTGAGACACACCCAAATCCGTTCTTCAGTGGTGACATTGATGAGGCCAGTGCTAAAACAAGTCGAGCACCATCACCAGCCCTTTTTGAGCAACCTGAATTCGGACATTATACTCACCTTGCTGATGAGATATTTTATGCATTGGAACAGGAAAACTTCTGTGATTTTGAAGTCCAGTTTGAAATAGCTCATAATCATATCCATGCCCTGGTCGGAGGAACAGAACCCTTTTCAATGTCATCTCTTGAATATTCTGCATTTGATCCAATTTTCATGCTCCATCATTCAAACGTCGACAGGATCTGGGCTACATGGCAGGCGTTGCAGAAATTCCGTGGAAAATCTTACAATTCAGCCAATTGCGCAATTGAAATGCTCCGTCGACCAATGTCTCCATTCAGTCTGTCAAGTGATATCAACCCTGACCCACAGACTCGTGAGCATTCTATTCCTTTCGAAGTGTTTGATTACAAGAAATCTTTCCACTACGAATACGACACATTAGAAATAAATGGCCTATCTATTCCACAATTGTCAAGAGAGATCAACAGACGAAGGGCGAAAAACCGAGTATTTGTTACCTTTATGCTTGAGGGTCTGAAGAAATCTCTTCTTGTTGAATATTTTATTAAGGATGATGCAAGTGATAAAAAAATGAAAGCAGGAGAGTTCTACGTGTTGGGAAGTGAAAACGAGATGCCTTGGAAATTTGATCGATCTTACAAATCTGATATAACTCATGTTATGGACGAAATGCACCTTCATTATACTGAGAAGTACCATATTGAATATACTATCACCGATATGAAAGGTGAAGCAGTTGAAAATGTGAAACTTAATCCCACAGTTATATATCAACCAGGACTTGGTATGTGTAAATTTCTCATATTTAACTACAAAAATCACATGATATTTATTGCTAATCTTCCGAGAAAGTATTCTAATGAACTCAAATTTTTATGACCTATCTTCTCTTCAATCTTTTGATATCAGGTCAACAAACATATCTCTTTCTGTCCTTTTCGTATGTAGATATATATAAATAACAGTATCTATACAAAAAAAAGTAAGAAGTAAGATTAATATTTATTACACGACTCTGAGATTCACATGACCGGTCACCTGGTGAGATTTGTTAAACCATGTGACCAATCATCAAGTACGTTCAATAAACAACGTGGTAAGCGGCTCTCACTTGATGATCGGCCACGTGAAACGTAGAGTCGTGAGTTATTATGTTTTTGTTTTGTTTTTTTTTTGTTTTTTGGTATTTGTATATTTGCTTCACACCTTCGACTTATTGTACAATTCTCATATATTGAGCACTCGTCATTTTACTGAATTTACTGTTTTATTTCTAATCAAACGACTACCGTTGAAATTATAATTGTGTATATATATATACATATATATGTGTGTGTGTGTGTGTGTGTGTGTGTGTGTGTGTGTGTGTGTGTGTGTAGTTGGCCGTAGTCTTTCATTTAAGCATGTTTGATTAAATAATAAAAACATTTTGTCTGTATAATTTTATTAAGATTATTTCAAGTTTTCTGATAAGTGTCTTGGTTTTAGGTTGAAATTGGTTGATGAATTTACCAAAACTGTTCCGTATGCTTTCGGATGGCTTATGAAAGGTCCGAAAGTGCACGGGATAGTTTTGGCAAATTCATCAATCAATTTCAACCTAAAATCAAGACCCTGATCAGGAAACTTGAAATAATCTTAATAAAATTGTATAGACAAAATGTGTCTTTATTATTCATTCAAACACACACACACACACACACACATATATATATATATACCCTTTACCAAGTTTTCTTTACGTTTATCACTGAAAGCCAAACCACATATCTTTCTTGCTTCTCACCCTCTTTTCCTTTCTCTCTCTCTCTCTCTCTCTCTTTCTCTCTCTCTCTCTCTCTCTCTCTCAAGCTTTTATTAATTTATTTTCACTTATCATTATGCATGTTTCTCAGTCAGAAAACGTAACTAATTCCATCTAAGAAGGGTCAGAGAGGTACTACACTCTGATACTAAATAGAAAAACGTCATAATCGTAGATACAAACAAGCAAAATAATGATAGAGATACTCGGTCAGAAAGCATGACAGATTTCAGTAGAGGTGGGTTGGACATCAAGCGAATTTTATTACTTCAGGCATTATCTACTGAGTATACCAAATAATATCTTTGGTGCCGATGTGATAACGATATTATTCTATGGTTCTTTGATTTCTTTGTTTAATGACATATCAAACTTCGTGGGTTATTAAATACCAAAACCATTCTTGTAGAAGAAGAGTGTTATTAGTCCGAAAGTGAATGTAATGGCGTGACTGGTGTTCGAACTCACTTACTACGATGTCGCAGCCCAGTACGTAAGCCCCCACCCGGCGACGGGACTCCTCACGATATTATTCAAAACTATAAGATTAGAAAATTAATAAGAATAATATTAAGGCAAATCATTCACTTTGGTTTCCGATTTCTTTCAAACAATAAAAATTCTACATTTTCGAAAGTTTGTACATTTCGTGTATGAAATTTTATATCACACGGGTCATATTTTAAATGTTCATTAAGATCTGGCAACAATACAACTAACCATTTTTTCATTAACATATTCATTGTGTTGGTCTCCATTTTATATAATTTTTGTCATTGTTTCAGGTCAGTACAAAGATTCCAAAGTCTGGATCGACCCTGTCACTAGCGCCAACCGAATTAGGAAAAACTTGAACGAACTCAGCGCCGGAGAGATAGAATCTTTGAGGAACGCTTTTAAGCAACTCGCTAAAAATGGTAAATACGAAGAAATCGCTGCATTCCACGGTCTTCCAGCTCAGTGCCCGAACGAAGATGGCACCAAGGTTTACACATGCTGTCTTCATGGCATGCCTACATTCCCACACTGGCATCGTCTCTACGTGGCTTTAGTTGAAGATGAATTGTTGGCTCGCGGTTCTGGGGTTGCCGTACCCTACTGGGATTGGATTGAACCATTCGAAGCTTTACCGAAATTCATCAGCGAAGCTTCCTACTATAATTCGCGCACACTCCATATTGAAGAAAATCCATTCTTCAAGGGAACAATTAGTTTTGAAAACGCCATCACTGACCGTGACCCACAACCGGAGCTGTTTAATAACAACTATCTTCATGATCATGCCTTGTTTGCGTTCGAACAAACAGACTTCTGCGAGTTTGAAGTCCATTACGAGGTTCTTCATAACACAATCCATTCTTGGCTGGGAGGTCGGGATCCTCATTCCATGTCTTCTCTTGACTATGCTGCCTACGATCCTGTTTTCTTTCTTCACCATAGCAACTTGGATCGCTTGTGGGCTATATGGCAAGAGCTTCAGCGTTATCGTAAGTTGTCATTCAATGATGCCAACTGTGCTTTGCCCTTGATGAACCAACCGATGCGACCATTCAGCAACAGTACAGCCAATCAGGATCGATTGACCTTTTCTCACAGCAGACCAAACGATGTCTTTGACTACCAAAACGTACTGCATTACAAATATGATACTCTGTCTTTCACTGGTCTCAGCATTCGTCAGTTGGATAGAATCTTGCAACAGAGAACCCACGAAGATCGTGTGTTTGCCGGCTTTTTGCTCCATGGTATTAAGGCTTCTGCTGATGTCCGTATTTACATCTGTGTTCCCACCGGAGTAGATGAAGAGAATTGTGGCAATAATGCTGGAATCTTTTCCGTTTTGGGAGGAGAATCAGAGATGCCTTGGAGATTTGATCGCCTTTTCCGTTACGAGATCACTAACACACTGAAAAAGTTGGGTCTCAACCAAAACAGTCACTTCCGTATCATAACAGAAATTACAGCTGTCAACGGTTCCAGAATCATGCAAAAAATCTTCCCGGAGCCGACCGTCATTTTTGTCCCTAAAGAAGGTAAGATCGTGTTTCTCATAGATTATTCAAATAAATACTTTGGATGGTCGGAGAGTAGTTATCTAAGTTATCTAAGTATCATTTATCTATTTCTCACTATCATATTGTATACCGTCAAATAGAAATTAATCTTAGTAACCAACTATTTCAGTTTTAACTCCTTAACTTTAAATGGATTATCTTGAGTATTGAACGGCCTTAATGGATAATCCTGAGTATTGGAGATTTTTAGATTTCATTCTTTTCAGAACATCCCGAATTAACTTGCTAATAAAAGTTACTTTTAATTTTGTATTCAAGCAAAATATTTTGGAATCTTGTCATATCTAAGAGCTAGAACTTCTTACGTTGGTCAGCATCAATTTTACAAGATCAGTAATAAAATCAATCACGAGACCATTTTCACAATATTTTCCGAAAACTTGAATAACTTATTGAAAACTAATTTTCACAATTTCATTTTTATTAGCATTTTAGTTTTATTAACTTTTTCAAATAATCGCACATATTTACTATCCCAAGGACATTCATTTTGGTAAATAAAATATCACCGTAACAGTCAATTAGTTTAGCATTATAATTCATGTCAGTTGCCTAAGATATTCAAAATCTATACTTCTAACACGTCTTTGACTGTCATAAAAAAGATGACGTCATGTCTCTATCATGTAATCTCTCTAGGCTCGGAAATATGATGCTTATTGGTAAACAGGAGTGTAACAGGCTCAGTGGATAAAGAAGCTGTTCTGCAGTGACAACTGACTTGTCTAATAATGTCATCCATTAACTAGTTCTGTGGCTCCACCCCCACACCACCAATATTGAGGCCAGTGACCTTAACACTGATACTTTTGGGTGCAGTTATTGCCTAGTGAGGTACAACTTTCAAGATAGCAATGACAAGCTTTCTTCAGAGGCACTCTTAACGTAACGGTTATCGTCGTAGAAAATGGAATCAGTGACCAGACTTCTAATCCTGGATGAGGCAGTTTACGTTTTCACTTCGCGGTAATGCCCTCGGGAAAATCATAAATCCATCTGTTATTTTCCCAGCTGTTGATAAATAGTAGGACATACTGGGTTCTTTATTCTTGTTACAGTAACCAGTCTAGGAGAAGGAAAACCTTGTATTAAAACCAGCTGTAATCCACTTAAAAATTGACCTTGTGTCACATCCAACCCGTGGGTAAATACATATTTCATTGATCTACATGATCACGATCCGACAACCAAATCTTGTCTAACTTATCGGTGGGTCATACACGAGAACAAATTTCCACCGTATCTTGCCTATGTTTTAGCAATGTTACTCCGACGACACAATTTGGTCTCAGGGTAGTTACGAAAATCAAATAAAACATTATCGAAAAGCAAATTCTTTTTTATCGTCTCTCAGATAATTTATTTTTATTATATTTTCATTCTTAAAAAATTCTTGTTATTTTGAACAAAGTTTTCTTTTAATGTGTTTCATGCATATTAATTTTAACTGTTATATTTTGTAAATCCTAGAACATTCCAAAGACGTTTCAACAGAAGAAGCCTTGCACGGAAATTTGGTGCGAAAGAGTGTAAACCGCCTGTCTTTGCAGGAAGTGAATTCTTTGGTACACGCCTTGAAACGTATGCAGAAAGATCAGTCTTCTAGTGGATTTGAAACAATCGCTTCATTCCATGCCCTTCCACCATTGTGTATAAGTGAAACAGATAAACGCCACTATGCTTGCTGTGTTCACGGTATGGCTACCTTCCCTCAATGGCACAGACTACACGTCGTTCAGTTTGAACAAGCTCTACACAGACATGGCGCTTCTGTCGGTGTGCCTTACTGGGATTGGACATATCCGATGAAGGAAATTCCTGGTTTAATTGCATCGGAAAAATATACTGATCCATTCACTGACATCGAAACATTTAACCCATTTAACCATGGTCATATCAGCTTTATTAGCCCCGAAACGATGACAGTTCGAGAAGTAAGTGAACACTTGTTTGAACAACCCGGTTTAGGAAAACAGACCTGGCTCTTTAACAATATCCTTTTGGCCTTGGAACAAACTGATTATTGTGATTTTGAAATCCAATTCGAGATTGTTCATAACGCTATACATTCTTGGTTGGGAGGTAAAGAACTTTACTCCATGAATCATTTACATTATGCCGCTTACGACCCTGTTTTCTATCTGCATCATGCCAATGTTGACCGTCTTTGGGTTATCTGGCAAGAACTACAGAAATTCCGCGGCTTTCCAGCTTACGAATCGAACTGTGCTCTTGAGTTGATGACCGAACCCTTGAAACCATTCTCTTTCGGAGCTCCTTACAACTTGAACCCAATAACCGAAAAATACTCAAAACCAGCCGATGTATTCAACTACAAAGATCATTTCCACTACGAATACGACATGTTGGAGATGAACGGAATGTCTATTCCTCAACTTGAATCTTACATCCGACGCGAGAAACAGAATGAGCGTGTATTTGTTGGATTTTTGCTTCATGGATTTGGTAGCTCTGCCTATGCGACATTTGAAGTAAGTTAATTGTTCTGTTATCAATGTTTTATGCGGGTTGCATAAATTTTACTAATCTAGATGTTGCTGTATTTCTGTGTTATTATCTTCCAAACATTATCATCAGCAAAAATAAATTTTATAATGATTATTTTTATCTGTCTATATTTCTGAGATAATGAGCTGTTATTATTATTCTCTTCACACTACCGGCTGCTATATTCATCTTGGTTGCTATATGCACAACGCTTCGATCGCTGTGCCTTCCAGTCTTCTTCGAGTACCTTTTGTCGTACTCGCTAACCTTCCGGGAATTCTGAACTCAGTTCTTTATTTGAATCACATGGTGGGGGGGGTGACTATTTTCATTCCGCCATTCATGGCTTGTGAGTATCTCACATCGGCCATTTTTTACCTTTTTCACTGCTATTATTATTATTATCATTATTCAAGTTTCTCACACCAGCGCTAGTTGATAGTCTTTCACGGAAGTTTGAGTGACAGCAAGTCTCTCCAAGTCTCCAAGACTGTTTACAGTATTCTGACCGATCTTGATAATGCTGTAGTCTGGATGGTCTCCTCTCATCCTCTGATTTCTAAATCTTCTAGTCCCTTTACTAAGCCTTTGGAGATTGTTCCGAGTGCACTGATTACAATTGGTATCACTGTCACCTTCATGTTCCATTGCTTTTTTTAGTTTTCTTGGTACTTAAATCTCTTTTCGCTTTCTTTGATTTTTACTCTGTGGTCCGCCGGGACAGCAAAGTTCACTATTCGACAGATTCTTCTTTTTTTTTTTTTTTTTTTTGTTAACTATCAATAGGTCTGATCTTCTTGCCAAAATTAGATTATCTGTTTGTATCTCAAAATCCCAGAGAATTTTGTGTGTCTCATTCTCCAATACAAATTCTGGGTTGTGCATGTACCATTGTTCGTATAGTCAAATTTCAGATTCTTGCACAATTACCAGTAGATCACCTTCCCCACCCATTCATATCCAGTCTTATACTCTTTTTGCGCTAATTTACTGCATTCGCTTATTATGTGATTAATCGTAACCGACTCTTGCAATTCTGTTAGGTCTGATCTATTTTTGCTTTAACATGATTGGTCCGTATGGCATTGTTTCGTGATGCTATTAGAAGAGATTCAGTTTCTCTCTGAACATTTCCCTTTCTTAGCCATGTCCAAGTCATCTTGTGTGAGATTTCGCCAGTTTATTGTTTAAAATATCCATGTTCTATTGACCATTGTGTTACCTGTGTTGTTTTTGGTCGCTGTATTAACCTTTCTTTGCTCTCTTTTTTATTATTTCAGGTTTGTCCTGATGAAGGTGATTGTCATGAAGGAAGCCATTTCTCTGTTCTTGGAGGCAGTGCTGAAATGCCTTGGGCTTTCGATCGTCTCTATAAAATGGAAATTACTAGCATCCTGAAAGAAATGCATTTGGAAGCAGATTCTCACTTCACAATTAAAACAAAGATTATAGCTCAAAACAATACTGAATTATTTCACATTCTTCCAGAACCAACAATTATCCGTATTCCTCCAGCAGGTAAACTGATATATCCTTCAATCACAACAAATTCGATTTCCAATTTTAATTTATTTTCTTTTTTTTTAATAAATCATTTAACAAGATCTTATTTTAATGAATATTATACACTTATCTGTTTTCCTGTTCTACAGGTCACGATCTTGAAGTAGCAGTTCCACTGAACAAGATTCGTCGAGATATCAATTCTCTTGAAGAAAGAGATATCAAAAATCTCATGTCCGCTTTGCGTCTTCTCAAGAAAGATAAAACTGATTTTGGCTTCCAGACCATTGCTGGTTATCATGGAGCAAAAATGTGTCCGACCCCAGAGGCTCCCGAATATGCCTGTTGCTTACATGGCATGCCTACCTTCCCACATTGGCACAGAGTCTACCTATTGCATTTTGAAGATGCTATGCGTCGTCATGGAGCGAGTGTTGCCATTCCTTATTGGGACTGGACTATGCCCTCCGGTCATCTGCCAAAACTTTTGTCCCGTGCTGATTATTACGATATTTGGACTGATACAGTTATTGAAAACCCTTTCCTACGAGGCTTCATTGAACACGAGGACACCTACACTGTGAGAGACGTACAGCCAGAATTATTCGCTATTTCCAAAGAAGGAAAAGAGTCTCTTCTCTTCAAACAAGTGATGTTGATGTTTGAACAAGATGATTATTGTGACTTCGAAGTCCAGTTTGAAGTGATCCATAACTCTATTCATTACCTGCTTGGTGGTCACCATAAATATGCCATGTCAAGTTTGATGTTCTCGTCCTTCGATCCAATATTCTATGTTCATCACTCAATGGTAAATTTAATTGTTTTATAGTTGTCACTATTTTCTTTTGTTTTACTTTCAATTTTAAAGGCTCGCTTAGCGTAGAAAGTGAGATCGATAACCCGACTCTGAACGAAACTGTTTGCGCTTCACTTCGGACGAATGCCCTTAGGAATGAATCCATTTCTGACCCTCCCCCGGTTATAAGAAAATATGCAAACTGTGTTCGTTAACTTTGGTTAGGTATTCAGTCTAATTCAAACCAGTTGTACCCCGCTTAAAATTTGACCTTGTGTCACATCCTGCTTATGGCAATAGTGTTAGGTAAATAAATCCTTTCAATTTAAAGTGATACAAAGAATTTTTTTCACTTTTCGAAATTTTAATTTTGTAATTTCTTTTTCATTCCAGGTTGATCGTCTCTGGGTTATATGGCAAAATCTTCAACAGTTCCGAAATTTGCCTCACGATAAAGCATACTGTGCCTTAGACAAAATGGCGTTCCCTATGAAACCATTTTCCTGGGAATCGAACCCGAATCCTCATAGCAGAGCCGTAGCTACACCTAGCAAACTGTTCGATTATAAGAGTCTTGGTTATAAATATGACCATCTTGATTTCCATGGAATGAATACTGCTCAATTAGAAAAAGCCATCAACAAAGAAAAGGCACATGATCGAGCATTTGCTGCATTTTTATTGCACGGTATCAAAACATCAGCTGATGTGCACCTGAAAGTGTGCAACGAAACGAAATGCGAAAATGCTGGCGTTTTGTTTGTACTTGGAGGAGAAACTGAAATGCCTTGGCACTTTGACAGAACCTACAAGATGGACATCACCAATGTCCTCAAAGAGATGCACATTCCCATGGAAGCGCTTTTTGAACATGACAGCAAGATTCATCTGGAAGTAGAAATCCAATCCGTTGATGGAACCGTTTTAGATTCCAATAAACTACCCAAACCATCTCTCATTTACGTACCAGCCAAAGGTAAAAGCTTTTACAATGTTATTTTAAAATTTAATACTAAAATTATTATCTCCATTTCAGATTTTGAACTTGCTAATACCTGTAATTACATGGATTGTTAAACCCATCGTATTCTCACATTAATACAAATATCTTTCAGTAAAGGGAGCAAAAAAAACTTCTTAAGTTTTACTTGGTATAAGAGTGTCCAATTCTTGTTTTTGGTTTATGTGCTTGGTCACTCTATAATCAACACGATATTAAGAAGTATTAGAAAGTTTAAAAAGGTTCAAATTCTCTTTACTAAACTCATTCCAAACCTTAGAGACTTCCCGAATAAGAGAAACTCAAGTCCTTTATTCTACTTTCTCTTAAAACAAAACGTTTTAAAGTAGACTTTTATAAGTATATAAAATTATCTCAACAAAATTATCTTTCATAAATACATCATTAATTAGCCTGTATATTTGTTTAACAATCTTTGCTAAGTTTTGGTGCAAGACCGGATTTATGGGTCGCCAATAAGACTCGAACCCACTAGTAATAGTTTGCTAACCATTTCACCATCGGAAGTGCCCATTTACCAAAAATGTTTACTTATTAAGTTTTGCTTAGTTATGTCACAAACCTGAAAGAATAGATCACTCAGCGGGGTTTGAACTCATTTTCAATGGTTTGAGAGTCTAGTTTGCTAACCATTACAATACGTAAAGTGCCCATAATTTTTACTTTATGTAGATACAGATATTATAGATAAATTCTCATTGCATTTCAGGTGCCGTTATTCAGCATATGGATGAGCACAAAATTGGAAGTGTCGTTAGAAAGAACGTGAACAGTTTGACTCCATCTGAATTAGACAATCTGAGAGAAGCAATGGCTGCTGTACAAGCTGACCATACCGAAAACGGTTACCAAAAGATCGCTTCATACCACGGCATGCCACTCAGCTGTCATTATCCAAATGGAACCGCCTTCGCCTGTTGCCAACACGGAATGGTCACCTTCCCCCATTGGCACAGATTATATGTCAAACAAATGGAAGATGCCATGAAAGCTAAAGGTGCAACAATTGGAATTCCTTACTGGGACTGGACAACAGCCTTCAACAGTTTGCCAACATTGGTGACTAAGACTGACCACAATCCATTCCATCATGCTCATATTGACGTAGCAAATACTGACACAACCCGAGCACCACGACCACAGCTGTTTAATGACCCAGAACAAGGCGACGAGTCATTCTTCTATCGACAAATAGCATTCGCTCTTGAGCAGACCGACTTCTGTGATTTTGAAATTCAGTTTGAGATCGGCCACAACGCCATCCATTCATGGGTAGGAGGCAGCAGCCCATACGGCATGTCGACACTTCACTACACTTCTTACGATCCTCTCTTCTATTTACACCATGCTAACACCGATCGTATCTGGGCAATATGGCAGGCTCTACAGAAGTACCGAGGATTACCCTATAACACAGCCAATTGTGAAATCAACAAACTCAAGAAACCGTTATCACCTTTCAGCTCTGAAGAGAACCATAATGTTGACACGAAAGATCATTCAACTGGCTTCAAATCGTTTGATTATCACCAACTGCACTATGATTATGATAATCTCAATTTCCACGGAATGACAATTCCCCAGTTGGATATGCACTTGAAGAAACATCAAGAGAAAGACAGAGTATTCGCTGGTTTCTTATTGAGAACAATCGGACAATCGGCTGATGTTAACTTTGATGTTTGCCGAAAAGATGGAGAGTGTACATTTGGTGGTACGTTTGCTATTTTGGGAGGAGAACACGAAATGTTCTGGGCATTTGACAGGCTCTTCTTGTATGACATTTCCAAGAGTCTAATACACCTACGACTCGATGCTTATGATAATTTCGATATCAAAGTTACAATTAAGAGCATCGATGGAAAAGATTTGCCTTCCAGACTTCTGCCGCCACCAACCGTAATGTTCAAACCAGGAACTGGTGAGTTCTCTTACTTTTCTTTCATTCTTGTCATTCATCTCAAGCTTTTCATTTGATTCTTTACTATTTTAACTCTCATAACGTAGGTTTTGAATATTTATATCAGTAATCTGTATATGAACCAATCTATTTTCAAAACTAAATATTTCAAGCTGAGCATTATTTTACAATACACCATAAGTCCAATATTTCAAGCTGAGCACAGTTTTACACACATCATAAGCCCAACATTTTGGGATTTAGGTCTGTTATACGACACACCATAATCTTAATATTTCGGGCTGTGGAAGGTTTTACTATACACCATAAGCTCAATACTTCGAACTGGGCACTAATTTACTATTCACTATAAATCTGATATATTGATCTCAGGATGACCAATGCGAATGCTATTAACAAAAGACTTAATATAGTGATTAGACGTTGCCTTTCCGATGAACTTGTTGTGTCTTGTAGGGAAATTTTAATGTTTTATGCTTATTTGTGTATGCTGGAGTCTTGCACAGGGTATCTGAGGATCCAGTACTAAATATTCAATGCTTAAAACATTCGTTTAATCTCTCATTTAATAAAACTGTCATGCAACATTGTTTTTTTCATTATTGATTTATCGATTTATCTTATCCTTTCTAGGTACTCAACACCACCGGTAAAATTCAAGAACAACATCGACCATCAGTTTCAGATCGATTCATCTTATATATCAGTAATTCGACTATAATTATCTTTTTGTATGTTTTTATCCAATAAACAATTTTGCAAGATAATTACATATTCTTTTTTATCTTTCACTTCTTTTTATTAGTGTGTATCAAAAATATTTTTGTTTTTAAACAACTATAAAAATAGTCGTCGACTTACGATGACCTACACTTACGACTGTAGAGTTTGTTTTAAACTTTGAGATGAAGTAAAAAAAATCATAAAAAATATAATTATGAAATAACCAAAGTAAATGATACAAATGCTATAAATAAATAAAATTATATTATAATACAAAAAATAAATAGATTATGAAATATACAACACATGTACCGATATAAAATGTAAAAATGATTATAAAAAGATAATGAAATGGACTAATGAAATAATAAGAGAAAAGTATTAGCCATCATTGGCCTAATGAGTAGAGTGTTCGCCAATGGCCCGGGAGACCGGGGTTCAATCCTAGGTCGAGTCATACCAAAAACTCAAAAAATGGTACGTGATCCCGCCTTGCTTAACACTATAGGGTAAGGATCAAGGGTAAAGTGGAGCAATCCAGGGAATGAAGTTGCGCCCTCCCCTGCACCAAGGTGTAGTAGCTATAGAAAAGGGAGCCTTCGGGTCACCTTCGACTAAGGTCGCCAACTTTACTTACTTTACTATTAGCCACCAGGAAATCAGCTAAAAAAGACTAAACTGTCTGGACTTTTAGCACTGAATTCGGTAAATAAAAGGATAAAATCATCTTAGATTTTTGTATACTATATAGAGGTTGTATAGGGTACATATAGCCGTCCTACTTACGACTGAATCGACTTACGACCTGTCAGTCAGAACTTAACCCAGTCTTACAGTTCAGTGTGGTTCGTTACCTTCACAACCTCGGAAAAAGCATCCGAATTGTGCCTTACGTTACCGAAATACGCATCCTAGTATCAATGATTTTAAGCTTACTAACAACACACATGTATTGAACATTCAATTGAAACCTTCATGAGATCGAAAACCATATGTGAGAAATTATCTCGTGCATGAGATATTACTGCTAACCATAAATACCTGTTAGAGTTGGATGGAGAATGAGGTCATTTTCACACGTATACACACACACACACACACACACACCTTCCGAATCAGGCCTTTTTTTGAAGGTGGGACGGGGGTTTAAAAAGTGTCAACTTATAGAGATCGGTGATCAAGTGGTCACTATAAAAAGTGCAGCACTTTCTCTCCGAGTGAAATGTCTGCTATTAAGATATATTCTGAATATACATTAAGACATATCCCCAAACTGAAAAAGTTGCCTTGCTTCAATTGACGATGCTATCAAATTTAATCACATTTTAAGCTTGTCAGATATCCTACTTTTGAACATTAATGGGTATGTCCCATTGCCCATCAATGCGCTGAACATTATTGGGGGGCGGGGAGTTATAAAGCTGACTAAATAGTCACCCCTAGAATTAGGTACCTTCTTCCCGCTGCTGGCGAGTATTGTATTTTGTTAATGTCATTAAGATTTCCATTTCATTTCCAGTCGGCGTTTAGGTTATTTCTCATTTAGTAACCTTTTGTTAGGTTACAACGAAGCCATAAGGAGTTATTGCTCTCATCTGCGATGTTTCAGCACTGCTCCTATCTCCAATGCGCACGCGTATGTAACTTACCTTGTTCTATTTTAATAACAGTTGTGGCAGCAAATGGATGCGTGTGTCTTGGCTTCGAACTGGAAAGCTGACCACCTGTAATATAATAAGGGATTTTAGTTGACTGTTTTGTGCCAATAACCCTCGCCGGCCGACACCACTATGTCAGCTTCCTTAAATCACTAATGGCCATTAGATCAGATCGTCTAGTGGTTTCTCTCATTTCCAACCAGGGGCATTACACATTTTTTTACAGATACGCAAAACATAACCGAGAGGGTGGAGGAAAAGAACAAACGAACACACACGGACTTGGGTCAGCTCCAAGCGCAAGAGGAGGGAGTTTGTGACATTTTGTGCAGCTCTCCGTGCATTTGCAGGCCATCACAGGCGAATATTTGCACGAAACTTCCACAAAGTCATTAGGAATGCTGACTCATCTCTTGACTACACTACTTTTATCTTTTCTGCCTCCTTCTGCTGACTGTGTCCTTCTCTGGACAGCTATCTCAAGTCAACTGTTCTCTTCTGACCTCCTTTGTCAGCTGACTCTCTCTGTTTTCTCTGGGACCTTCCTTCCCTCCTCCACTTCCGGTCTTGCACTCAGGCCCTTTGTGTGGGTTTCGCTCCAAAACAGACAAAGAGATCCTCTGAGTGGCACCAACACAAACGGAAATGAATGCTACCCGTCGTGTCACAGTTTTAGTCGCAAGTTGTTTCCTAGCTAGATGTAGACGTCAACCAAGAGTAAGAAAAAAAGAGGGACATATGAGAAGATTCGAGGCAGTTGGAGAGAGAGAGAGAGAGATTATTAGCGATTATTAGAGAGTATTAGCGAACCAAGACGGTTTGTGTATTCGTCACTTTTTCTCACGATGAGGTTACACGGGGTCCGACTGGAAATTAAGGCGTAGGGCTAAACTCATAGACCCTTGAGAACCGTGGTGGGACAAGCGTCTCTTTGATGTCTTAGCATTACAAACGTCTATTTGAGAACCGTGGTGGTATACACCTATTTGGATTTCGAATTTGTAAATAAAATATAAGGACAATATTACGAATACTCCATCTACCTGTTTATATGTTTTATAACATCAGCAATATTTTCATTTATTTGGTTTCAGTTTCTTTATTTAATATAATATCAACCTTTGTGATTTTTTTAATGCCAAAGCTATCCTTGTAGAATAACAGCAGTGATACTATTTAACTTTTTCTAATGACTTTTCGGCTACAACTAAGGAAACTGACTACAATAATCAAGGAAAATTATTACTTCCTGTGTGTGTCTTAGCCATTGAAGTTTCATTTAAATTTCAGACAATTATAAAAAAGGATTCAGTTTTTCCAGAGTTTTTTGTTTGTTTGTTTGTTTGTTTTTTTGGGGGGAGGAGGTCTTGATGGGTTAAAAATACCTCTTGAAATGTTGTTGTTGAAAAGAATTGTTTTAATGTGTGTACATTTTATAGGACATATTTTCTGCGAATCTTATTTTAGCTGAAACCAGCTTAGTACTTATGAATCTGAAGGAACATTAGTTTCAGCAAATTGATCGTTTGTCGACTCAATGTGATTCTATAGTGACAATTGTAGTTTTGATAATTACAAGAAATAAGATGGAGGAGATACGAGATATGAAAGAATCCAGATTTGGGAGCAAAAAAATAGATTTCTTTTCTGCTTTATCCTGCCCCCGGAGGTGGATACTTCTACTCAGTAATTGAACAACTGTTTATAAAACCTTCAGCACCCCACTCTATCAGGTATTTGGGTGAAGGGCATGGTGTTCTATACTACAGGCCAACTCATGGTGCAACTGAGAGCCAGAACATGGTGCCTATTGAGAAATGTATGATTTTCAGAAATTTTAGAAGAAAATAAAGTCAACCACTTTTGAAAATACTTAGAATAACATTTTGATTCACACCTGAGGATAATAAGATGTGTTGAAAGTTAAATAAATGAAAATATGTATTTTTGCTATGGACACTGATAATTATTAAACAACACAAAAGAGTAATTATGATTTCTGGTAAAAGATATAATACCCAAATACTGAATCAGAAATATTTATATTATTTACAGGTGTCACTGAACCCTTTATTCAATCTATTCCCGACAAATGAATGAAGAGTTTGGTTTAAATTTATATTACAGTTACTGGGTTTGACAAAGAAATCCCGAGAACACTGGAAAACATCATCCGAAGTGTGTATATAACAATCAATCATCTCAGAAATATAGACAAATAAAACAAAATCATTCTAGGAAAGTTTCAACACTTTTAGAGCTGTTTCTTTTTCTGATCTGGGAGTGCTATGTTTGCAAAAATAGAAGCATGCTTTTTCTCCATGTTGAAAAATGAAACTCAGAAATAAGCATAAAAATGTTACTTAATGGTTTATAGCAAGCCTTTTCCCTTATCGTATGGAAAAGGATGAAAAAAAATGATCATTTGTAGGTGTGGTCAAAAAGGACTTTTAGTTTTCAACGGTCAGTTAAATTGGTATATTATCCATACTTTTCATAATAAAAATGGGTTTCATATTCACTGGGTTGATTATCATTTCTTGTGATATATCCAGCTATGTTCACAAGAGCCATTTTTATTTAATTAGAAAGAGATGGTTCAAAATTTTCCAGATTGTAAAATATTTCTTAACCTTCCTTACAAAGTTCATAATCACAAGATGTACATTGGTGATCTGGATTAACATTAAATTCATCAATATTTATTGTTAGCGACCATAGTCGAGGGTGACCCGAAGGCTCCCTTTTCGATAGCTACTACACCAAGGTGTAGGGGAGGGCGCTACTCCATTCCCTGGATTGCTCCACTTTACCCTTGAACCGTACCTTATAATGCTGAGTGTTGATTTAAAAGTAAAGATATCTGGTTAATATGCAGCTTTTCAATACACTGTTGAACATTAATAAAATAGGTCCCACCTGATCCTTGGCGAAGTTAAGCAAATTCTTTTTCTTAAGGATCAGTTGAAAATTTCCCAAATAGTACATATTTATGACTTGTAGCTAAAAGGTATCGACATAGACTAACAATTCTATTGCAAGTATGATGTATGGCAGTAGCAGTGTTTGGGGATAATTGTTTTTTTACGATTACCTTGACTGTCAGCTATATTAAGAGCTATTTTACCAAATTCAATGATAAAATCAAGTCGGGTGTCATTTGGAGATCTGATTTCAGCTTGGAGAGGATCATTACGTAATTTATTAATTTGAAGAGACTTAACATTTAAATTTTTTCCACCATCTCAAAACCTTATTTATGAAGAGGTAAGAATCATTCTTACCTACACTTATTCTAGACTGAGTAAGAAGAGTATCATATGTTTTTTCAGAAAACACTCTGAGGCAAGCAGAACTTGTCTTTCTATTGGCTTTGGAGCAATGGAAATTTCATTTAAATCTGAAAGTTTGACTTGTCCTTCAGATTTAAAACGATATAACTGTTTAAAATGTGCCCATTTTGCTACTCGTGTTACTCTATCATTATCAAAGATTAGCTCTCATGTTTTTTCTGTCAGTCGCAAATTGCGAATATTTTTTAAAGAATGAACATAATCAAAAAGCAAATGTTTATTATCTTCAGTTAACCAAGGTTTTTCAGGAAGTGTAAGATATATATATTTTTTTAAAAGCCTGTTTTACTCGGTTGCCATCACATATAATAGCCTTTACATCTGCTGGTACAGATGTGATGGCCTGGACTGTTAACTCAATTTGTTCAAATAAAATGGCTGATATTAATTTTGAAATTGGAATCAATTTTGTAAGAAATCTTGGACCCCCATTGAGACATTATACCAAGTGCTGTTTGTGCAAGTAGAGATGGATTGTAAACTTATTTACCAAATCGTTGTTTGCCATGATATAGCAACATTTTTCGATATATACTTCTTCATGGAGAATTATGCACCCTTTTAGACTGGTATTAAGAATATTAAATATAGAAAATTTTAAAAATATTTTTCGTTAAGTTTTGAAACTTTTGATGTCATCCCTCCTAATGTTGCTAATGAGGTTAATTGAAAATCGTCTCTTAATCTATTATACAATGTCCGTGATCTTGCATTGTATCCAAAAGCACGTATAACTATATCTGAACTGTATTTTATTCCAACCATTTTTAGAGCCATTGCTAAAACTTATTGACCCAGAATATTTTTCTTGTGATCAAAGGCTATAGAATTTAAATATCGGATGATTTCTTCCAGTTTTAACCAAGTATCGACTGTATTTATACGGTTTTTGGACTGGCTGCTAATATAACAACTCCATAATAAAATGTTTCAAAGCGCAAATTATTATAAATTCTCAAACATAAAGAGAGGAATAACAATCAACAAATTTTGATGATTGAAAAGTTAAAATATTTTCATTTAAAAATGTTACAAATGGACATACAAAGTCTTTTTTGTTGTTAAGCAGACTTTCTTTCAAATTTGTATAATTAATTTTATCTAATTCTAAAAAGCATTAAGTTCATCAGCAATCTGATTTCTGACAGTATTGGAAGTTTTTTTATATTCCTTTGAATAGCTGAGGGTGATGATATTTGACTATTTGGCACACCTGGCCATATAGATGGTAGATGTTTTGTACGTATTTTTCCATGAACTTCTATGGTATCAAAATTTGAAGGGCAATTTTATTGACAAATAACAGCATTGTTAGTAACATTTAGATTGGCATTTGAAACTGATTTTATACGTTGCCCCCCCCCTCTCTCTCTCTCTCTCTCTCTCTCTCTCTCGTCTTTGTTTTTTTGAAAATGATAAACTGGTATTCTATTATTCTCACCACACATAGTTTTGTCTTACTGGCTTCTGTAATTTGTTTTGCAAGCAAACACACAGCACTTCCGGGGTATGGCTAGGAATTAAGTAATATCTGAAATGGTAGATTAAACCTCTTTAACAAATATTTCTCTTACTACTTCAATTTAGGGGTAAATTTTCAAGCTAAATTAATTATACTCCTAATTACAGCTTTTATTCGCCCGGCCTGCCAAAATATACACAACAATAAATTAAAACAAAAAAAATTTAGAGAGTTGCCTTCAGCTTGAGAATCCACTTTTTAATTTAAAAAAAATTGGGTGTAGGTCATGGTTTTGTTTTGGGAATACTGTCAGGTTTGCAGTTTTGCACAATATCATTAATCGATTATCAACAATAAAACTGTTTTAATCAAACAAAAAATAATAATGAATGCATAATGCCATTAAACTAGAAATTAAAATGTTTTATTACTTTAAAACTTTATATTAAATTTAAAAACATTCATAAGTAACCTTTCCTTTAGTTTGGTTATTTTAATACGCTTTAAAGTATATAAGTATAAATATATATAAATATATATAAAGTATATAAATACAAAATATATATAAAATATAACTTTTTTACCTTAAAGCAAAATTCATAATAAAAATAACGCATTTTGTCCTTTAACAACAATATCAGAAAAATATTTAAATAAATGTGATAAGTAAAACGGTATTATCAATATTCTTTTAAAATAAACTTTGCAGTAAAACATTAAAACAGGCACAAAAAATGAAAACATCAAAAGACGTAAAAGGAGACCTTTCTAAAAGAAATTGATCAAAATATTGACATAAACTTCATGTGATAAAATGTAACGAAAAGGCAAATTGTAGTCTGCTCTGTTACGTTAAGAAGAAAGGAAATACAGGAATGAGGACAATAATATTGATGAGTTTCAAGAAGTTTAATGACTGCCAGAAAGATAGCCCATGTGCTGTGAGTTCGTACAGTTGCAAATGATAGAGCCGGAATTAAACATCCAACCTTGAAGTGGGTCTAGGAGTAATGACTAAATGATAAAAGAATGAACTCCTAAAGGAACACTGGCCCAAAGGTTGAATGTGCTCATCTCATGTTGTGATGGTCTGTTACTGCTGCTGGAATCATCAAGAAGAGTCAGTGAAGAAGAGAGTCAGTCTGTCTTGCTCGAAAAATATGTGAGGAAGAGAGGACGAGGGAGCGATACATAGCCTTTTATATTGACCGGGAGGCCACCTAGGCAGAATGGCATCAGTCATTCTCATAGGACGAAATATATAAAATCGAAATCCCAACGGCAAAACGATACCCGCACTAAATAATAATTTGAAATTCTTTCTTTATGCTACAAATGTTTTGTTTTTTTCTTTAATTCTAATAAGTAAAATCATTACAGTTCACCAGTTAGTAACCAATGTAGTAAAAATAATTATTTATTCTTTAACTTTGGAAACAAAAGCGCAAAGAAATTCGCTTTTTTTACTTTTAATGGAAATGTTGGATAAAATTTTAATAGAAAAATGTTAATGAACCTTTCTCTATCAAAATTTCATCCAAATTTATTATTCAAACTTAAACTTTTAATAGAAAAATGTGGACATACGCTAATTTTTATCATGGTTAAAAACCTGAGAAAATTAAACTTTAATTGCGTTAATGTTTCGTTTTCACCCACACTAACAATGTTTTTGTGTGTTTTTTAAACGATATCAAAAATAAATATTAAATTAAGTAATGACATTAAATTCATGAATGAAAAAGATTTTTGATTGATTTTATAATAAAAATAGTTTGCTTTACGTCTTTGAAGAAGCTAAATTAAATTCTGTTCAAATTTGTTTAATGTTTTATTGTTGTGCTTCTTAAGATAAAACAAATTGCTAAAAAAGAATTGTATTTTATCGATAAATAATTCTTTAAACTTTAATTAAAAAATGTTGAACAAACTTTAAGAGGGAAAATGCCAAAAATGAATCAAACTTTAATTTTAAAATCTTAAAGCTTTAAAATTAAGTAAATCTTTTTGTGCGAGTGAATTTAAGCCCTAAAGCTTACTTTTTACAGTTTAAATAAAAAAATAATTCATTAACTCAGACTAAAATAATCATATATACTTACTTCAACTAAATAACTTAAATGATTTTCCAACCAAAGGTAAAATTAAAAGATTCCTTTGAATTTCTTGAGCCGACAACACAAGGGTATATACACAGTACACAGCAGTTAGCTCAAACTGAAACTAAAACGACCTAATTCTCTCTCTGCAATAAAACTGACCTCCAGTCTAATGAGTTGTGTGAGCTATGAAGTGGCCTGTAGTATAGAACGCCATGGTGAAGGGCAAATACATTCTCCTTATATATAGGATATAGGAGGTTTGGGTGCCTTCGGAAAGATTAAGAAGTTGGTCACTTACTTTTTCTTTTCCTCGTTCACTTATCTTCTTTTATTGATTGTTCAAGCTGAAAAGGAATGACGGAAAAGAGACAGGGATACTTTCAAACTCAAACTCCCAGGTTTACAACTATTTCGTGGAATATTTTCCTCGAACAAGTAAAATAGCCGTCCTCCCGATCGAGGGTCTATAGGAATATCAGGAGATTCTTTTTGGCGTCCAGAAGCCCATATTTCAGGCATGTGTAGATTGCTCTTGCTGTCAGAGGCTTCATGGAAAATTGTTATTTTTTTGTATTTATTCATTTTATTTTGTGTTTATTTTATTTTTATTTATTTATTTATTTATTATCATTGGATTTTTTATTTAATATTCAATCCCTACATATATACCTTATCCAGAAGCGTATCTTATTTAATGCTGCTATAGATCTGATGCATGGGGAACTAAATATAGTGGTCTCCTTTTAGGGACTTATAGGCGGAGCTTCCGACAATCACGTGACATTTCGAGAAGCGAGTTCAATCTCTTTTTAGTCGCAGACACCAATCAGAGATGACTCCTCTCTTTGGTCTCTGTTTTTTGGAGCAGTACATGCGTGCAAATTATCCTATGTGAACTTTTTCCAACATTAGAAAAATATAGATTTTTAACCGCTGTTATTCAGCATTTCTTGTTCCGTGGAACAGCTTTTGCAACCCTTTTATATGGTTTAGGATAGTTGTCATGTTTTGTAATTATGTGTAATATATGTGTATAAAATGTATGCTATTTTAGTCTAAATGGACTTTGTTTTTCCTTACCGAATTATTCTCTGTTAGGTTATCATTCAGGATTCATTATAGAAAAAAAAAACTGGTAGTAGTCTCAATGAATACCACACACTATAAATTCCTATTGAATAATTCATTATTTTAACTATGGTTTTTTAAAGATGTAAACTAGCCTGAATTTCTTAGATGAAAAATTATTAGATAGTTAGTTTATTCGAACTATTGTCTTCATCTTGATTATCTGTGGAAATTTGTTAAGGAACTGGTTATCCTGTTTCACCGGATATCAGCAGCCCCTTGGGGTCACGTGGTGTCCACTATTAAAAAAAAAGAGCTACGACTGAAGATTCTTCCTCTTTTTGCCACTCCCACCGCTGTTAGCAACAGGTCCATTCGTAGCAGCCCTTGACGGCAAACATAGTTGGTACCTTCCACCAGCCAGGACCCAAGAGCGACGAACGCACGTGCTGAGTTAAAAGGAACAGGACACACAGCTAAGTTCCAGCAGGTATTTTATCTGCAAACCAACCTTACCTTATCTTAAACTTTACCATACCTTACCTTACCTTACACCTTTACTTTATAACTTTACCTTATAACAACCTTACAACTAAACCTTACAAACCTTACAAAACCTTACCACCTATCTGAACCTTGAACTCTTACAAATTCGTTGTTTGTTCCATTTGGTGTAAAACCCCGTTTATTGTTGTTATTGTTGTTGTATATAAATTTTGTTGCACTAAAAGTCGTTCGTCTCCTTTCTTCAAAAGCTGTCACCCAAATCTCTACTGCTGTTGAAGTACGGTTTATTCTTTTACAAAACGTAGGAACAAACCGGGCTTTTCGGGGCTTATAAAAAATCCCCATATATCATCGTCACAACTTTTTCCACTGTTGGTTGTATAGTGTGAGTTGTAGTAAACTTGGCCTTTGGAATTAAATGGAAAATAATTTCGACAAACAAGAAAAAAACCAGAACAAAGAAATTCCGGAAACAAATAATAACAGTGACTTATCTTCAATTATGTGTTATGATCGAGAGAGTGTTTAGTTCGCAACTATTTTGGTGTCAGAACCAAACTTTCCGGAACAATTCTTTGAGTGGATATGAACTTGTAGGTAACGAAAAGAAGATTACTCACTCGAATATTTTCTCTTTTTTTTTTTTTTTTACTTTTATTTTGAGCTAGTTTCTTATGCTTCTGAATACTTTAGGGTCTAATAGTAGGATGAGTTCTTTTTACAAATCATACTTTTAGTGAAGAAAATTGTTAAGTTGTTACGTTGGTTCCTCGCTATGTTGTTGTAAATAAAGGAGATGGAACGAGATATTGAAAAGTTTATATGAGGGTTTAATGGCAGCCAGAATAAGGGGACCCTTACGCTGCAAGTCTCGTAGGAAGGAAGGAAGGAAGGAAGGAAGGAAGGAAATAACTATTGAGTTGAGAAGGAATTATAGCAGCTAAATGCCTGAGCGAATGTGTGTTGCTACTGTCAAGGCATTATTGAATGTCTGAGCGGTTATGTGTTGCTGTAGACGTGGAAAAAGTCGTGTTTGCTGTTTAAGGACAGGAATGATGTAGTCACCCATAAATGTGTGGTCCTGGTTGTAGTAGGAGAGAGGCATGAAAGTCTCCAGATAATGTTGCCCAGGAATGAGGTAGCTGGATGTCTGAGCGATTTGCACGTCGCTGTAGACATAGCAAAAGTTAGAGGCGACATGAAGGTGTGTCACGACCCGTTCACAAACAAACAGATCAGATTACTCATACCCCTACAAACACAACATCCAGCTACGACCGGAAGTGACGAAACCTTTTACGGCCCTGGCGTACGGTTACAGCTACGAAAAGGCAATAAATTTCATTTTATAACATTTACAGAACACATCTGCCAAAAGTAACTCTATTAAAATGGAATTAATTATCTTCGGTAGCCTATATTAGACTAAAGAAGGACTTTAGTTTCACGACTAATTCTAATTGACGAACTTTCTATTTACGTAGCCCAGCAAAGTGACATAGCATTCCCTTCATATAAACAAGGATCCTGCGGGCAAAAAAAAAAACAGTTCGTTTTACGAAGCTCTCAGGAGCCCGCTCTCAGAGCGAGGCTACCCAGGGCTGAATCCTACTTTTCGTGGTCGCATTCGCCTTGCCCCAAGGCTGAATCCCACTCGTGGTCGCATTTGCCTTTCCATCTCGTAGATATGCAAAAAGATCCTTTTAAGGGCCATTAGAGGTCTCCTTCTGCGAATTGGAGTATCTCTGACGGTCCTTACAGACTCGTCGAAGCAGAAGGCCCGGAGGCAAACACGAAGAGGATTCTAAGACCATCCGGTCTTAACCATTCGGTCGGTTCCGTTGTCCGTTTGGCTGCACAGTACTAAAGGCACGGGTTAGCCTTTAGCTACCGCTTCCCATTCTGCACAGCGCTAAGATACCGCCAATCTTAGCCGCGGCCTCCTGGCCTGTTCGCTCGATACGTCCGCACAGCTTTGGCACTGCAAAGCCTTAGCTACCGTCCCCGATACGTCCGCACAGCTTTGGCACAGGAAAGCCATAGCTACAGTCTCCGATACGTCCGCACAGCTTTGGCACGACAAAACCATAGCTACCATTTCCGATATGTCCGCACAGATTTGGCTCGGAAAAGCCTTAGCTACCGTCTCCGATACGTCCGCACAGCTAGGGGCACGACAAAGCCCTAGCATCACCGATTCGCTCGCTCGACTTCGTATGTGCTAAGGTCTGGCAAACCTTAGCCACGGTTTCTCTGTCTGTTCACTTGGTCTGCAGTTCTAAGACACGGTTAAGTCTTATTCTTCACGCTCGCTTGACTCTACGCGACCAAGCTGCCAACACCAACTTCGACCACGGCGCTCCAGCAATGCAGCATCCAGTCCACGTACGACTCGCTGTACGGACTGCCCTAGCATTGCAGCATATAGCTCACGTACGACTCGCTGTACGGGCTAGCAACCACATCGACACACCCCCGGTTTATCCAATATACTTCAAAAACCGGGACATCGATCTACCAGCCTCGACCAACATCAGCTACCTGCACCTAACATCCAGCTGCACCTATCTACAACTTGACCAACGTCAGCTACCCGCACCGGACGTCCAGCTGCACCTATCTAGGACTCGACTAACGTTAGCTACTCGCATCGAGCGTCCAAAGACCTCTGGTATTTTCGCCACAGAAGCCTTTTTTTATATAAAAGGGACGCAGCGCCACACTGCCGAGTTGTGTGAATAGAAAGTTCTTCTATAAAAATGGACGTAAAGATAAATCACTCCTTTAGCCTGATATAGGCTAGCGAAGATAATTTATTCCATTTTTATAGCGTTGTTTCTGGCAGAAGTGTTCTGAAATTATTGTTAATTTTAATTTATCCCTTTTTTTTAGCAGAAACGAGAGGTCAAGGTCGTTAAAAGGAGCCTCGTCACTTCCAATCATAACTGGATGTTGTTTTTCTAGGGCGAGCGAGTAATCCGATGTGTTTACGTTAGTGAACAGATCACGACAACGATACAAGACCTTTTTAAAGTGGGTCCGGGCGCAGAACCTTAGCCCAGACACGCCCAACATTTCCAAAAATGCCTTGGGTCCCATCGGTATTCCCCTAAAAAGGGCGCCTCAGGTGCCAGGAGATAAACCTAATCCCCTCCGAGGAGGAGGGTTAGAACCTGGGGGACGGTCCCTTGAGGCTCGAGGAATAAGTCAGTCTCGACCGCGTGACGCGAATGCTTGGCACCCGCGTCAGGCTACTTTGACTGACAACCGTGGCTTGAAAAGTGGATCAACTTAGGTGTTTGTATTTCAAGAATCAAGGTATACGCCCACAAGTAGTTTTTGGACCAATCGAAAGTTGGGTTAATTGTAATAATTTTCCGCCTTTTTTTGGATCCTAAAATTTGTACAAAATTTGACTGTTTGCGCTCTGGTTGAAATATAAAGTTGTCCACAAATTAACGGAATGTTACCATTCAAATGAGGTTAAAACAGATGATATAGATCAATGTTAACTATAAATCAAATCTAAGGCTATGGTAAAAATAGTGGTTTATAAAATAAATGAAAATAATCTTTTTTATTTCTTACGGAGAATTTTTAATGAAAATTTCTATTGTTATTATAATTATTCAAATGAATTTGTTAAATAAAAGTATTTCATTTTAAAAGAAACCTGGTACAATTGAAATTTGTTATATTTACCACTGGAATATTTTTTTACTTATGTTTTATTCGTAGTATTAAGCTCAGTCAAAAAAGATACATGAAATAATTTTTAATACTAAAATTAAAAATAAATCAACAAAATGTCTGTCATATTTTATCTTTTTTATAGAAAATTAAATCTTTTTGTTTAAATACGAAACTACGGAGAATAGTGACTAGCTTTGTAAAAAAATAAATAAATAAAAAGCAAATCAGTCGGTGTTCTGAATCACGTTGATAATGTTTTCTTCATGGTTACGATGTCGTCAGGGTCTTATTTGTTCAATCGTACGAGCTACTGCGGGTAGGAATAAGCCATGTCATCTTCAAAATACAATCGTCCGGGGTTTCGTTTCTGAACACGGTAATAAAACGTAATTTCCAGCTTTTATATATATATATATATATATATATATATATATAAATTTTTTTTTCTCACCTAATATTGAAGAAATTTGAGACCCTTCATATTTTATTTCCATTTCTCTTTATTTTGTTGTTTTTACATTCTGGTTATGGCATTTTCATTGTCTAAGTTAACTTTTAAAACTTTTCGGAGATTTGTCTTCAAAATGACCTTCGTATAAAACAGAAATGATACTCCTAATTATCTACTCATTTTGTTATAAACAATTTTTTCAGTTTTTAGTTTTTAACTTTATATTTAAATATGCCGTGTTTTTAGCTATTAGACTATTGCGTGTATATATATATAATATATAATTTCAAAAGCCACCTTACCGGCTTGGCTTAGAATACACTGTTTACCTTGCACAGGGGTAAGACTCTTTAAAAAAAAGTAGGTTGTCTCCTAGATATGACACAACTGCATCTGATGGAGAGGTTCCAGGGCCCAAGGTCTAGGATTGTGACTCCGTAATAAAAACGTCTTCTTTTCATTTTTTCGAAAAAAATCTTTTGATTACTATCAATTAAGCACCAAAGAATGCGATTTTTTTATGGAATGGGGGTCAATTTGCCATGTAAATGTCTTGTAAAATGTACCCCGACCGGTGCTTATCGAAAATCCAAATCTATTTACATTTTGAGAACCCATGGTGAACACTGCCCTTTTTTTACTTTTTTTTTTTTTTTTAATTTTGGTCATTTTTAGAAAGATTTCGTGGCGGCCCGTAGAAATCTGCGTAGATATCTGCTGATAGATGTTAGAGAAATAGCATCAAGCAGTAACAATTTATGAGGGAAATACGCAAGATTTTAATATTTTTTTTAATTCAGGAACAACAATTATTCTAGCCCAGCTGTGGACCGAAGCCAAGCTAACGCCCTATTACCTTCCTCAATGGACAAAGAGGTTGCTTAAACGCAACTATTTCAGCTTTCAATGATTGGTGATACTATTTGTCGCTGCCTCCCACCAGACAGGACTTGACACAAGGTCAAAAGCCCGAAGGCCGATTAAAGTTTCAATGATTGGTGATGATGCTGCGCCAGCGCTCGATATAAATGACTTTATACCAGCGAATACTGCTCAATCGTGTGTATAGACTTGATAATTACAATAAGCACCGGTCGAGGTGCATTTTACAAGACATTTAACATAGCAAATTGAACCACCCTCGGAAGTCCCACAAAACATACCGATCTTTTTTAATCGGATTCTTTGATGCTTAATCAAAATAGTAATCAAAAGAAATTTTTCTAAAATAAAAAAAAAATGTTTTCACCATTGGGTTGCAACCTTATACATTCACCGGCTTCTGTTCTGAGAAGTGTGAGTACCCTTTCATTGCCATTACTCCCAGGTCCACTCTGTATTGCCTTTGGGGTCCCATAGATCTATTTGAAAATTATTCGTATTCAATAGGAATACTTCATGCCATATAAATTATTTGTAATTTATTTGGTAACACCCTCCCCATACAAGTCACTTGGATATAACACTAAACCATCCGATGGTGAGAGTCTAGTCTTAGAACTTAGGAAAATGTGGAGTACCCCTTCTTTGCCAGAACTCCCAGGTCCACTCTGACCTGGAGTGGTAGTACCCATCTATGGGTCAAATAGAAATATTTAATCATTTACTATACTTGAAACTATATAAATTACGTTGAATAGAATTATTAGTATTAGATAGCAATACTTGAAACAATTTAGTATCATGGGTAGGACATTAAACTGCATCTGATAGTGAGGCTCCAGACTTGGAGTTTAGGGAATGTGGAGTAACCCTTCATTACCCTTACTCTCAGGTCCACTCTGACCCAGAGTGGTAGTACCTGTAAGGTACCATCTATGGATCAAATAGAACTTTTCAATCTTTTACTAAGGAATATTATTAATATCATATAGAATCATTAGATAGCAATACTTGAAACCATTTAACTATGTGCAAATAAATGATGAATAGCAATATCAAATAAATGATGAATACTCAGAGTGGGCCTGAGAATAATGGCAATGAAGTGGTATTTCACATTTCCCAAAGCTCCAAAAGTGGACCCACACAAACAGATGGTTTTGTGCTAAGGGAATTTGTTTGGTTTGGTTGTGTTGTGTTTTATATCATATCAAGTATTGTTGTGTTGTGTTTTATATCACATCAAGTATTGTTGTGTTGTGTTGTGTTTTATATCACATCAAGTATTGTTGTGTTGTGTTTTATATCATATCAAGTATTGTTGTGTTGTGTTGTGTTTTATATCATATCAAGTATTGTTGTGTTGTGTTATATCATATCAAGTATTGCTATAATACTTGAAATCATTTAACTGTGTGTAAATAATAAATTGCAATAATTGAAGTCATTCAACTGTGTGCAAATAGAATTATTAGTATTAGATAGCAATACTTGAAACCATTTAGAATCATTAGTATTAGCAATATGTAACCTTTCAAATGAATGGAAATAAATAATTGATATTAAATAGGATTATTAGCATTCGATAAGAATACTTGAAATCATTTATCTTTGCGCAAACAGACAAGCTCTTATTAATTTTAAAATAATGTTACCTACAAACAAAATACTTACAAATCATATACATAATACATATCAACAAGATTTAGCATTAGATACAATGATATAATGATAGCATTAGATACAATGATATAAAACACAACACAACCAAACCAAACAAATTCACTTGACTCTTTCTTGCTATCTGTGCTGATAAGCCATTAATTTTAATAGGTCCTCTAAACAGCATCCAGTGTCTGCACAACTAAATTATTTGCATTAAGTATAGTTACTTGAAGCCATAATTATTTACTAAGAATTATTATCATTAGTGACTTAAAACCATACAACAGTCTGCCCAGTCACCTGGGGCTGTAGAATAAACTGACTGCATCTCTGCAGAGGAGTGTCCTAGATATGATACTAAACAATCTGATGGTGAGGTTCCAGTAATGATGGAGCTTTGGGGAATGCAAAGTACTCCTTCATTGCTATCACTCTGGCCTGGAGTGATAGCACCTGAGAGGGTCCTATCCATGGGTCAAATAGAACTAAACTGCATACTTATGCTAAACTGAATTCATTGAAATAGAACTAATTTGACATTTAAACTGCATACTTATGCTAAACTGAATTGTTTGAATAAAGAACTGTTTTGATATTTAACTGTGTGTAAAGAAAATCTATACTTATACTAAACTGAATTGTTTGAATTAGAACTCTTTGACTAAACTGAATAGCTTGAAATAGAAATATTTTTACAATGAAACTGTGTACTCATGCTAAACTGAATTGTTTGAAATAGAACAAACTATTTGTATAAAAATGGATTTGGCATTAAATAACCTACAAAGGTTGATATGCCATAAAACCCTAACAACCAACCAACATACAACTGTTTGTAAATTATTTGTATTGAATAGGAATACTTGAAATCGTATATTGTGTGCCAAAAAATGTTTAGAAACAATAACACAAAAATGTTAATATGAATGTACACTGAACAAGATTTCCTAAGTAACAAAATAAAATCACAATATGCACCTTAACATTAACAAATTGAAATTTGTTGAAAATTTTTGGAAAATAAAATTCCGACTTCTTGAAGAGAACTTTCGTTTCCATCAGACATTCACGAATTTGTATAGCGAAATTATCATTTTACATTTTCTGGAGAACTTTCATTATGTCAGTAAATTTCAAAAATAAAAGCAAGGGGAAGTAACTCCCACTAGACGAATTACCACAGGTTGTATGAAGACTCATGTCCACTCATATATTATTTCCAGATTAAGCCCCGTCGTGTATTGATTATCCATCTGTATTATCCGACCCTTGTTAATTCGATTCTCTCTGCATGCCCATTTTTTTCAACTTTGTTTATACATTATTATGAATCTTTAGTTGTATCTCAACTAAGCTAAGCTTAGTAAATCACATTATTTCCAAATGATGAGATGATGATATGAGCAAACCAAGAGGAGGAGAATGATGATAACGATAATTTTTTGAATTTTTTTTTTTCCTGATTCTGGGTAGAGAGAAAAAAATAATACCAGTCCTTATTGGAGCACTGGGACTATTTAAAAAAAATTCAGTGAAATTGTCAATAGTATACCTGGAGAGCCTGACCTATATGAAGTACAGAAAATTCTTTCCTCCAACCAACAGCTCTACAATATATGCCTCACAAAAAATAACCATGCTAGAGTCAGCAAAACTATTGGTATTACATTAGCACTAATAAAAATTGGTCATCCAGGATGACTGACTCATTCTTTCATAATGAAATAAAGAAATGGAAATTGATGATTTAAATAATTTTTTTGTTAATGCACAAGTAGGATTAGTTTCCTCTTATTTCTATTTCTTGAACTTAACAATATAAAACAACTGATCAAACATTTTCTTTCATTTTATTTTTACCATTAAATCAATATGTAAATTAATGTTTTATGATAAATTATTCATAATGTTTTATGAAACGTTTTGCTTTTATACCATTAAACTGTAGAATTACCTTAAAAAATATTCATAATAATGAGTAAAATATTTTTTTCTAATTGTATTACATTTAAAATTAAAATTATAAATGCAAATCAAATTGGAAATATAAAACGATGTAAATTTTCGTAATTCAATGAACCATATTACTTTTTAAAAAATGATTCCACAATCTTTTTTTTTTTTTTTTAAAGTCTGAATTTTTTTAATGTGGTCAATATGTTTTTACACTAGTTGAAGTACCCATCTGCACAGGGTAAAACATCAAAACTTAAATCACAGCTTGTTGTAATATCACTAAAACAATTCTTTAAATTCTGGTTTTAAAAAGTTATCAACAGCAGATGTGGTGTCATCATATGAACTTTTCAGCTCACCCTCACAATATTATTTGTTTACTGATGAAAAATAAATGTTTAATTTGTTCCAAAATTGTCAAATTCTCTACTACAGTAGGAGTTATTTCTTTTTTGCTGGTTTTGTGTTTACATTTTCACAGCACATCCTGGTTATATCTATATGTGCACCAGCATGCCAGGACATAATTTGGGAACCACTTTTTGTATGAAAGAATTAAACATTGATTAATTTTTTTACAGAAACAAATGTTATATAAATGAGGTACTTTTTAAATGTTTGTTTTTTGTTTGTTTTCATTGCAGATGACTCAAGCACAGATGACAATAATAATCCCAAAAGTTATTCTTTTCGACAAAATAATAATTATGATGTCTTGTATGATGGACATATTCAATTAACTCCTTTTCAGAGAGTTCTTCTCACTGCTGGATCAGCTGCTATGTGTTTATATAACCCTGTAAGAGATGGTCAGTATCTTTTAATATTACAAAAGTTGTTCTGATGTCAGGTTTAATCATTCATAATTTAGTTATCCTATGAGACACTAGGAAATTTAAGCAGTCTTTCATCACATATGGTTAAGGAAAGTTGACTCAATATTAATTTGATCTTTGAATTGAGTTGAAAGATAACAGATATCCCCTGTAAAAATATTGTACTTTTCATTATATTTTAAGTCAAAATCAAGTGATATTTTTACTTAAAATTTAGTTAAGTAATCATTATATTAACTAATTTTCATTGAATTGTATATCGTTGAGTAAAAAGAAAATTATTTATCTTGAAAGTTTGTTTTTTTTATTTTTGAATAAACTGATTCAAAATTATGTACCTTACTAAATAGTAGAAATTGAAATCCTTTTTCTTTTTTCTTTTTTTTTTTTTTCAATTTATTTCTCAATGACACATTAAACAAAAAAGAGTCATCCATTCTGAGCAGCAAGCTTCTAAAATTAGTAGATAAGTTCACATACCTCAGCAGTAACATCTCATCTCTTAAAAGTAATATCAACATACACCTAGTGAAGGCATAGAATACTATTGAAAGATTATCCATTATAAAGAAATCTGATCTATCCGATAAAATAAAATGAGATTTCTTCCAAGCTGTAGCTGTGTCTATACTACTATATGGATCCACCACACAGATGCTAACAAAACACAGAGAAAAGGCTAGATAGGGAACTATACAAGATTACTGTGTGATATTTTGAACAAATCCTGATGGCAACAAAAAAGCAGCTATATGGCCACCTACCTCTCATCTCACAAACCATTCAAATAAGACAAGATATACAGGCCACTGGTGGAGAAGCAACGACAAACTCACAAGTGATGTTCTCTTCTGGACTCCAACAAATAGACACGCTAGTTTTGCCCCACCAGTAAAAACTTATTTACATCAGCTCTGTATGGACACAGGATGTAGCCTAGAAAACCTGCCAAGAGTGACTGATGATAGGTACGGATGGAGTGAGAAAGTCAGGGAACTCTGTGCTGTCAGTGTGACTGGATGATAATGATATCAAATATAACTGAATCACCAATGACTGCTTTTTCAAAATTGTTCAAAAGGGAAAACAACTCATTAAGTGTTTGAACTTTGCTGCTTTATTTTCTCTATTTAGTCTAAGACTGTTGAAGCTGGAAGAAGTAGAAAATGGACACAATGTGCAGGTTAGCTTCTTCATTCTTCTAGGAACAGAATTTTCCTTGTATCTTTGATTGGTTCCCTGTTCACACAAACATTTGTCTCCTCATACCCCAGCCACCAAAAGAGAAAAAGAGACAGAATTACATAATCTATTGGCTTATAGAATACCTCGCCTCTACTTTCACCTTAGGTGGATGACATTGTCCAGCCAACCTCAGTAAGTCCCAGTCTGGACTGTTAGATTGAGCATATCTTCTTACACCTAGTTCACTGGAAGAGATGTTGAACTTTGTAACCTTCTCTTTCTTTTAGTCACTGTTTTTTGATAACTTATCTATTTGCAACCCAGTACCATTTACTTAGAATGTTGCACAAAGCTTTCTGAACTGTGTATTGTGACACTTTAGTGTCACCAATAATATCTAATAACCTTTTCTTTCTTCAATTATCAAGTAAATTTTTCATTAGATTATATCTTTTCATATATATTTTGAATTATACATTTTACTTGTCTAACAAAACTTAATCAATCAGTAATGTTTTGTAAAAATTTTCTTTTATAAAAGTTTGTTGCCAAAGCAAAAAGTCAACTAAACTTTTGTTTTTAGATATTTGATAACATCTTCAAAGTGCTTTTTCTAGTTTAAAAGCCCAATTATTTCTTTCAGACATGATCAGTACATTTGGAGAGACAACAGGTCAAACAGCCCTGAAAAAAATGCGTGATAAAATGATGCAAGATCCTGAGGGACAACTGATTCTCGAGTAAGTCAATGTGAATGATTGTTAGAATAAATAAAATAATAAATATATAATTAGAATTAAAGTATCTTTACTGGGTGATCCTTAACTTTTGACCTTGTACCAAACATGACCAAATTCATGTTGAACTCAAATTGGTCTCATATGTTGCATCAAAACTTAAGAATTTTACATTTGTGGCATCTATAAGCTGGTTGACAGATGGAATAAGGTTCTAGGAAGCAATGGAGATTATGTTAATGATTAAATATTTCTATTGGCATAAGCTTTTTATTTATATATACTCTAAAATCAAACATTACATTCATTCCAATCTGATACATCCAGTCTGCCCTACTATTTACCTACATTTGGATTGGGGACAGAAGAAATGAATTTATGTTTTTCCAATGGGCATTGGTGAAAAGTGAAATGCAAACAGCTTTGTCTCGGATTTGAACTTGGTTCTTCAAGTCCATTTCCTTACAATGATAACTATTATGTTGCACAAAAAAAGGAAAATATTGTTTGTGTAGTCTATCTTTCAATTGCTTAATATACTCAGATGAGTTGATTGAAGTATTTTTCTATTTGGTAGGTTAAGATAACTTTAACCAAAATATTGGGAGGCAGGCCCCATGGCATAATGGCTAAAGCATTGGACTGCAACCTCAAAGAAAGTGAGTTCAAATACCACTTCTGCTATTATGTTCAATTTCAGACACACCCTTGGGAAAGGTATGATCCCTCTTATCCCTCCCGCAAAGTGTGGGTTAAATAGTTATATCACTGCTGTTCTTCTATAAGGATGGCTTTGGCATTAGATAACACACAAAGGTTGATATGCCAAAATATTGGGCTTCTAGCTTCAAAAAGTTCAGGCTATGTACTTGGTGCAGTTCTTCTTACAAAAACTTGATAGCTTGGTGGTCACTTGGCCATTCCCTCCTATGGAGCCTCTGAGGAAGGGCACAAAGTCTAATGAACGAACTTTGGGAGGGTGTGGGCGTCTATGAATGATAGATTATCTGCCCCCTATTCAATAAAAATAAAGAACAAACTAACATTAATTTGATGTAGACTTAAAAGCAACAAAATTATTCTGATTTTTCCTCCCTTGCAGAGAGAAACCAATTGTTAGTACAGAAACTATTGACCTTGAATATCTCGATAGTCTTCCTGACGGTACACTGGGTAAAGAATACTGGCGATTCCTCAGCTACAATGTAAGTTGGATCATTCATTCATTTTGTTTCTATTTATTAAACAAATTATGTTTTAAATTATTGCTTTATCATTATTCACTAATGTGTTCTAATTTTGGTTGTTGTCTCAGTCAAGTTTCAGCCATTGTAATTTCTGCCCTCCTTCAGGTGTTTGTTTCAGTCAGTAACCTTCTGGGAATTTTAAACCAAACCTTTTATTCAATCTATAGAGATAGATTTTCATTCTGCTGTCCATGTTCAGAAGATATGTTATATCAGTTATTTCTTCTTTAAGATGCCACTTCCACTTAATCGGAACATGACTTTTTCATTCACTATATGACTCAGGAGTTGAACTCGTGACAACTAGTTAACTAGTATTCAATGACCATAATTAATCTAAAAAATTCAGAAATTATTTTGTTATGAGTTTTGATTAGTATAACTTGATTTTTCAAATTACTTAGTAATTAAATTTGAAGAAATTTTATCAAAATATATGAAAAGAATTGTGTACCATAGCCCTGATATGGCTATGTATGTACATCGAATGTTCATAAAGATAGAACATAGGAATCTCGAAATTCGAAAAACACTTACGACTTCTTTGTTCAAGTACAAAACTTTTTATTACCTTTGAGTTTAAACGTTCTTCGACATAAGGAGAGAGAGGCACAATCTTTCTATGCTGGCTTTTTTATCTGACCCCCCCCCCCCTCCATCTCGTGCAACACCAGCCCAAGGCCTCGCGAGCAAGTGAAAACCAACCGCCTTCCCCGAGGCAGGTCTCATCTCAACTAACTGACTTTTTCAAAATCTCCCAAAATCCTCCACGCACTTCTGGTGCGTGACGTCATTTGCACTCGCTAGCTCCCATTTTCCATCTCAGGCTATTGTGACATCTCTGAGTGACACGTCCACTCTGCACACATGTGAACACCTGTGTTAATGTTGCACCTAACTAACCCATGTGCTGAGCCAAACGGTTCTCACCCTAACTAAACCCAAAGGCATAAACCGAAATCCCTCGGCCATTATATTACAATTGTTTGCACATGAAAAGGTTTTTTAAATATAAAAATGAGTTTTTAAAAAATCAGAATGCTCAACACAGGTTGGAAGAAGTAGATAAAACCAAAAACAATTTAGGGTTCATTTACCTCCTCTTTTGTTGCTGCATTACTGTCAATTTCATGCAATCTTCTGGAAAGGAAGAAAATTAAAACCTTCAGATGTGGTCAACAGGTAAAAATGAAGGAGACAAGTATCAAAAAATGCCTCAGAGATGCAAAATATTCCTCTACAATATGAGAAAAATGGAATTGGAATGGTAGAGGTAGGAGAAAAAAAATTTATATATATATAAGAGAAAATGTATGAAAAATAAGATTGACACATATCGCTGCTTTCTTATAGTGAAACATGTCAATCTGATTTTCTATATTGTATTCTTCTTTCTCATTTCATTTCATGCTTTATTCCTAAGGATATGTGGGTAGTATAACAATTATCAGCTAGCAAATCCTGGCTGAAGCAGCTTGCATTCTCTTCTTACTAATGCTCTTAAGACATGAATCCATCTCTTTTTTGCTATTGGTAAAACAAGGCCACTTGGCTTTCTAATGTTAAGCAACCACTAGTCCCACTTTCCATGATTTTACTTTACTTTAAATCTCAGTTAAGGAAAATGTTTTGGATTATAAACTGTTGGTTCTAATTATATACCAATAACATACAACTGAACCCATATATATATATATATATATATATATATATATATATACAACCAAACTGTGGTTTACTGTGTGAACAGGAAGGTTAATTTGTGAATTAATCTTTAAAATTTGATTTTAATAAATAGTTGAATGTTATTATTGATTTCTAATTGTTTGGTTTTATCTTAATGAATGTGAGCAAAAATAAAACTTGAATTAATTAATTTAGTTAAAATAAGAAAATTTAGCAATAAAAATCAAGAATGATGGAAAAATCCAGCATCCAAGCTGTTCTATTCTTCAATCATACCCCTCCATTTCAAATATAATAATATTAAATGTTATTTTTTAATTTATTTATTTTTGCTTTGCCCAATATTAATATTTTTTAATGCATAAAAGCAATTCTATAATTTTAATCCTATAATATTAATATTTTTCAATGCATAAAGCAATCCTATAATTCTAAATAGAAATCAATTAAAATAAAATAAAAATAAGGGTAATTTTTTTTTAAGCATTCTTATTTAGATTCATTAAGATATTTGCACCTGGAATGTTCATAATTTTGCTCATATGTTTAGATATATATATAATTTTTTCAGAACTGACTTGATATTTTTTTTCTGAAGACAAATGTACATTTGAAATTACCTCCCCACGCCCCTATTTCATAATAGTTGTATTTGCATATGTAACCACTATTATGAGACTGAGATGGTAATATTTTAGATTAAAAATCTCAAGGCACTCAGACATTTTTTTTAGTGAGGTGGGTGTCTAAAATACACCACATCTATGAATAAATAGTAGAATAGACTAGACTCTTTATTTTTGGTACAGAACCAGTCTATAAGAAATAATTGACTTCAAATTAGATAACCCTTACTTAAAAACTGACCTTGTGACGGGGGGGGGGGGTAAATATATACACCAACACAGAATGTTGTTATAGTTTTCATTTCTAAGAATTGTTTTTCCAGGTATGTTTCTATTTTTACCCTTACACTCAAAAATTAATTTGTTTTAGTTGGCCTTTCTCTTTTTTATTTCTTTCTCTCATTCCAGGGTTTCGATCCAGATGGTAGGCGTCCCGTCCATTTTGTAGATGACCCAGAATTAGTGTACGTAATGCTTCGATATCGCCAGATTCATGACCTACTTCATTCACTGATGGGCATGCCCCCTCACATGCTGGGAGAGGTGGTCATCAAATGGGTGGAAGCTATTCAGACTGGTTTACCAATGTGTTACACTGCAGCCATCTTTGGACCACTTCGTTTTGGACCCAAGTAAGTATTAGTCCCATCTATAACAACCAAATAGAAATAACTGGAAAACTTAACAAGATTAAGTACAACTAAAAAATTTCATTGATCCAAAATTTAATATCCTTTGAGTACTAAAAGAGATGTTTTGTCTTTTTTCACATCTAAACATTAACCTTTTGAAGCTGTAAGCTTGATATTTGATGCTGAGTGACATTTTTACTATATTCTGTAAACCTGATATTTCAGGTGAAAGGGAAATCATATTTCTGGGTATAACATCTGGTGATGAGACTCCAGATCTGAAACTTTAGGGAGTGTGAAGTCACTTCATCATTATTTACTGGAGCAGGGGGATTAAATGTTATTAAAAATTCAATGCAATTATATGTAGATGATTACTAGCTATGTTTTACTAATATAGTTTTAACTTTTCTAACATGAGCAGTCAGTATTTGTGCTGCAACCTGAAAGCACTAAATTTTGGGCCAGGAATCTCACTTTCTACTTCACTATTGCCTTATCTATAAAATGTTGTAATCTGTTATTTTACAGCTTGTAAAACTGTAAAATAACAAATTATAATATTCAAATTTTCAGTTGTTTTTTGCCCTCAGATTAAATAAGAATCAACCATTATATAAATCAATAAAATTTGTTGATCAATTCAGAATTGAAGATTTGTTTAATGTAAATAAAATTCTAGTACCAAGGATTGTATTAAACTGTCCTGCCCCCCAGAAAAAAAGCAGATCTATTCTTTGTAACAAAGTGGTTTCATGTCCAACATTTCTTTGTCTTGTTTTGGTTGCCCCTCTTTTCTTTCATTGAATTTAAATATATGAATAAAATTTTCATTCTGTTGAAATCCAGCAACTGCAAACCCACCAATATCATATACAAGGGAAGACTGGAATATATCAAGCTACTTTTTAATATCTCAAAGACTCATTACATGGACTCATGAGACCTTACTATAAACCAATACTCACCCATGGACTTACTCAGTCAGCAATGACAGAAGCACACTTAGCATAATGATTATCATTGTAGGAAATGAAAAATGTGACCCAAATTCAAATCTTGGCCAAGGCTGTGTTTGCATTTCACTTCATACTAATGTTCTTGAGAAAGGCATGACTCCATTTGTTAAACCAGCCTTACTCCACTTAAAGAATTGATCTTGTGAGGGTTTAAACTTGTATAGTCATGACATTCATGTCTTATATAAATTATGCACACTTAATCCAACAGTTTCATTACTTACACATATCACCACCAACGCCCCATCCACTCCAAATTCAGACTCACCTTTGTTGCTTTCATTTTTTTTTTTTTAAAGCTAAAATAGCTCTGGAAATGCTGTGGCTAAGATTTAAAATAACACAACTGATATTTGAAAAAGTTAACGACCTTGTTGAAGAGGATAAAGGTATCAGTCCTCATCCCAATTAATAATAAAATGGCTGAATCATTTCCATAGAGACTTTGTATATATGTAATACATCTTATTGTTTATTAGTAATTTACTTTTTCCTGACAACTGATTGAATCATTTCATTTGTTGGTTTTGCTTTTCTTTATAACTGCATATTTGAAATACCTAACAACAACACAGTCAACCGGGAACACTTCCAGCTTAAACTCATGAACACACTATAACATGCTGTAAACACTAACTAAAATGTCACAGTATGTTGGTGGGGGGAGGTCTAACCCAGAATTTTGAGGTCAAAATGATTTTTGTTTTGTTCAATACCTATTAATCTTATGCTTTCTGTATATTTCAGACACTCTCAACTTTATTGGAGCACATATATGCCTTGGGCTATTCGTTGTGGAATGCAAGCAAAATTCTTGATGTCTGTCTATTTTGAAAAACATTTCGAAAGAAACGTTAGTGATTTGCGAAAAGAATTAAACATTGAGGATCCTCCAAAACCACTTTTGATGAAAGATAAAAGAAAAGTGAAAGATGATTCAATCACTGAATGATTTCAAAGGTGAATAATCACTTGTTGAAATGCGATTCTAGGTAGTGCACACACATTTTTTTTTATATATATATATATATATATATATAGTTTGCTATGTTTATAAATAAAGAGTGCTCAATATCAATAAGAAAGCATAGGCAAGAAACTGAAAGTCACTGAGACTCTGACTACATTATCCTAACTTTTTATTGATGTTAAAGATTTGACAAAAAGCTTTGGTATTTACAGCTATCTGTACATAAAGGAATTAATAACATCCTTTCATAAAGGGTTGAAAATTTAGAGAAACGGGTTTACAATATTAACCTTACAGATGTTGCTACAATAAAATAAAATTTTGTAAAAATAAAATGTGAATATTTAATACTGGAGGAAATTGTTGGCATTGTTTTATTATGTTGAAATTTGTTTCATGCAAACTTTCATTTATTTACAGTTCATTTTAAAAAAGAAACAGAAAAAATATCTTCATCTTACATTTAGAAACACTACACTTCAACATTTTCATCCTGGTCTCCCTACCCCCAATGTATTTGTTTAAATACAAAGACAGCAGAGAATGTGATTTTTGTCTGTTTGTAGAAAATTATCAACTGCTGAAAACAATTCAAAATAAATGTTAGTGATTTGCGATGATGGGTCCAATATTGCATCATTTCCTCAAAGCCTTGATGATTGATGCAATATTGGATCCATTATCTAATTAATGAAATATTTATTTTGTTCAGAAATTCTTTTACTGAGAGAGCAAAATACTAAAAATATTGGTCTTCTCTTCACCAAAAATAAATATACCTGCTCCAAGAGACAAATATTTCTGAATTTTGTTTTTTTTTCCATAAATAGTTTCACAAGCAACATCTAGTTGTCATTTACTAAGCTTAGGTTTGGCACAAGGACAGAAATATAGGGCACCCAGTGAGAATCAAACACACTAAAAATGGTCTGTTATTAACCATTACACCAAATGTTCCCAGTCAGTTAATACTTTCAAGTTTCAATTCTGAACTATGAAATATCCTAGGCTTCATCGAAGTATGATATTCTTTCATTGCTGGAAGGCTAAATCCTTTTAAATTGAGGATATCTTCATCTCATCACAAGATATCAGGTTTTAGCAGAAAAAAAAGTCTAAAATCCCCTATTTCTTCACCTAAACATATACCCAACAGACAATCAAGTTTCCTTCATGAAACTGGTTCTACTATCTACTAAAACAGAAAAATTTAAAGAAGATCATAAAATTTTGCCAAAGGAATTTATTCTTCACCCAGCAAAACTTATAAATAAAAATTTAGGAATGAACTGTTTCTTATATAAAATACTTAGCCCTAAAATTTACATTTCATTTTTTTTGTCAAAGTCTTTTTACAGTCAAGATGAGACAAACCATTTTCAAAAAGAGAAAGACAGTACAATACAATGTAGACATTCTATGCCTCAAAGAAACAGAAAAAAATCAAAGCTGATATCAATATTAATTTTGATACCAGCAGCTTTAATTCCTGAACTACAGGATGAATACATAAGTGCTCTACAATTAAAGACTGAACATAACTACTGACCAATATCAGCCATCACTAAGAAAAAACTAGAATGATGTATTTTACAAGAATCTGGAATACACATTAAAGAAAGAAGACAAGATATCCTAATTCACTATTAGTTACTGGCGACTTCAACTGAAGAATTGTGCAAGTCCAAGATGAAGGTAAAAGCAAATACTAAAAGGGTATTAGACACAAATGGAAATGAACCTCTGCAAATCAAACAGATGTCCATAATGGAAAGTTGTTTTTAACATCCAACAAAGCATCAAACAACATTAGTGGAAACCCAAATAGTAGAAGGAAAAGCCCATCCAATATTCAATCAAATAAATTGTGACCAGTTAAATGACATTACTTGAAAAATCAACTCTTGGTCAGATTTTGACACCAGAGGTCAATGAGATCTACCTTGTGACAATGGAAACCATTCAGATTGAGCAATTTTATGATTATTGTGTCCCCAGATTAAATATGTGGCACATTCCATTCCAATGGGGGGAGGTAATTAAATGTCAGAGTAACACTTCTGACATCTGACTACAAGCTGATTATCTAAAAATAAACAAAACACCTATGCAAAGAAATGATGGGCAGAAAAAAGTGAATCTAAACAACAAATTTTCTTGTGTCATTAACAAAAAAAAAAGAGTTCTAGATTACTTTTTTTATCTATTTTTTTAATAGGTATCTAAGTAAAGATGAATAAATACAATTTTTGTCTCATATTTCATCAAATCAAACTTTGCCATTGCACTGCCAAAACTATTGTAATATCAAGACTACTTGGGGGCTAGAATTAGTTTCACACCACAGGTTCTCCAAATTTGATTCTGGGGATAGGGATCGCCAAGTTGAGACAATTGATTTATCAAGCATTATACAAGAAAACCGGATACAGATCAATGAAAAATAAGTTTTCGGTAAGTTGATGCCTCAAAGAAGTCAGGGAAGGGGCAATAAAAAACCGATGATTTTTTTTTGTTTTGGATAATACTATAACTTTTTTCTTAAAAATTCAGTGATTCCATAATTTGTTCCTTTACCTTATGTTGAAAAATTTTCAATAATTCAAATAAATTATATCAATTAATTTGAGATATGTTCCATGTAGCCAGAAAATTTGGCTATTAAATAAGGTCTTGTTTCAGATTTGTGCTAAGTTTATTTTTTATTGATTAAAAATAAATGAAGAAACATTTTCTAAGAGTGGTGTGTCCTTATTTTGTTGCTAGCAGTCGTATACTAACATCATACAATTTGCTGATAAACAAAAACAAATATGTGACACTGACCAGAAAAGACGTGAAAAAAATGTGAAAAATGATCACTGACTGGAAATGATTCAAAATCTCATCTACTGAAGACAATGTCAACCTATGCATAGGTAAAACATGGCTTGCTATTGACAAGTTAACGACTCTATGGAAATCTTATCTCTCTGATAAAATAAAATGGGAATTCTTCCAAATTGTAATTGTGTCAGTACTATTGTATGATTGCATCACTTGGACTTTAAAAAAAACACCTGTAGAAAAAGCTAAGATGCTGCATGCTGTTTTAAACAAATCCTGGAAGCAGCACCCTATATGACAAGCTGTATGACCACTTACCTCCTATCTTACAAACTATCCAAGTAAGATGAGCAAGACACGCTGGAGTCTCCGATGGACTCATCAGCTTTGTGCAGACATTTGGTGCCATCTAAAGGACTCACCAAGAGCAATGACCGAGAGGGACAGATGACAAGAGAAAGTCAAAGGAATCCATGTTATCAGTAGGCTTTGATGATGATTAATTGGAGAGGATAAATATTGAAAAACTTATCTATCACAGCATTGAATGGTCTGAACAATACAAGTGTGTTTATATAGAATCAATTCTCTAATACAATTGTTTGCAGAGAATCAATTCTCTAATGCAATTGTCCTACTTAATGTTTTTATGAAGTCAAAAGAAAAAAAAAACAGATTCTTTCCACAGAAGACAGCTAAAAAAAAGAAGTGGACATAAGTTAACCTAAAAAGAATTATAAACAAAAAACTATACGAGAAATGTCAAAAAAACTGACTCCACTGTAAAAAACTTTCACTTACCTGAAGCAAAAAGAACACACTGCTTCAGGTCTTTCATATAAGAGGCTATTTGTAATGTGATTCATGTATATGTTCATGTTGGAGTCTAATATTACTATCACTTATGAATATATAAGAGTTTACACTTACATAAAAAACTCATCCAAAACAACAGGGAGATATTTGTTAATAATCATTGAACAAGACCAGAACAAACATGACAGTTGGAGCATGTGGAGCAACATTTAGTGAAAGAGAGAGAAATAAAATGAGTTTCCTCTGATTTTGTCAATAAGAGGAAAACAAAAGCAATTTCTTCTTTGGAAGTTTTGATAAGTCAGAAGGATGTGAATTGTGGCGGGAGAAGTAAGAAATCTTTTTTGTCTTTGTTCTTTACGTCAATCACCATTTTATTAGGTTAAAACAAAACATTTCTTTTGCCATAATGCTTTTCTGTTTATGCCTTCATTTATATATCATTTTAAAGCTTTGCGTCTCCCCTTTCCTGATAGTGTTTGAATTTCTGGATTGTTTTTTAGGGTTATTTTTTTTATAGACAATCAAAAAGATAAACACAATTTTGCATCATTACAATTTATCAGTTAAAACTCTGCCATTGCACTGCTGAGTCTACTCTTAATATGAAAATAGCTGGGAGCTAGAATCGGGTTTATAATGGGCTGTGCATCGTTGGTTCCCAAAATTTGCTTTGGGAGTAAGGACCTCCAAGTTGAGATTATTTATGGTTACAAACTATCACTTAATAATGGAGAATTGAGAGTAAGCAGAGTGTGGAGCAAAGTGGTAGGAAGACATCAAACAAACCCTCAAAGTAAAAATAAAGAAGTGGCTTGGATTGTTTAACACTTCAATCTGCTTCTTGTGGGGTTATTTTCTAAACTTTGCCTAGTCTGGAGAAGCTTTAACTTGCTTACAGTAGATGTAGTTCCTAAGCAGCCATCCATCTGATAAGTGAGTAGGCCCATTGCCACTTACTTTCAGTGATAGGAACCAATGTTTCAGTGTGAGTTGACGAATCATATGCTTAATCTGGATAAAAAGTAGTAACTGTATAATAATTGGAAACATGACTTTATTTGTAGTAACAAACTTACTTCCCCTTTGTCATTCCTAAAACCAAATCTTAACCTCCGACCAGGGAAAAGAAAAAAAAGATCCCTCAGGCCATTTGGTGCTTCAGCTGGTCAATAAGTAAGTTGAGTTGGCGACCATAGTCGAGGGTAACCCGAAGGCTCCCTTTTCGATAGCTACTACACCGAGGTGTAGGGGAGGGCGCTACTACTTCCCTGGATTGCTCTACTTTACCCTTGATCCGTACCTTATAATGCTGAGTGTTAAGCAAGGAGGCATCAAGTACTATTTTTTGAGTCTTTGGTATGACTCGACCTGGGATTGAACCCAGGTCTCCCGGGCCATTGGCGAACACTCTAACCCCTAGGCCAATGCCCGGTATAAAAAGAAACTTAGAAAAACAAAGAAATATCTTTTTAATGAATTTCATGAAATAAAATAATAATAATCAGCAAAAGGAAAGCTAGGGATTTGAACCTGAAATTAACATTAACTTAATCATTACAAGCAAGTAAAACTAAATATTACCAGCTACACCAACTTTTATTTAACAGATCTTGCAAAATTGATGAATAAGCACAGATGCCTTATGCCAAGGGTGATGAACTTGCAACCTTTTAAACCATCAAGTATGGCCGTCCATGGTCTTATTAAAAGAAGAAGTGTACACCTCCAATCTCAAAGAAATCATTAAAAGTTAAGTAAAGTTTTTTTGTTTCTTATAGTTGTATATAGTAATTAAATTCAAACCAAGTTAACTAACAATTTGAAACCTATATTGTGCTGTAAACATTCAAAATCTATTGTGTTCAGTCTTATTAGTAAACAATAAATTTCAACATTGCTTTTAAATATGAATATATTCGTCACTTATGTTTAAAACCATGTGAGTTTCAATGTTTATACAAAACTGAAATTGAAGTAAAAAGCAGTTACTGAAAAGTGCATTATGAGCTAAACATTTCCATTTTTATCCAATTGCTAAAGAAAGTAAAATGGTTAGGAAAAGGAGATTAAAGATAAGGTTAAAACTAGTTACAAAAAAGGCTCATTTGATAAACTGTTATCAGAGAGAGTGGAAAATAAACCTGCCAAAAGATTAGTTGGTGAGTAATTTACCATTGGCATTAATATATTTGCAATGGCCAGTTGAAGATGATTATAATCAAATCAAGACATAATTGGAAATAATCCATGTTATAAATCATGGGAAATAACCAGTATATTCAAAATATCTAAATTAAGCATTGAAAACATCAGCTTGGTTATGATAGTTATTTTGATGTGTAACTTCCAAGTGAAAAAAAAAACATGCAACTTTGGAAACAAGTAATGACACACAATGAAAAAAGGAATATAAGTTTGTATAAAGAAGCAAGTAAAATGAATCACCACTAAACAAATAAAAGACCTGTCTTTATCCAAAAAAAAGTTATGCTGTGTAGATGATAAAAATGGAAGGAAATCTTCTACTGAGTTCCATCCAGAGAATCAAACAATGATTCAAAGTACTTATCCTAATTAGACCAATTAAAGACAGCAGATGATGAAAAACATCCCAGAATCGGTTAAGAGATAGGGTGTGATATTTCATCAGGATGTAACACATTTCTTTGGGAGAAATTGTTGCAGTCCAGCTGGAAAGTTTTTATACATCCACTATATTCAGCAAATATTCACAATACCATGTATTCCAGTCTTTACAGAAATCTTTTAATTAAAAAACCACCTCTGGTCCCAAAAAAGACTGCAAAAGGCACTTAAAGAATTCTTGGCTGAGTAAAAACAAATAGTTCTCGGAGGATGGAATTATGAAGTTTCCTGAAAAATGGTGAATTTTGGTTTTTTCAATTAAGTTAATTTGTAAAATAAGAAATTTGTCTTATTTTTACTTGATAAACTAAAAAAATATTTTGGTTACCCCATCACTGGGAATTCCCTCCCCCCCCAAAGAAACAAAAAAATAACAATAGGAGAATAAATAAGCAATCTATTTTCACCATAATTAACTGCAGATTCAACATTCATATTTCAATGTCACAAAAATGTCCCAAATGGCAAAAATTAATTTATCTCTTCAGTTAAAAAAAGAAACCAAAAACGTGCCAACTACATGAGTGTGACGTCAATTTTCTGTACTGTTGGATACAGTTGGTCAAGCTGGCGGAATTCATGGGCATACTTATTTCTCTCCGTGACATAGCCAAGACTGTTACAGATACGAGCTTGGTAATAGACAGCATCTTTCTGTAGGCGATGGGCTTCTGCCTTTTGAAAATGGTCTATAGCAATACATACTTGTCTCAGGGCTGACATCAAAGCTGAAAACAAAAAAAAAATTTAACTGACAAGAAAAACAATTTTATTAGGATGAATCAAAAGTTTTACAATATTTTAGTATATGCTATTTATTGACGCATGACTAAAGTAGTTCAAGTCATATCCACTGTGGTTGGTAGTATTGTGGTAGTTAATGTGTTAACATGTTGAATATTGCTTAAATCCATGTGTGATTTGAAAGCTACACTGATGAATGTAGTCTAATTCAGGAACTTATATAAGAGTTTGAACTGGGCCATAATGCAACAGAAGCAACCTAGAACATTTGTTATGCAAAAGGTGTAAATGCAGTTGATCACAATTGAGTAAATAGATGCTTCAAGAAATTTTGCTTGGCTTGCAAAAACCTTGACAATCAGGTAAGGTCAAGTAGGCCTAGCAGTGTGAATTTCTGGGCTGTGCTCCAAGCCATAGAGACAGACGAGGACAATATAAGGCAAGTTTGGCATTTCTGAGTTGAGTGTGGTTTGTCACCTTCACAACTATGGCAAAAGTATCCAGAGCTGTTGAATTATGCCTCATGTTAACAAAATATTACAAAACATTTTACTTACATTAGTAGATTATCAGCCATACCTTGAATAATGCAGTTTTGTGTGGATTTTGATGCCATAAAGTTGGGGGTTTTTTGCAAAATATTTGAGTTGTAATATTTTAAAAATTTTTTAATCAATAAAAAAATTAATTTTCACAATATCAACATTGTCTGAAACTTTAGATTCAACTAACAAAAACAGATTGTTTTTGTTTTGTTTTTTTTAAATTAACTACTTCCTGGATTTTAACCCTTTTGCAGTGGAAAGCAAATATATGCACTCGATTTTTATTTACTGCATGGCTTTGAAAAAACTTCTCCTTATGCTGCAAGAAGTGGATACACCCTCCAAACATTGTACTGACCCTCACCTACCTAGTATCAATTTTAGTTTTTGGCGGATAATTAACATCATTACAGAAATTTAATTATACTTTGAAAGGGTTAATAATAAAAGGAAATGCTAAATAAAAATATTACCAGATTTTATTTCCTTTGGATCTCCACGTTTTCGTGCAGACGCCACCGTACATTGAGCATAGCAGTAAAGAATTCGTCCTTTGTCAAGTTGAGTACCATTAGTCAACATACTGATCATTTGTTTTTCTAAAATTGGGATAGCGAGGTTAGGAGAACCCATCAGCAGCTGAGAGAAGAAAAAAAAGAATGAAAACATAATTGTTTCGTTTCCTTGTTTAATAGCATATCAATCTTCATGTGTTATTTAATGCTAAAGTCATCCTTACAATGGTACTATCTAACCCATAGCTGGGAAGATAAGGGAGTTCACATCCCTTTCCAAAGGGCATTAGTTTGAAAGTGAACATAATAGCTGGAAAGGTAAGGAGGTTCATCCCTTTCTCAAGGGAATTAGTTTGAAAGTGAACATAATAGCTGGAAAATTTCATTTAAAATACAAGTTAAAAAATATTCCTTGATACAATGAGGATGCAATTAAAAGTATATTTAATATTATACTAAGAAATATGTCGCAGAAAATACTAAAGACAAAAAAATAACAAAGATATATGGTATAGGGTGTGTAACGTAAGAATTTGCAATAATAGCATATCGGTGGTTCCCAACCAATGCACTGTGGCACACTAAGAGATGTAATTATGTATATCATCAAAAGGTAGAAAAAACAGCATGAAAGAGAACTATAGAACATTTGACAATTTTGAAACAATTATTAAAGAAAGAATATTATGATGAGCTCCAAAACTCTTTCATGAAAATTTAATACAATATTCAATTCACACTGATTTCTAAAGAATGGTTATATAAGACAAATTGAATATTTAATTATTGCCACACTCTTAATATATCACAATGAGCAAAAGGACTAACCTAAAAATGGCATGAAATTGTGTAAATTTGTTCAGATCCTTCAAAAATTCATTAAGAAATTATAAATCTAATAAATTCCTTTAGATCAATAAAAAGGACATTAACAATAAAAAAAAAAAAAGGTTAAATAAATGTTGTTTTTTTTTTGTGGGGGGGGGGTTCTAACTCACCTGTATCTGTGCTAATTGTAAAGAAGCTAAACAAACCATGTATTGAAAATGGTGGTCTCGAGCCAGTGTGATGCATCGAAGAATGTAGAAGACAGCTATACTGTAATTACATGTCTTACGAAGCAAATCAGATAATTCTAAAAGGACACTGAAAAATAAAAAAATTTTTTTAAATTCTTTTAAAAATTTAAAATCTTTCATTATTCAGATTAGTTCTAAAACTTTCTTTCACCATCAACATAGGTCAACTTAAATTCCACCCCAAAACCTACAATAGTCATCTGCACATTTTATCTCTGTGTATCTTTCTGAAATTGTGTGGAAATTTTTTTTGTTCAGAGTAATTAATGTAAATGCTATGATGCATCAGCCATGTCTAGTACATTAGTAATGTTGTCATTTGATAAGCTTACTTTAGCAGAAGGTCAACAGTGTAGGGTACCCAGTATGAATCATCTCCACTAATAATGGTTTGGTAACCTAAGCTTCAAAACCATCACACCATATGCAAAGGACCTGGCACAATAGTAATGTTGTGTATCCATTGTGATTATCAAATGTTATGAAGAAGATATTTGTATCTTTGTTTTCTTTTAAAGAATACGTTTCTTTGGTTTAATAGCACATCAACCTTTGTAGGTTATTTAATGCCAAAGCCATCCTTCTAGAAGGACAGTAGTGGTACTAATTAACCCATAGCTGGGAGGATAAGGGGGTTCATATCTTTCCCAAGGGTATTTGTCCAAAAGTGAACGTAATAGAGCAACTTGATTTCGAACTTGTTTACTACAATTCTGCAGCCCAGCGCTTTAACCATTACATCACAAGGACACGCTCCAAAGAATATGTTTAACTCTTTAGAATTGATATATATAAGTGAAAAAAACAAAATTATCTGAAGGTTATGACAAATATAAAAAATTAAGAGAAAAAAATCTGCTTGTAATTTGAAAAATACTTTAACACACCTGAACTACAGTGTGTTAAAAAAAAAAAAAAGAGAGAGAGAGAAAGAGAAGAAAACATGACTAATTTTTGTGCTTAACATTAAGAGAGCCTTCCTTTACTCAGGCAATTTGTCATATTTGAAAAATATTGATTTTTCTGTGACTTTAAATGGCGGTATTCTATTTACAATATAAAACTGTCAAAATTGGAAAATGCCCTTTTATCGAAATATTTTAAGTCTAGGTTAGTTAAAGTGTGGGATAATCATAAATACTCAACAAAAATGCTACAACCACATCCACCTCAAGAAAATACTAGTGACAATAACAATAACCAGCAGACAAGTCTTCAGACTGAATAGATCCAGCTAAAGAATATAATATTATAATACAATGACAATTCAAATTAATTTTCCAACATGCATGAACACGAGTTATCTTCCCTTGTTTTTATTTTCAAATATCAAGGTAATCACATCATTGAAACTTTGCTCTAAACATTTTTCTCCCACCCCTACTATTAGGGATTTTCTTTTACAAAATCCTCATTCTCTTCCTCTAAGAGAATATTTTTTGTTCAATACTAAAATAAGTACTTAAATAAACACAGAAATAATTAAACAAAAAATCCCTGAGTAAAAGAAAAGTATCAAGTACTCAAGCTTATATTTAATAATACTTGATTCAAGTGCTTAATCAATATCTTCTTTAAGTGTTTATTTTGAAATTCAAGAAAAAAAAATTGATATTTTCCAAATCTGAGAAATTGCCTGAAGAAAGTTTTCTGAATACTAAGCAACAAAAACAAGTCACCCAACAAAGTTTTTTTTTAAATTTTCTTTTTTTTTCATTTTAGACAGGACCAATCTGGTTCAGATGTTCCAAAAGTTTTATTTTTTGGAATAATCATTATATAAGGGGCATCATCATCTTGGTTTAAAAGTATCTTGTTCTTCTTTGGGTCTAAATATTGTTCCATCTCCTTCAGTGGATGCTCTATTCTCTTTGCTGGATAACCAAAGAAATGCAAAGTCTTCTTTTCTTGTGTGCATATACATAATTTAATTCATTTCATCTAGATAACTGGACAGGTCAGGAGCACTAGACTACAGATGGATAAATTATATCATATCACTTTGATTCGTCTGAGCTAACTTAAAGTTGAAAACTACCTTCTAGGATTTTAGTTACATGACTACAATCTTCCAATGACAGAGAAACTTTCAACTGCTCCTAAAGATCAGTATCTGTCAATTAAACCAAGTTGACTCCTGGTATCTTTCCAGTCATTTTAATGGTTATAACTTAATTCTAATACTACATAACCTGTTGATGATAGATTTCACCAATTTATGATGTAACAAAACAATCCTTGATTCTTTATTTAATTTTACATTTAGTTTAATATTCAAAAAAGCCCCAGCCAACAGGGCAGTTAGGAATAGGATCTGCTGTTAATCAGAACTGTAGTGAAAGTTTTTCCCATTCACAATGACACACTTACATTACTGTTGAAACTATGATCCTAATTCTAACACATTTTTTTTCATAATTTCTAAAATATTTCTTCCACTTTCCACAGTTAAGGCTAATCAGGGAAAAGAATGAACAAAAATAAAGAAATCAAAAAGTAAATGAGGAATGCAAACTAGGGTTGGCTTGGATGATACATTTAAAGTTGGCAATTATATTTTGTCTATTATATCAAGGTCAAATGGAATGATTAGCTGGATGGTAATAAATATAATTTCAAGTAAGGTAAATGTTGCTTTAAAAATGTATAAAATCCAAATAAACCTCATATAGAATATTGTACACTTGCCCATTCTCCAGTGTTGAGATATGGAAATTCGAGTGTAATAATGAGATTCGAGAGCATACAAAAAAGAGTGACAAAAAGAATAAAAGATTACAGTTATAGGGAGAGATTAGAGAAATTAGGATTAACTAATTCACTATACCTTTTCCAGTTCAAAATGGGAATAGTTCATTTCATTTTGAACTGAACTATTCCCATTTTGAACTGGAAAAGGTATAGAATAAAGAATGAGAAGTAATGTAATTGAAACCATCAAAATAATTAATGGAATTTCTAATTATGGCAAACATTTTTTCAATATTTCTCCTTGAAATGGAAATTCACTCTCAATACAGATTTCAAAAACTAAGTCTACTAATCAATTGGATTTTTTTGCTAATAGTGTAATAAATTTTTGAAACAAATTGCCTAATGAAATCAAAAACAGCAATAGGGCAGAAAATTTTAAGATTACATTGGATGATTTCAGAAAAAAAGGTAAGAAAAAGAATTTAAGAGGACATCTTTGGTAACTATTGGTTGAATTATGTAACAATTTGATCTGCATATAGATATTGTATTAATAGTATATATTTCCAGTACAAAGATACTTTTTTTAAAGGTTGATATGAGAAGATAGTAAAAAGAAAAGAGGTCCAAAGAGACAACAATATTTCAAAATATTTATAATTATGAAAATATTTCATCTCAAAGAAAAATAACTCATGATATAAAACTGCTTAAAATTAATGATGAACTGTTGATTACATATTCTGCAACAAAAACCAAAAACAGAAATCTTTTAAATCAAATACTTACCGACATAAATAATAAGGTGTGATTTGATATTCATTCTTTTCACATTTCTCCAACAAGTCATGCATGTGGGCTAAGGCCTTACTTACTTGGCCAGTTTCCTTCAATAAAATACCACACCTGCAAAAACAAAGCAACACCATCTTTAATTAACAAAAAAAAGATTAAAATTTATCATAAAAATATTTGCATCATTACTAAGAACAACTGGAGAAAATTTTGATATAAAAATTATTTGCAATCAGAACCAGAGATGTTTGGGAAAAGTTGGTTAGTTATAAAAAATGCAATAATTTACATTAAAACATTTTTAGATGAAAAACACCTTGATTTTAAAAATCTACCAAAAATTTGTTAATAGTCAGATTAATAAAATTTTTGGTATATATTTGATAAAAGATGATTTTTTTAAAGTTTCCATTTTAAATTTTGAAGAAAAAAAAACTAAGTGTGCAAACAAGGCATGAAGTGAACAACACTCAAAACATTGAGTGATTTTTAATGGTATGTCAACTCTTCAATGCTTATTTTATGCCTAGAGGTTAGGAAATTGCATTCATTGTACATTTTTTGTGTAGTTGTTTCTTAAGAGTTTTTTTGCACACAGTTATATATCAAGTATTCCCATGTAATACAAATAATTTGCACATTTGTATGATTTCAAATATTCCTATCTTATAATTATGTGGTTTCAAGTAACTAATAATAAGCCTTAATAAATAATTATAACTTCAAATAACTAATCTTAATCCAAATAATTTACTTATATGGTATTAAGTATTCCTATCAAATACAAATAATTTTCATAATCTATATGATCAATAGATACAACCTTAACAGGTACTATCACTCCAGGTGAGAGTGGACCTGAGAATAATGGCAATGAAATTCACCATTGTATGCAGTTTAATGCCATAACCAAGTCACCTCTTTTTGTGGGTGTCTTACCCCTTAGCAGGGGTACAGTCCATATATTCTAAACCAAGCCAACTAGGCAGAAGGGAAATTGAGGATTGTGAGAAGCTACGGCAGAATATGTCAAGACATCCTCCATTTTCATGGATTCAACCCAGTACTCCATGTTTACAAATAAACAGTTCTCTTTCAAGCAATTCAGTTTAGTATAAGTATAGTTTTTTTTATTTACACACAGTTAAATGTCAAAACAGTTCTATTTCAAACAATTCAGTTCAACGTAAATAGTTTCAATGTCAAAAGCCGTTCTAATTCAAGCAATTCAGTTTAGCATAAGTATGCAGTTTAAATTACAAAACAGTCCTATTTCAAGCAATTCAGTTTAGTTCTATTTGATCCAGATAGCACCCTATCAGGTGCTACCACTCCAGGTCAGAGAGAACCTGGGAGTGACGGCAATGAAGAGGTACTCTGCATTCCCCAAAGCTCCAGCATTACTGGACCTAAGCATCAGATTGTTTAGTGTCATATCCAAGACACTCATTTGGAGGGTGGGGTCTTACTCCTCTGTAGAAAAGCAGTGGTTGTATTTTACAGCTCCCCCAGCCAACTGGGCAAGATTTAAGCTGATAAAATTTAATGTTATTTTGCTTTAAAGATAGAAGAAATCATTGAAAAAATGTTATTTAATGTCAAATATTTGATATCTAAAGTTTATATTTAACTTGGGATTTGGTTAAATAAATCACCATGGATATATTTATATTCTTTTTGAAAGGAAATTAAATATATTTAGATATATTTACTGTAAATGGAATAATGGCTTGTGTTAACATAAGAAAACCTCTCCACCATGGGCAGGATACGATACAAGGTCAATTTTTAAGTGGAGTCCAGCTGGTTTGGATTCAGTGTTTTCCTTCTCCTAGACTGGTTATCTAACCAGAGACCAGTCTGCCCTGTTATTTGCCCATAGTTGGTGGAAGAACAGATGGAGTCATGCCTTTCTCAAGAGCATTAACACAAAATGAAATGTAAACCGCCATTTCCAGGATTTGAACCATTTCCTATGACAATGACTGCTATATCACAAGTACTTCCATAAGTAGATCACGTATAAATAGAAAGACACCTGCCTGTAAGATTATCCATTTAAAGAAAAAAAAAGCCAATATCAAATGGTGAAAAGGCAGAAACCTTAAATCTCTCAAGAAGTTCAAAATATATGTCCTAAAGAACTGTAGGAAAACAAAAACAAAAAAAGAGATGATACTTATTTGTTGTAATAGAAGTAATGTCTTGCCAAAATGCAAGAATAGAGTGGATTAGATGGCATATAAATCCTTATCATGAGGTCATTTAATGCCAAAAATTAGTTGTTTTGTTGTAAGTTAAAATATATGTAGGACTGGATTGGATTGTTGGGTTTAATCGTATATTAGCCTTTATTAGGTCATTTAATGATTTGGTTTGGTTTTCTTGTTCAACAGCAAATCGTCAATTGTGTGCCATTTTAGAGCTGAATCCTTTGTTTAGTATACACATTTGTAAACAAATTGGTTTATAGTTAAGATCGTTGTAAATTAGTTTTTGATTAAAAAGGCTGCAGAAAGTGAAAAGTCAGACTGAATGGATTAAAAAATAATCTACCTGATTTCTGCTTCCATTTTATGTACAGATCTGAGATTAGCCAATGCAATTTCTGCATCACTCCATTTACATGAATGAATAGCCAAAATGAATTTCATTTCTTGTTCAGTAGCCATCCAAATGTGGGCATGTGCTGTGTTGGCAGGGAATCTTTCTTTGGCACTCTTCATAATCACTAGAGCAACATTGATCATTCCCTGAAATAATAATGATAAAAAAATGTTTTCAGATTTAAAAATAAATACAGCAATTATTTGTGTATAACATGCACATTTTTCCCACCTTTTTAAGCCAAAAAGTTAGCAGTGCATATTACACATAAGATCTAAATATTAACTTTTTATCTGGCTACGTGCATCCCGTATTCAGAACAGTATGACTGAACATAAGTTATATCTATGATCCAAACTAATTAATGTGTAACAAGTACTTATACTGCAACAGAGAAATAGCATCTGGAATGTGTGTTTGTTTATAATTTTATTTCTGCAACTGTTTATTTTTTCCCAAGCTTGTTGCATTGTGTGAACATAACTATGTTTGCTTGGAATACTGTTTAAATGTTTTGTTTCAAAACATCATCATCATTATGTCGTACCACCAGCACAGATCTCCCTCTCCATCCATTGCTCCCGGTAGGTCTTCAAGGCTACATCCTGTATCGGCACAGAGCTGTTGTATATAGGTTCTAGCTGGTCATCCTGCCTTTGCACGTCCATGTGAAGGGGTCCATAGGAGTATGTCACTAATGAGTTCATCCCTACTTTTCCAGCAGTGTCTCGTATGTCTGGTTTGTCTAACTTGGATAGTTTTCATGATGAGAGGTAAGTGGCTGTACAGCTGCTGCTTTGTTGGGTGCTGCCTCCAGGACTTGTTTAATATTGCTGGCAGCATTCTTGTATAATTGTCATCAAGCTTTTTCTCCATACGTTTAGTGAGCATCCATATAGCAGTATCAACATGACCACTGCTTGGAAAAAAATTGTGTTTTATTTCATCGGTCAGGTCTGACTTCCATATGACCGATAGCCTATTGATAGCTGTCCATGCCTTTGCTAGTCGCATGTTGATGTCTATCTCGGTTGATGAGACACTGCTTCCAAGGTAGGTGAAACATAAGTAACTGTAATAGTATAAATTTTTATCTTTAGTCTATACAAACCCAATAAAAGTTAAATTTAGCAGCTACAAATTCTAAAACATCAAAGCTTATTATATACTATACAGGTTTGGGAGAGGAGGTGCAGAATTTCATAGCCCAAATTTAGAGGTGAGAGTTATATACACTTACAGTAAATAAAAAACACCAGGATAATAAAAGGTATGTGCATGTAAGAGAGAAAGATTCAATTTGAGATCCCTTTTTTTAACTCTAACACTTTGCTGGGTTCACAAAGAATAGCTTGATTTGATTGATTTTAATGGTATATCAACCTGTCTAGGGTTATCTTATAGCAAGAAGTTAAGGAATCACATTTATTATATATTCATATTTATATATTTTGTATAGTTATTTAAGAGGGTTGGGTTGTTTTTTTTTTTGCACACAGTCCTATTGAATACAAACAATTTTTAAACAGATCTATTTACACCATAGATAGGACCTTAAAAGATACTACCACTCAGAGTCAGAGTGGACCTGAGAGTAATGGCAATGAAGGCATACTCTACACTCCCCAGTGCTCCAGCACTGAAGCCTCACCATCACATCCATTTTAATATCATAGCTAGGACATCCTTTGGCAGAGGGGGTGCAAAATTTTACTCTTTTGCAAGATGGAATACAGTCAGTTTATTCTATGTCTTGCCAACACATCAAAAGAAATAGTTGGAGGTAAAGTTCGACATTTCAGTGATGAGGATTAGTCATTATTATACACTGATTAAATTTGAACTGGTGTACTCATATTGGTTGTTATAATCACAACATTCCAGTTTCATACTTTTTCAGAGACCCATATTTACAGTGACTCTCTCAGAATAATTTTGAACTCCTTTATTCAATCCATAGGGGTTGACTGTTTTTATTCCCTTGCTCAGACTAGATAATAACTCATTAATTATTTTGTTATTTCATCCTTGTTGTGCTGTTTCTGCTCATTCAGCTGTATTAATCTACCAAACCCAGGGATTGAACTTATGATCAATCTGATCTTCAGAGTTTATTTTAATTAAAAGAAATAATCTGATTAAAAATTGTATCATTACACTTTCACCAATGTAGCAAAGTCATAAAAGGTTACAGTTGCTATTGTTAATAACTTACCTGATCAAAATGATGCTTGGCTAAATTGCATATAGCAATGCAAACAGATTCTTCATTGCGAAAGATTCCTGCATCTGATGTGTCTAAATGAAGAATAAGTTGACTGACAAGAGAATAATTTTCTCTGAAAAAAAAAAAAAAAAAAAAAAAAAAAAAAACCAATTGCCAACACCTTTGCAAATAATGATTAAACCAGATTGAAAAATTTAAAGTATACACTTCTTATATGAATTTTAGAGTGTTTATTCGTTAAGAAAAAAACTGAAGCTCCACCTTATAGCTTTTTTTATTCCTAGATTATCCTCTGATGTACTACCCCTGACAATTAGAATTAGTACATTTTGAAGATATTCCCTCAGGTTTTTATTTAGCAGTAAATAAACTAATAACAGATGAGATACTAAATATTTTTTCTTTAATAGTTGAATATTCTAACTTCATAAAATATTCCTTAGACAAGATTAAATTATTTTAAATAATGGTATCATTTTTTCCCAAGTCATGCAAAGAAAAATATAATGGAATAACCCAATTTTGAGGAAAAAATGATACCCCTAAAATAATTTCAGGTGATCATAAAAAGTAGAAACTAAACCTTTGCCTCAAAACTGACCTTACAAAATGGATGCTTAACCCTTTGACACCTTAACTCTTGGGCCCTCAAATATACTGTACCTTAGCTCATGAAATCCACTAAAACAATTCAACACAAAACATTCCATTAAGATGTAAATAGTCATTATATTACGCATGTTATTATGTTATTAATAGTATCTGACATGATCTGCATGAACCCAAAATATTGGGTTTATGGTGTATAGTCAAATGGTACTCAGCACAAAATATTGGGCTGATGATGTTAAATTAAATAGAGCTCACAGGTTCAAAGGGTTAAACTCCAAAAGAAAAATGAACTTAAATGAACTAAGTGTGAGCATACAATATTAAGATTGATTTTCTAAGAAAACACTTTTCAAACCTTTTTCCATATATATGCCATAGTGCTGCAATCTGAGCCAGGCTAATGCATACCAATTCTCCATGGGAATACTGACTGCTTACTAAATTGTTGGTCTGCATACTTTCAATCACTCTGGAATTTTAAAAGAATTTTCAACATTCAGATTCAATATCATTAGAAACAAAAAAAATTTTTTTTTTAAATTAAAACAAATTTTTCAGCAAACTTGAGAAAAAGAGTGACATTTGAGAAAAAAAAATTTATCCAAGGGAAAATATAAGAATTACAATAAAACCATTACCTAAAGGAGAAACATTTCTAAATCCAGAAAACATCTACCATCCATAGCACAAGAAATGGGTAGGGCTGCCCCACCCTACAAGAACAGTTCCCTGGCCCCACTAATTTCATGCAATTATTGATCTTAGAAGGAGGCAAACAAACAATCCCTAATAAATTTTTTATCCTTACAATAAGCAAATAAAATTACATTTAAAAAAAAAAAAAGAAAAAGAAACATATCTCTATTAAGAAAATTTTTGAAAACAGGTTTTTTACTTGAAACAGATGGGCAAAATAATTTCATAAGCTTATTGGTTCAGTTTGGTTGATTGGTTTTAATAGGATGTCAACCTATCAAAGGTTATTTTATGCATAGAAGTTAGGGATTTGCATTATTATATTATTCGTTATGCCTCCTTGGGCATCTCTGCTTTTTACTACCTTCTCACATCAACCTATAAAGAAAAAATTTAAAAAAGAGAATCTTTGCATAAAACATATATAATATTGATACAATATTTATATACTTATTAAATCCTGTAAAGAAACTCATCTGATAGTTCCCAAAAATGCCCTCTTAAATTCTTTTTCTTACCATTTTTTCTGAAATCATCCAATTCAATCTAAATTTTTTTTTTTTACACTATTACTATTTTTGATCATATTAGTTGTTTGATTTGGTTTTATGGCATATCAACCATTCTAGGTCATTTAATGCCAAATCTGGTATATTCAAATATATTAGATATATATGATTTGTAAACATAAGCCAACAAAGTTAAATGGTTCCAAGTATTGCTATTTATCACTAACAATTCTATTAAACATCAGTCATTTGTTTACACAGTTAAATGATAAAACAGTTCTATTTATAACAATTCAATTTAGCATAAGCCATTTGTTTGCACTCAGTTTAAATGTCAACCAGTTCTATTTGATCTATAGATAGGAACCATTCAAGTGCTACCACTGAAGGCCAGAGTAGACCTGGGAGCGATGGCAATGAAGAGGTACTCAGCATTACTGGAGCCTCACCATCAAATTGTTTAGTGTCATATCCAGGACACTCGTAGGAGTAAGGGTCTTACCCAACTGAAGAGATGGAGTCTGTGTATTTTACAGCCTCAGTCAATTGGGTTGTGATCTGAAGACAATTTATTCCAAAAATATAAACTGATTAGTAGATTTAGTTTTTGAAATTAGTCTTAACAGTAAATTTTCAGTTCAAGGAGAAAAAATGTCGACCATAATTAGAAATTCCATTAATTATCAAGAAATTTTCAATTAGATCACCTTCCACTATTCTTTCAAGGAAAGTAGTTAATCTTAATTTCTCCAATATCTACCTAAAACTGTAATCTTCTACATTTTTTGTTATTTTTACCACTCTTTGTATGTTCTCCAATTTCAATATTACTTTCTAGTGTCCATATCTCAAGGCTGGAGCCTAGATGTGAGTACATTATTCAATATGAGATCTTATTAGGATTTTATATATTTCAAAAATAACATTTGCTTCTCTTGAAATAAAATTTATAACCTGCTAACCAATTATTCCATTTAAACTTGATACAATAGATAAAACAGGATTCATTGAACATTTGGTTGGTTGGTGTTTTATGGCATATCAACCCTCATGGGTTATTTAAAGCCAAATTCTGTTTTATATATATATATATATATATATATATATATATATATAAATGATTTGTAGGTAACTTTATATTAAATGAGTTGTTAGAGCTCATTTTTTACATACAGTTAAATGGTTTCAAGTATCCCTAATACAAATAATTCTATCTAATATTAGTCATTTGTTCACACTCAAATAATTACAAGTATTGCTATATAACATTAATAATTCTATTTATCAAGTATTCTTATTTAATACAAATAATTTGCACACGACTTTATAGCTTCAAATAAATAATAATCCTTAGTAGATGATTGAACAGTTCTATTTGACCCACAGATGGGACCCTAACAGGTACAACTAATTAGAGTGGACCTGAGAGTACTGGTAGTGAAGGAGTACTACACATTCCTTAAACCTCCAAGATGAGAGCCTAACCATTAGATGTAGTTTAGTATCATACCCGGGATACTCATGGTGGTGGTGGGGTCCTCACCACCTTTGAAGAAGTGCAGTCAGTATATTCTACAGCCACAGTCAATAGGGCAGTATATTTTTTGTGTATTTGTTTCTTAAGAGATTTTTTCTAGCCTATGTTCCTATCAAATACAAATAATTTTTAAACAGATCTATTTGATCCACAGGTACTACCACTCTGGGTCAGAGTGAACCTGAAAGTAATGGCAATGAAAGAGTACTCCACTCTCTCCAAATATCTACCAGAAGTGGAACCTCACGATCAGATGCAGTTAAGCGTCATAGTTAGGACACCTATTTTTGAGTTAGTCTTACCCCCATGCACGAGATACAATCAGCATATTCTAAGCCCCCTGACTGGGTTTTATCTTGAAAAAAATGTCATAAAAGGTGCATTAAATATTTTTTGCTCAAAAATTTCACAGGATGTGGCTTTTCAGTAATTTTAATTGAGAGTGTTTACAAGAAAATTTTCTTTTTGATGGCTGGTGATATGACGAATCTCAAACAATACCGATGTTATCAGGGCAAAAATAGCAACAACTGTTGGTGCTTCTAGTCTTAAAAGGTTTTTATCAAGTGAGTCAATCTGATCTTGGATAGATTCAGGAAACAATTCAGAATCAACAAACAATTATGTACTTACTTTGCTGGTTTCATTTTTGCAAAAGCATTATATTTGGCAAGAGATTGAATACTGAGTGATGCCAGACCCTGGAATAAAAAGATTTCATGAAATGACATTTTTGTTTAAATCAGCATCAACTATAGCAAAATAATAAAGCAATATTATCCTTATCATTTGATAATGAGAGAAAGACTGTCAGCCAACTTAAAGGTCACGAATCTGGTTAAGGACATTAGGCTTATAATTTTCAAATTCCACCACCAAATTACGTTACAAATAGTGCAATAAAAATCATATACTCTGGTTCATTTAACAAGGCAGACAAAATGACATTAGGTTTAAAGCTCTAAGCGGCAACAACCAGATTGTCTTAGAGGATACATGGCCTACAGCAGTGGTCCCCAACCTTTTCAGCCTGAGGACCACAAAACTTAGGAGAGCCTGAGGCCACAATCTTAAAAGAACAGAAAAAATTAGCTAACAAAGTAACAATGATAATTTATTAATGAGACACCTGATGTTGTTTGCAACCAAACAAAAAGATGTTATATCTGAGTTAAATAAAGAGGTTGACAGAAAGAGCATATCAAACAAGTGATGATCTGACAGTAGCAAATGTAGCACAAATAGTTGTATTTACTATTAATCATTTGTTAGGACATAATTAAATGGTTTCAAGTATTGCAATGCAGCAGCAACAATTCAACATCAGTCATTTGTTTGCACCTATTCAAAATGAATATACATATTTCTAAGTGAATAGTTTGTTGGTAATTTCATTTTTAAATGAGTTAGAACTAATTTCTTTGAACACTTGTATTGCTATTGTTTTTACACAGTTAAATGGTTTCAATTATTGCTGTCTAATACTAATAATTCTATTCAATATTAAATATTTGTTTGCACAAAGTTAAATGGCTACAAGTATTCCTATTTAACACAAATTATTCTATTGAACATTACTCATTTGTTTGCAGACAGTTAAATGGTTCAAAGTATGGCTATATATCACTAACAATTCAATTAAACATCAGGCATTTGTTTACACACAGTTAAATGGTCAAACAGTTTTATTTGTAACAATTCACTTTAACATAATTTATTTGTTTGCACACAGTTTAAATGTCAAACTGTTCTAGTCAACCCATAGATAGGACCCTATCAGGTCCTACCACTCCAGGTCAGAATGGACCTGGGAGCAATGGTAATAAAGGGATACCCTCTATTTCCCAAAGCTCCAGGGCTGGAGCCTCACCATCAGATCAGTTTAGTGTCATATGCAGGATATGCGCTAGAGGAAGGTGGGGTTTTACCCCTCTGCAGATATGCAGTCAGCATATACTACAGCTCCAGTCAACTGGGCTGGCCTCATTTTAGAGAACAACTTTTCATAGTGATATGTAATGGAGAACATACTCACTACTTGCTGTGTATAGGTGATAAGGTTGGGGAATCTTTTAGAAGGAAGCATGTGGTTCTTATAAAAATCGAGTATGAGGCATGCAAAAAAACTTGGACTTCAAACGTTCTAAATATTAAAGATCAATGACTTCTATTTGCAATTGTAATGATACTTCTTCACAATAAAAATCAAAAGATGAAGAGAAAATTTTGAAATTTGGGTATAGGCCAACATTTGGAACCCTCGAGCTAGAGGATAAAAGTATTGATTAAAGTGTATCTAGTTACCCGGCAGTCATGAGTTCAATTCTTATATTTGGTAGGGAATAAAAATCATATGTTGATTCAATAAAACTGAAAGACAAATGACATTACAAGGACAAAGTAAGAAGAATAAACTGATACAAGATATCCTCAAAGGAGAAACAATGAAATAAGAACTCAAGTCTCTATATCTTATCTTGGTTACTGTATCTATGACACTCAGCTTCCAGGTGAGAGACACCCTGCCACCTCTGCAGGTGTTTCTCAATGACACTTGCAATTCCTTACTCTACACCCAATGATATTAGCATCATTTCTAGATCATTACAACATACACCTGCTGTACATGATGAAACCCGTTAACCCTCATCCTACAAATTCTGACTTCTTTTGACCAATCATCATTTTGAAATGACATTTTTTAAACAAAAAGTGTTGTTTGTCTTGAATCCATAAATGCTAATGATCATGCCCAGAACTTGAAATGTTACATCCATAATTGCAATGTGTCATCTGATCATCAAAAATCATACATTTCCATGGTAGGAGAAAGGTTAAGTGATATTGCAGCCATACAGCTACAATACTTTAAATACTTATTTGCTTCCTTACAAAAATATTTCTCCAGTTAACAATGGGCTTCAAAAAACAAAAAAAAAACAAATAGAAAATTGTTGATTATTTTTATGTAACATGGTTTTAGACTCCAAAACACTAATTTACTTCTTTTACATCTTTTTACCTTGCCTCATATTCTGATCACACATCATATGATGTAACTATACACACATAAGTATAGAATCTCAGTGAAAACAATGCAAAAAGAAGTTACAAAATGAAAGTGGTACAAATACTGAGGTTTATTCCTAATTTATATTAAGGAATCCTTGTGGAAGGAAAAAGTTCACAAAATTCTAAAAGATTTTTACTTCTGTGAGCTTATTACCATAATTATTTGTATATAAGATGCACTATTTTTCAAGATTTTTCGGCCCAAAAAATAGAGTTGCATTCACAAGAACAATATAATTAACTTTTTCAGATTACATGTCACACTATACTAGGGACAGGATAACTGAAAGTTATACAAGGCTCATTGAATAAATCAGGTGAATTCTACTAAAGCAGTTGGCAATAGAAAGCAGAGTTTACAGTTTCGCCTTTTCCAAAGAGACCAATAAAGAAGGGTCCAACCATATCCCAGAAGATTGTTATCATGACCTTCTTCACTTACTGCTGCACCTGAAACTTTTCCTTTATCGGAGAGTCAGTGTTTCCACTCATGGTGACAAACCCCTGTTTAGTCCATTTGTAAAGATTTTTTTGACTAAAACATGCTTTTCCATACACATTACACATTCTTCTGCAAATTCAACATGGTTTGCACTTCTCAACCACCAAAAATTTGATGACAGACCTCTGTTCAAGAGCACTGATTTGCCGCCATTTAGAATAACCTCAAAACAAATATTTCTGGGAGATTAAAATAGCTTTTTTTCAATAAACCAATTCTAAAAAATGTAAAGTTTATATTTATGAAAAAAATTTATTTTGTTTTTTTTCAAAAAATTACCTTTATCTATTAATTGACCCTTGTATCTTTAGTCCAAACTAATATGTTTTATGCTGTTGCGAAAAATATCTACTGAAATGTATTTGTTTATAATTTTGTTTCTCCTAATATAAGCTTATTTTGTGCCACAAATTTGTTGCATTTTTCATCATCATCCACTAGCACAGATATCCCTGACCCTCTCTTGCCACTTCTTCCTATCGTTCATCACCTCTGGCAGGTCTTCAGGGCTACATCCCATATCCTCACATAGCTGCTGAATGTAGGTTCGAGCTGGTCATCCTGCTTTTAGTCGGCCATATGTGGGGGTTCATAGGAGTACATCACTTATGAGCTCGTCTCTGCTTCTCCAGCAGTGTCCTGCATGTCTGGTTCATCTAACTTGGATAGTTTTCGTGATAGGAGGCAGGTGGCCGTATAGTTGGTGCTTTGTGTGGTGTTGCCGCCAGGACTTGTTCAATATTGCTCGCAACATTCTTGTGTAATTGCTGTCTAGCTTCTTTTCCAGCCGTTTTGTTAGCGTCCAAGTGGTGCATCCATAAAGCAGTATCAACACGACTGCTGCTTGGAAGAAACAGAGTTTCATTTTATCAGTCAGGTCTGATTTCCATGATTAATAGCTTATTGATAGCTGTCCATGCCTTCGTTAGCCACGTGTCAATGTCTTTTTCAGTTGATGAGATACTGCTTCCTAGGCAGGTGAATCTGTCCACCAGTTTCAGAGAGGTTCCCTCTAGCGTGGAAATGTCACCTGTCTGATTAAAGCACATATATTCAGTTATGTTTGCATTGACATGGAGGCCAAACTATGCAGTAGTGTTTTGGCTTGGTTGGGTGTATTTGCCAGTATCACTATGTAGTCGGCGTCGGTAATTGTTTTTGCGGGGTACCTTCTGTTTCTTTTCTTTGTCAGCTCAAAGCCATTTTCTCTGATTTTATCTAGCGATGTTATGAACAAATCTGTGCATTTGTCCTAAATATTATGTAAATTTTGTGTTTTAAAACAATGTAAATTATATAAATTTTTATTTTAAGCCAGTATACACTGATAAAAAATTGCACAAGTTTTTCCAGAATTTTATAGTCCTAAGTTAGGAGAGCATGTTATACACAAAATTATGGTAACTTCAAATATCAGTTTTTATATACATAATAAGCAGAGGGAATTATTTGGACTCTTCAATTTAAAAGGTAACAAATATAACTGTGGATTTATTCAACAAGTTGTCTTATTGCATTTTGAATTATTTTGTTTCTAATACAAGACTTTTTAAATATAAGTCCACAAGGTTTTATTGTAAATCAAGAAACAGAAGGGAGGTAATCCAGTGTTTGGAATACAGACAATACACAATACTTTTTTAAAACCAAAGCAACCACTTAGCAGTGTTACATTTACTGATTTATTTTTTTTAGAAATAATTTGATATTTAACCAGAAGTGACTGAAAATTCATAAAAACCATTTGACAATTAGAAAATATACAAAAATTGGTGAGAGTAATACTTCTCCTAAATTACATTCTCATACAAAGAAAATCAATACCGTTTTGTTTATTTAACACGCAGTGAAGTACTCATCTATGCATGGGAAGATGTAAAGAGATGGATTAAAAACACAGCAAGACTAACAGATAAATATCAAAAATCCCATGTACTTATCTCAGTTTTCAAAACAATGTCTATTTTACAGATTTTCTTATTTATTGCCAAATATCTTAGAGACATTATTTCATGACCTGAGTCATGGCATGATTTTCGGTTGGATCATCTTTAAAAAAAAATAAGTAAACACTAACTGCAGAGATAGAAGAACTGGATGGAGTTAAAATAGAAAATATTTTGACTCGAATTTTGTTGACCAAAATTTAGGAAATAACTTTCTAACTAGAAACAATGGCAAGTCAGAGCTTTGTGCGGAGATAATCTCTTGCACTGCTCGTCTCGTTGAGAGGAGAGTTGGACAGAATTGAAATAAAAAATATTTTGGCTAAAGTTATGTTGATTAAAGTTTAAGAAATTACTTTCTGACCATTGACTGGAGGCAATGGCGAGTGTTGTGTGAGAACATAATCAGATGTTATGGGTGAAAATTTAGTATATATACCAGCTTTATTTAAAATCCAGAGAAGCTGAAGAGAGGGTGGTGAGATAAGTGGATTCTCTGTTACATTTGGCAAAGACAATTTGATCTCGATTCACTGCCTCTTATCTTTCCAAATGATAATGTCCTACCACCTTTCAACTTTGTCCACATATTTGTTTTACCAGTATTAAATTCTGATATTAAATTAATCACTGGTATCTTCATTTTCCAGGCAATTAAAGGAGATAACAGAACTCTTTTTTTCAGTTTCCATCATGGATTTTAAAATACCTCAGCTCACTGAAAATCAAAGAAAAGTGCACATCTCTTCTTCAAGTATACAACAAATGCTAATAATCCACTAGGCAAAGTGATCAATAAACATTCAATTAGTCTGTGGTCCTATGCTAGTCACGGAGCCCAATGTGGAGCGACTACTTGTTACAGTACTTGTTGTGGCTATTGTGTTTGTGACTACCACATTAGCTTCTGACTGTTTGCTTTGACAAATCCTTCCGTACCCATGCTATGTTTGAAAGATCCACAAAGAGGGGTTGACACAATTCAGCCGGATTTTCTTCTGACAGTCAGGTAATATGAGTGACTAGATTGTCTAGCAACTCAAAGAATTGAGAAAACCCGTTGTTTAACAAACAACAAAAAATCGTTTTTATTGAAACACGTTTGTAAGACAATAAATAACAAACAAACAATGTTTGCTTTCCTGGCAAAAAGAAGAAAGAATATTGAGAGAGGAAGAGTGACGATGAGCTGCGGTTAGAGTGACACTAATGTCTCTAAAGTCTGGGACTTTGAATTTATGTAAAGTCTGAAGGTTGTTCAGAGTGCCTCGGGTCTAGAATGGAAGGGATGCTTCTTTGGCAGTCTTCTTGGTCCGTTTTCTCATTATCTCTGAAGATTCGTTTTTCCATACCATTTTTTATAGATCAATATCTGGACTAAAGATGTTTTCTGATTGGTTGTCCAATAAGAGACAGTTAGGAGTCATATTCCCATTGGTCAGCCAATCCTAGTTCAGAATTATAGCTTACAGGTATAGAGAAAACCCTTTTTTAGATGCTTTGACCAATGGGAACAGTTTTAGAGCAATGGTGTTGAACAAAAAATTCTCAGCCTCACCTGACTGGATGAGCCATGCCCAGTTCACCTTTATTTAGGGTGGAGCAAAATTAAATCTCCCTTTTGACATTGACCTTTAAGATAAGGACTAGAAAAATGTTTTACAAAATGACCCGTTTCATCATTATGATCGATGAAGTTAGTTAAAAACCGAAAAAGTAAATGAATTCACTGACCTTTAAAATCAAAAACAATTGTCTCACACTTAACTGACCTTTAGGAACAATCAACCAGCTTTTTAGGACAATTTAAGCCAAAAAAAGATACTTATTTTAAGGATCTTTTTTGTTTTATATATATATATATATATATATATGTATATATGTATGTATATATATATATATATATATATTAATTTTCATATATTTCATAAATTCTAATTCTTACATATTGATTAAGTATTTAACCGCACGTCGTGTCACATGTCTAGTTCATCCCTGTAACCAATACAAAGAAGTGATTCCGAAACAAGAGACTATGTGCCTGAGAGAATGAAAAAGATAAAAAAGAGTCCATACAAGAGGTAGTTTATAGTTATGCCAGGCAACAATATGACTTCTGATTGTTTTTTATTGCTAGTGAACTCCTTTATCCGTGAGGATAAATCATGTTTTTATGTGAAACTCTTCCTCCTTGCCCAATAAGTATTCTTACCAAATTTGGTAGTTCTCCAAATTTTTGAATGCCTACAGAGGACAGACCAATGATCATTTCCTAATTATTAATATAGGTAAATGCAGATCTAATAATGAAATATGAAATGAAGAAAACATTTTTTATAATCTCTTAATTGTATCATCAAGATGCATCAGACAATTGAATTATTGTTAGTACTTCATACACAAAAAATTAATGTTTTCAATTTTTTTTGACATGTTAATAAAATGATAAAACCTTTAAGAAAAACTCACAGGAAGAGAAATTTGACGCTTCATGAGTTTAGCTGTCTCAGCACTTCCTTCATCTCCTAATCTATGAAGCCAAACCTGAAGAAAAAAGTCAGATAAATAGGACATCAATAAAGTTTTTACATAAGCAGAGATATTGTGGGATCAATTCCAGAACACTGCAATAAAATGAGTCACACAATATAAAATTTCATTTCACACTATGCATAAAAGTTGTTTATTCTATTGTCTGTAAAGCATTAAGTCTTTAAAAACAATGTACTGTATATGACTGATTTAAAAGATACTTTATTGCTAAAGCATTAATTTTATTTTAAAGGGAGATAATCCATTAAAGATTACTATAGATACTTGAGGCATTTTTAAATGAAAAGTACTCCAAAATTTACAATTTGATTTCAAATCAATAAAGACAAATATTCAAATGAGCAATAAAATTAGAATTTTTTTCCATTCACCATTTACAATCAATGATTTGTTCATATACTTATTGATATTTATCAACTATTTATACTTATCAAAATTATAAAAATATTAAGTTTTTCGTATATTATTTTTATAATATAATTCTAAGTTTAGAATCCAATTTGATAACTATTTTCCTGACCCAGTTGACGGCATAATTTGTTGTAATGATTCTCTTTAAATCATAATGCAAAAAGTAGATATGAAACTTACTAGTGCATGCTGCAGACATATATGGTCATTAGTTTCTTGGGCCATTCTGATGGCTTCTCTGAGGGCAGCTAAAGCCTGTTCCCTGTTGATACAATGTGAAACGTCATAAATTTATAATTCTTTCATAAATATACTCAAGTTTATGTTGAAAATATTGCAGTGAGGAGATAATCAAAAAGTGTAGTTATGTACTAATAAAACCTTTTTTCTCTTATTACTTTTTTCATGGTCACTGGAAAATCAAGACTTTAAAATAAATATTTTGTTTCTATTTGTAATATAAACAATGACCACCAGGAGGTGACATAAACATTAATCTCTTGGCAATGTTTATTAGAAATTCTCACAAAAACATTGTTCAGAGTTACTAACTTAAAATCTTGTGCATAGAGTGGATTTTCAACAAGCCCAGGGCTTCTCAAACATTTTACTTGATGCACCACTTCAAACCAAATTTAATTTCCTTTCACCACCCCTAATAAATTAGGGAAGGAGAGAGCTCCCATGGCATAATGGTTAAAGTGCTGGACTGCAGCCTCAAAGTAAGCAACTTCAAACTCCAGTTACACTATTACATTCACTTTTGGGCTAATATCCTTGGGAAAGACATGAACCTTCTTATCCTCCCAGGCATGGGTTAAATAGTATTACTTCTGTTCTACAAGAATGATTTGGTTTTAAATAACTCACTAAGGTTGATATGACATTAAACAAAGTAACTAAACCAACTATGTAAATGTTAAATTAGAAAATAAAACTAATTTACAAGTATTTAAAACAATTTACATGAGAAAAGAATCAGTAAACTATAAATGTAAACATATCTAAGGATGGGTTTGGTGGACAGTGAAAAAAAAAATCAAATGATAGTTTCCAGGTTTGTGATTTTGAGCTGCATACCACCACATTCTATGTTCTAAGTGCTTCTCTATTTGTTTATTAAATAATTCACATGGCTAAACTGAAATTCCAACATGTTTTCTTTTGTGAAAACATGATTATGTTCATCATTAACGATGTCAAAAATATCCAAATCTTTTCAGACAGAGGCAGATCATTTGTTCATTTAAATGACCCCTACGTTTTGAATGAGTTATATGTAAATGACACATGACTAGTGACCATCACACCTCATCAGGCATTCTGCTAAGTGTATGATATCAAGTAACTTGTCTATATGATCAAGTCATTTTTGTTCACCTGTTATAAAGGGATTATATAAATGCAAAATAGTAAATTCACTCCCTGTAGACCTCTATGCTTTGATTCATCCAAGTCAAATCTTATTCACACCCAGGGTTTTATATGAACCACTTTGAGAAACCTTGAACTTGTCAAATAAATCAGATAAAAGAGGGCACAGAAATATTAGCATTTTAGAAAACATTTTACAAACATGAGACCACAAATTATCAAAAATTATTAAATGTTTTGGGGATCTTCTGATGTAAGAGGATTTAGCTTCTTCAGCTTTAGGGAGAGCTTCAAAGGTAATCAAATTTTGACAATATAAAGCACTAATAGTCCCAATAACCACATATGCTGGAGAAAATACAGAGTTTGAAAGAAGAAAAGAGAAAACTGATTTGAGAAGGATTGCTTCATGGTTATATCAATTTCTTGCAGGATTCACATCAAAATGGAGATTATAAAATCAGTGAAATTATCAAGAAGAAAAGATTGAAGTGGTTTGGTCACATGGTACACAAAGACAATACCTGCTATATCAACTTTTCATGCAAAAACAACTTTATGAAGAGAACATCCAGAGGACAACCATTTAAGTGTTGAAGTGACCAAATAAGAGAGGAGATAAACCTACCTCTGATATCAGTGTAAAGATAAACAAAAGACAGGATAGGGTCTACTGTGGACAAATATATGCATGGAAACCTTTGTGGGTTTACTACTACAAGAACATAAAGGTGACAGTGATACCAATTATAATTGTAGCACTTGGAACAGTCCAAAACCTGGAAAAGAAGCTTGATGAACAAAAAATTAGAGGAAGAATTGAAAGCATCCAGACCACAGCACTACTAAAATTGGCTAGATTACTTAGAAGAGTCAAGGAGAATTGAGGAGACTCACTGTCATTCAGACTTCAGTGAAAAATCATTAGTCTCTTTCATTTGCTGTCTTTTTTCTCTGATATGAAAAACTCACATGGAGTAAAATGGTGTTTTAAAGCTTTTTATGATAAAAATGAATGATTAAGCATTTCATTTATTTAAAAAATATATCAAATCAATTCCTAATTCAAAGAAAATGAGTTACGTACTTGTGACCAAAACTGAAATGCAATGCAGCTAAGTTCAAGGCTGCACATCTTCTGTTAACATCATCAGTGCTGTCTTTGGTTTTAAATTGCTGAACACCAGGTAGATCAGATGATGGCAAAACATAACGATCAAAATAATGGTACAGGTTATGTGAAGCTGTACAGAACTCCTTCACACGTGCATTGTTCAGGTAACTCAAAAAATGCTGAAAGAAAAAAAAAAAAAATAACGTTCAAAAATCTGTAATAGACTTTTCATTATTATTTTCACAACCCTAACATTTAAAATGAGCTTTTTATATAGACAATATATAGTCAAAGAACAACTTTTTAAGACCAATTTTTCACCTCAAAAACTAGAGGTGGTTCAATACACAGAACATTTTTGAAATGTTGAAGCTTATCTTGCTTCTAGGCTTCCTGCCCCCATAAAGTAAAGTTGGCGGAAGGCTGCCTTTTCAATAGCTACTACAGCAAGGTGTAGGGAAGGGCGTTACTCCTTTCAACATGCCATGTATACTCATGAAGTGTAGACTGAGAAAAGTTCACAAAAAATTCATGTCACAAAATTGAAAATTGTTTGAGAAGTTTATTTTTCAACAAAGACTTAACTTACACTTCTCCACTAATTATATAGATCAAACATTATACAGTGAAAATTTCAGATTAAAATTCAATAAATAACTAATTCCCAAGTGATCGAGTCATTTTCATGTAATCAAAGCATGCTGACAGCACGGATTCCTTTGATTCTCTCTCGACATCCATCACTATTGACCACCGTTCTTGGCAAGTCTTCTAGATGATACCCAGTATCTGCACAGAGTTAATGAATAAAAGTGTTTACTAGCCAGCTAACACTGGTGTGATCATATATAGAAGTTCATAGGAGAACATTACTAGAGTTTATCCTTACTTCTCCAGCAGTGTCCAGCCTGTTTTGCTCATCTTACTTGGATGAACAGCACTTGTATGGCTATTTACCTCTCATCTTAGAAACTGTAAGTAGGAGGGGGAGGGGGAAATCACTGTACAATTGCTGTTTTGTAGGGTGCTGCTTCTAGGATTTGTTCAAAATAGCATGCAGCATTCTTGTCTGGTTCCCATCCAGCTTTTTCTTACGTTGTCTATATTATATATTTCATTATATCATTTATTTATCATATTTTATAGAATTTTATTCATTATGATTCTTTTGCCAATGGCTCGGGAGACCGGGGTTCAATCTCAGGTCAAGTCATAGCAAAGACTCAAAAAAATGGTACTTGATGCAACCTTGCTTAACATTCAGCATTATAAGGTATGGATCAAGGGTAAAGTGGAACAATCCAGTGAAAGGAGTAGCACCCTCCCCTACACCTCAGTGTAGTAGCTACCGAAAAGGGAGCCTTCGAGTCACCCTCGACTAAAGGGAGACAACTTTACTTTTACTTTATAGCATCATAAGTGCATGGCTATGTATTGAAGGAAAGTTGAAAAGGAATAGACAGAGTTCAACATTCTTCTGTAACAGGATATGCTTGATCTAGTACTCAGTAACCAAGTCATTGAGTGGTGACAGCCCCCAACTTCAAGAAGATGTAACCTACCCAAAGCAGAAGTGAGGAGTAGGATGTTCTGTTAACCCCAGTATGTGTGTGTGTATATATATATATATATATATATATATATATATATATATAAAACAACAGTTTATGGTTGTCACCATCTCACTTGGTGGGTTAGTGATAGACCAAATGCAGTATAATTTGGAGAGTGGTCAATATCAAAGATAGAGCTATTATACAATATGATAATAAATATATATTAGTTTTTATATATATTTAAGATAAGCATCCATGTTATTAAATATATATAAAAACTAATATATGTTTATTATTATATTATATATATGTATAATCCGAGGAATTCCATCTGATGAAGGTCATTTTTGTAGACCAGAAATAAATTTATAAAGGAACTGCTGAATTGAATTTTTTTGGTTAAATCTATAATATATATATATATATATATATATATACACATACACTGTATCAATTAAGTCAGTAAATAGACTTAAACAGAATAATCCAAAAGGGATTACTAAATGCACAGCTAATTCATATATGTAAACATATATAAAGAAACCTATGCAGATCAAAATATCATTAAGAACAAGAAAATTAATTAATATTTTCCATTATAAATTTATTTCACCCATCTATTGACAGGTTTTTCAGACGGATTTCAACAGAAGTTTGTTTCTTTATGACTGTTAACCCCAGAGAATATATTTCATCTTATGTAAGGTTCAATGGGTTATAATTTAAATAGTTAAGGATATATATCAAGGATTTCATGATTCTCTTTTCGAGGTGCTGGGATGTACATGCAGAACAAGAAACCAAAGATTTAAGAAGAAATTGCGCCTTGGATAATGAACAACAAAAAAGCAACCATCTGGTGTCTATTTCTTCCTGCTTCCACAACCTCAGAGAGAATAAAACAATGAAAAGTCCTAACACTAAGTCATTATGCTTTGTGTTCTTTACTTCCCAGTCAACAAATAGTCTCAGTGACATAGCAGTCACCACTGGCTATACAACAGACATTCATTAGGTGACTACACTACAAATATTCATTTAATGACAATGTTACATGAGTCTTTTCTTTGCGATTTTAAATTCCAGCAAAAAAAACTAAAAATGTCACTTACTGCTTCAGAGAGATTTGGATTTTCCTTCAGAAGATTTCGTATCCGTTCTTGCAGTTCAGTAGGTGAGGCAGCCTCAGTAACATTATGATGTATCAGGAAAGCCTAGGTTAAAAACAAATGTTAAAAAGTTAGATATTTTTACAAACAAGTCACAAAAAAATAATGTAATCTCATAGAAAGCGCAGACTTACAACATAATTTTATACAATAGATTTATTGTAACAAATTGTAACAACAATGAATAAAATTAATAAAACTTAAGGAAATCACAAAATGCATATTTTGAATCGCACACAAATTTATATTTCTTAACATAGAAAAATTATTTATGCTTTTATATCATAGTTTATCCATACTAAGGGTGAGTTCAAAATTTTGGGGGGTATATGAGGCACAATTTGATAGCTCAAGATGCTTTTGACCCTGAGGTCATAAATGTGATGAACCACACTGAACTGTAAGATGCCAAGCTTGCTGATACTACATTGCACATTCATCTGTGCAGCTTTTAAACCACACACACAGTGAAACAATGCACAACATGTCAGCACACCAACTACTACAATACTGCTAACCTCTGCAGGAAGCTTAAACTGCTTTGGTCATGTGGTATATATGCTGAAAACAAGTACATACGAAAATATTGCAAAACTTTTGACTCACCCAAGTATAATTGATGCAATAACAAAAAAAAAACATACATCACTTATAATTTTAAACAACTTGACAAAACAGATTTTCTATTTATTTTTTATTTTTGCATGAAATGTAGTAAACTTAATTTTGATGAGCATTTTCATTCATCTTAATTTTAGTTGCTGCTTTTTTTCTTTAGGTCATAATTCAATTAGTCATTTTTCAACAAGAAAGAATGGTGCAAAATTAACAGCATCAGAAATAATAAAGAAAATCACTTGGCAATATTTAAACTCATATTAACTTTGTTCAAGAAACAATATTTAAAAAAAAAAAAAAAAAAAAAAAAAAAGAATTATTGTTCTATCTCAGTTCTATAACTTCAGCTTTTTTACTAAAAAAAAAAAAAAAACTCAATTCTGGAAAAGCAGAATGATGTTCTTTGCAACTAAACATTATTCAAGGGGCAAATAGTTTTCAGTCTTGTAATAAACAAAACTGTGCTATGTCATAAATGGCGTGAAATTTTTCCAATTCCTCCTCCTCTCAAAAAATCAAAAATAGACAAAGTTAATATCATTAACTTGTGACAGCAATTATGTTTTTAGTAGTGTATTCAAAGTGTTATATACATGGTGTGTATGGCACTTTGAATATACTATTAAAAATCAATAAGTAAGTAGATACAAATAAGTGTATTTATTCTTTAAACCTTGATAAATTGATTGATTTTAATGACATGTCAAGCTGTCTAGGTTCATTTCATGCCAAGAGGTTAGGGAATTGCATTCATAATGCATTTATGTATACATTTTTTGTGTAGGCATTTCTTAAAAAGATTTTTTGCATTTATGATATCAAGTATTTCAATACAAATAATAGTTGTATGGTTTCAAGCATTCCTATCTAATACTAATTATTATATGGTTTCCAAAAATTATTTCTGTTTAATATTAGTCATCTTTTTGCAAAGTTATATGGTTTCAATTAACTAATAATAATACTTAATAAACAGTTATAGCTTCAAGTAACTTTTCTTAATACAAATAATTTACATCGATATGACATCAAGTATTCCTATAAAATACAAATAATTTTCAAAAAGATCTATTTGATCCATAAATGGGATCATGACAGTTACTATCACTCCAAGTCAAATTGGGCCTGAGAATAATGACAAAAATTTCCAGAACTGAAGCCTCACCATACAAGGAATACAGTCAGGATATTCTAAGTCCCAGCTGACAAAGTGACCTTTGGCACTCAGATACCCTGAATGTGTTGAGCTCAAGCTGATCCTTTGACATGGTTGTGCTACATTGTTTTTTGTGAGCTTCACAAAACCAACAGTGCACAATACATCTAAATTTTGCTCTACAGTGCAGATAATCCTATCATTCTATTGAGAAAAAAGGGGGGTGTATTTCTATATTAAGAACAATATTAATAGTATCCGAAATGATCTTCCTGAGCCTGAAATAACAAGCTTATAGTGTTGACTAAAATAGACCTCAGCCTGAAATACTGGGTTTATAGTGTATAGTAAAATAATGTTCAATTTGAAATAACAGACTTATGGGTTCAAAGAGTTAACATAAGTACATAAGCTAATCTTATAAAAGAATTCAAATTCAACACTCAAATATAACAACAATGCTCTGAACATTACAATGATACATTTATGTTGTGATAAAAATATTGAAAAAATTCTTACCTGGTTGGCAATGTAATATTCTGCTTGCTTTTGAGATTTATATGTTCCTGGAGGAGGCCATCTGGAAAAAAACAAAAATTTCAGCTTTTAGATTTAGAATTAATAAATAAATGATTGATTTTAACAGCATGTCAATTCGTCTAAGGTTATTTTAATCCTTAGAGGTTCATATTTACATTTTTTGCATAGTTTTTTAAGAGTTTTTTTTTTGCACACAGCCTAATCAAATACAAATAACTTCCAAACAGATCTATTTGAACCATAAATAGAACTCTAACACATACTACCACTATGGATTAGAGTGGACCTGAGAGTAATGTCAATGAAGAAATACTCCAAATTCCCCAGATCTCCATAAGTGGAGCCTCACTATTAGTTATAGTTTAATGCAATACTCAGGATATGCCTTTTTTTGTTAGGAGGCAGAGTAGGCCTCTGTAGGGGATAAAGTCAGCATATTTTAAGCTCTGTTATTATAATGACTTTTAGATTTTAGATTTAGGATTCACACTTAAACCAGTAGTTCTACAACAAGAGATATGTGCACCGAAAAAAAATGCACAAAACCACCATAAAAGAAATGACTCCTACTCTAATAGAGTATTTGAAAATTTTAGAAAAGAAATTAAACTTTCATTTTCCGTCATCAAATACAGATAATGATTAAATTCAAAACATTTGCATATTTGGAAAAGTGAAATGGTGGTACTAGTGTATGATTTCCATAACAGCAGATATTTAGCCAATCAGGATCCAGCTTGATAAAGGCTAGCTTGGTAAACTCAGTGCTTAGCAAACTTGAGCAAAAGAATCACATTGTTGCCTGGTGAATCAACAAGAGAAGAAATAAGGACTATGGACTTCAAATCAAGTTTTAATACTTACCTACTGATACATTTTTGATTTCTCTTGGCAAAGAGTTTCCTTGGGTACTTAAAAAAAGCTTTAACTATTTTGAATTGAGATTTTCTTCTTTTTTTACTAACATTAAATGCAAAAAAGAGAAAAAAAAATTTCTCTGCACTGTGTTTCATGTATTCTCTAACATAGAAAACATTGCTAATAAACAAGATCATGTTTCTCAAACATAGATGATTATGTTTTTATTACAAGTCTGACTGCTTGTAACCATTTTTTTAATCCTTTCAAATCCAGCCCTGTGAGCAGGGGGTGTAGAATACAAAGTGTCCTGATATGACACTAAACAATCTGATGGTGAGGCTCTAGTAATGCTGGAGCTTTGGGAAATACAAAGTATCCCTTCATGGCTATAACTCCCAGGTCCACTCTGGCTTGGAGTTGTAGCACCTGATAGGGTCCTATCTATGGGTCAAATAAAACTGGTTGACATTTAAACTTTATCCAAACAAATGACTTATGCAAAATTAAATTGTTAAAAATAAAACTGCTTGATCATTTAACAGTGTGTAAACAAATGACTGATGTTTAATTGAATTGTTAAATACATAGCAATACTTGTTACCCTTTAACTGTGTGCAAACAAAGAATTGATAGTAAATAAAATTATTCATGTTAGATAGAAATATTTAAAATCATTAACCATTTAACTGCATGAAAAAAAAAGAGCTCTGGCTCATTTAAAAATGTTATTAGCAAAATCTGTTTACAAATCATATTTAATATATATGTATAACGAGGATGTGGCATTAAATAACCTACAGTGGTTGATATGCCATCAAACCAAACCTTTTGAATCCACCAAACTTGGGTTAAAGTATTTGTTAGATAAATTCATCATCAAGGCATGCTGACAGTTGGATGTTGTAATCTACAAAGCTTTTTGCTTAGATCTAGCACAAGGCCACATGAACAGGGCACTCAATGAGAACTGAACTCACTCATGAAGGTTTGCTAGTCTAACTTGCTAACCATTACACCACCTGAGCTGTCCTGACAGTTGGATGTTGCTTACAGGATCTATTGAAAACAGCACACAGCATCCTTGTGTAGTTCCCATATAGCTTTTTCTCCAAGCACTTTGTTAGAATACAAATGGTGCAACTATACAATAGTTCTGAACACAGCAATAGTCTGGAATAATTCCTGTTTTATCTAATTATATATCAGATTTCCATATGGTCGTTAACGTGGTAATAGCAGTCCAAACTTCATCTATGCATATGTTGGCATCATTTTCAGTGGAGAAGATATTACTACTAAGTTATATGAACTGAGTTACTGTAATGCCATGAACAATCTTACCTCGAAGAAACAGAAGGTGTGCTCTCTCTGCTACCAACACGCGGAAACCAGAAGAAGAAAAGGACGCAAGAGGTGTGACTTATTTTATGGAGGAAAATGTGATAAGCCCACATGAAGTGGCAAGATTTAATAAGCATATAAGAAACTAAGTTTGAGGTGGAAAAAGCAGAGCAGCATTTTGCTTATGTCTGATTGGTGAATATCCATCAGTTTATTTTGCGTGTTAAATAATTTGACTACCCTCCAATAGGTTGATTCCACTTCGACTAGACTTCTAAAACCACAAACAGTCACTAATTTCAGAGGCCTGCTATTTAATGAGGAGATTGCACTATCTTGATTAAAACACCTGATCTTTATTTGAGTTCCTGCAGAGATCAATGCCACTTGCTATCTGCTCTAGGCTATGTGGCAGAGATTCAGCTTGAGCAAGACAATATAACAAATTCTTAAAGTTATTACTTACACATCTCCTGAGTTCAAGTTTAAGTCAAAAGAGGTATCAATGGAACTAACTGAATCATCCCGATTCTTATCCTTGTCAGTAGAAACACTCATCATCTCAGCACAGAATCTGTTGAACAGGTTAACAACCTCACTCAACGATAACATGTTGAAGGTGACCATCATTCTTCGGGCAAAAAGGCCTGAAAATAAGAGCAAACAGTAAAACCAGACATTTTAGAAAAAAAAATTTTCATGAAACTATTTTAACCTTTTGAACTCATAAGATTGATATTTCAGGCTGAATGTAATTTTACTATACATCGTAAGACAGATGCTTTGCATTCAGAGAGATCAAGCCAAACACAAAAACAGAAATTATAGAAACAATTATTGCATTTTATTAAAGGAATGTTTTGAAAAAAGTTTTATAATTCGGAAAGCATTGTAAAGGAATTTATTATAGAAATAAATTTAAAAGAGCTGTGCATTGGAAAAGAGTTTTATGATAAGACTGTGTTGGGAAAAATTTTTAATAAGCTATTGTTTTGGAAAGAGTTTTATTATGGAAATACACTAAGAAGGGTTTTACTATAGGGATGAATTAGGTAGATTTTTATTACAGAATTGTATTGGAAAGAATTTCACAGCCTTTCCTTTAATGTAAGGATGAGATAACTTTAAATAGAGACATCTACACTTTAGGGTTTAAATGTGCTTTATGCTAATTTTTTTGTGAATTTTATAAGCTTAGATTTAGGGTATCTGAAGATCAAGAGATTAGATGATTGATTGGTTTTAACACATCTCGGGTTATTTTATGCCTAGGAGGTTAAGGAATCCCATGCATTGTAAGTTCATATTTATATTTTTTGTTTAATTGTTTCTTTAGGTCTTTTTTCTTGTGCACAATCCTACCAAATATTTTCAAACAGATCTATTTAACCTACAAATCCAGGTTAGAGTGGACCTGGGAGTAATAGCAATGAAGGGGTATACCATACTCCCCAAATATCCAAAACTGGAACCTCCCCATTAAATGCAGTTTAGTGCCATAGCTAGGACACACCCTTTTTGGGAATGTCTTACTCCTCTGTAGGAGATATAGTTAGCATATCTAAGTCCTAACAACAGGGAATTATAGTTCAAAGGGATAATGATCTTCAATTAAAGTTCTGCAGGGTAAGAACAAATTAATAATCATCAGTGTGTGTGTGTATGGATGCCTATAATTGACAAAATTTATATAATTAGAAATATCTATACCATTAAATGTTAAGTTCATTTTCAAAATATGATAAAAATGAATGTTTTAAACTAAAAGTAGTGAAAAGAGTTCTAAGATAGATTAGTAGCTATAGCAGACAAATCTTCACTGGAATTTCTAAAAATTCATCAATTAATTTATGAAAACTTCTTTACAATATCATAAAATACAGTAAGACTTGATCCAAGATCTAAACCACTTAATAGATGGTGAAATCCAAATAATAAGGTATCCATAAACAGTAGATATATCCCCAAATTTTAACTGGGAAATCAACAACCTATTTTTAAAATATTACAAATTTTTTATTTTTTTATTTTCTTCTAAAAAGGAAACAGGCCAAAACTTTTGTCTAAAAAAAGAAAAAAAATTTAATTGATCATAAAGTCAAATAATGTAAACAATTTTCACACAGTTGTATAGTTTCAAGTATTCCTATCTAATACTAATTTATACACAATTATATGGTTTCATGTAACTATTTCTATTCAATAATAATCATTTATTTGCAAAAGAGATATACTCCTGTGGACCCCTTTACATGGACAAACAAAGGCAGGACAACCAGCTAGAATCTATATACAACAGCTCTGTACCAATACAGGATATATCCTGGAAGACCTCCAGGGAGCGATGGACGATAGAGGCGGGTGGCAAAAGAGGGTCAGGGAGATCCGTACTAGCAGCACGACATAATGATGAACAATATAGCTACAATGGACCTTTCATACTGTAACAAATCACTACCCCAATTGAAAACCAAAAATCAGGGAACTATCCAAATTTTAATGAAATATTTAGTGTTCATTTACTAATGAATGAATTTTATAATGTCTTAGTTATTTTATCAAATAACTAGATTTTTTCAGGTCACTTAACTTTACCTTCACCATGTTTGTGACACTATTCAATTGGTAGGGATATATGATACAGTATATACTGTTTGTAAAAGACAAAAGTCTGAAGGATGAATGAAATAAAGAAAAAGTTTTTTAATTGGGAGCTGATGAAAAAAAATAGTATCCCAAATATGAATATTAAATTTTTTTTAAATGTTTTAAGAGTTTTAATACTATGATTTAAGTAAAATATCATTTTTTTAGATTATTAGTTACATAATTCTGTATCAATAATGGTTCTGGGTAAAAAGGAGGGACTTTAAGTTAGATTAGATTTTGACATACTTTTTTCCAATCACAGACTAAATCTAAATATATCATTAAATAAAGTACATTTTTACTTAGCAAAAAATATAAATTTAAAGCAAGAAACTGGGAGCTTTTTTTTGTTTTAATATTTTTATTTATTTTTAAAGATAAAAAATGTAAGACAAAAAATATGGAAACCAACAGTAATCATCATTTAAGCCATTTCCAGTTCTATCCCTTGTATACTAGTTGAAAATTTAAATAAAGTAGTAGTAAGTAAAGTTGGCGACCTTAGTCGAGAGTGACCAGAAGGCTCCCTTTTTGATCATTACTACACTGAGGTGTAGGGAAGAGTGCTACTCCTTTCCCAGGATTGCTCCACTTTACCTTTGATTCGTACCTTATATTGCTGAGTGTTAAGCAAAGAGGTATCAAGTACCATTTTTTAAAGTCTTTGGTATGACGCCACCTGGGATTGAACACAGGTTTCCCGGACCATTGGCGAACATTCAACCCACTAGGCCAATGAATGAAAAAAAAGGCACAATTTTCTTTGAAAAAAAAAAAAAAAAAAAAAGGAAAAAACAGGTAAAAATTAGTGTTTTAGGTGTGTAGCAGTTTTGTTAGGCAGCATGTGATTATTATTCAACAAAAAGAAGCAAAGGTGTTGAAATAAAGAACCGAACTACATAAATTGAATTGAAAAATTATAACAAGCATGTATTGATTATTGATTAATAAACAATGACAAAAGTGCAATGGAAGCAAGAGAAACATGTAAATATTTGTTTCCACAAAGAGTGTTCAAACGATAAAGTCTATTCATGTAAAAGTGTCTATTTCTGTGATAGAGTGTTCAGATGAAAAGTTCTGTTTGTGCGAAAGAGTCATTTGAGAACAGAGTTTGTTAGGAAAGAAAAAAAATGTGTTTGGGGAACCTTTGATAGAAATTAAGTGTTGCATACAGCAAAAGTGATTCTCCTGCATTCAGAATATGTTTAGGCGAAATTGCATTTGATGATCCACAAACATAGTAGTAAATTTTAAACAGAAGGGAGACACCAGCAAAAATAGCATTAGCTGTAATAGTAGTACTAATACATCAATGTATGTAAAAATGCGTATGTGAGCATTTTCACTGATAGTTGTAGGTTAGTGACCAGAGGATATTTAGTTAATTTCAATAACCCAAAGTAACCAGCTTGGTACTTAGTTGTTATGAGTTGAAATTTCATTCTTGCAAGAATTGTTTTTGAGTTCAGTATGTTGACTGTCAAAGGTTCCACTAGAAAATTATGGCTGAACTGCCAGGCAAAAATGATTTCGCACATTTATAAGATTTTTCCAAGGAAAGGAGTAGCGCTCTCCCCCTACACCTTGGTGTAGTAGCTATTGAAAAGGGAGCCTTCTGGTCACAAACTTTACTTTACTTTTATAAGATTTTTAGATTGAAAAGTGGATCAACTTAGGTTTTTGTATTTTAGGAATCAAAATATATGCCCACAATTGGTTTTTGAACCAATTAAAATAATTTTCAACCTTTTTGGATCCTAAAATTTGAACAAAATTTGACTGTTTGTGCTTCTGGTTGAAATATAGAGTTATCCACAGGGGTAATGAAAGATTTGTAGATTATTACCAAATGAAACATTGAATATTAAAAAAGCAAAATATTATTTCACTATTTGAATAATAAATTAAAAATAATTATTTCATAAAATTTTCTTAATTTTACATTAAAAAAACCATGTGAACGTGCTTATTTACCTTTTTCAAAATTAAATACAAAAAATAAACTATGACCGATATGATTTTCTATACTTAAAAGTTTAGATTGTTTTTTTAGGGTTTTTTTGAGTTCTAGCCTTCTATACAAATAATTTTTAGCAGGAAACTCAAGTGCACTTTAATAGTTTATAGTAAAATGATGCATAAAATATTGTCATAATGGATTTGGACTTAGTTATTAACATGTAATATTTTTACATAAATTGGTTTATTAATGTTTCTAATTATTAATTCCATTCAAAAACTTTTTGAAAATATTTAAAAATTTTAATAGCTTTTTTAATTTACGTAACCTCAAGTTAGGTAAGGTTGTCAACTTTTCATGAATTTAAATGTTTAAAATGTATTAAAAATTAATTAGATATGTAATGTTATTTTGCTTTTAATACCAATAATTATGATGTTACTATCTTTCAAATAAAACTAAAATTTAACCTTAAATAATAATTTTAATTATCTTTTAATTTGTTTTAGCAGAAAAAGAGTGAATACTAGTACCTATTATAATGATAATAATCCTTAATAAACAATTATAGCTTCAAATAGCTATTTTTAATATAAATAATTTACACACAGTTGTATAAGTATTCCTACCAAATACCAATGATTTATAAACAAATAATCCTTCACTTAGAAATATATTTGAATTTCCAGGAAACCCAAACATAGAAATTAAATGAATCAGACAAAAAATTTCATTAGTCAATAAATTAAACTTTTCTTTTTTGTTAACTTGAGTTTTTCCCCATAGAATCTGATGGGTGGCTTTGATGACATTAAAATAAACGTTTTTATATTTTCAAAATATTATTCTTAAAAACTTATGTTGATATTTACCTACCCGTGGAGGTAGTATTTGATACAAATGTGGGCAAAGCTAAAAATTGCTGTCCCTTAAACAGTTCCAAGATGTCAGATAACTCTGACTTTGCCCTTTGATATAATAGGGAGATGCTGTTCTGCGGTTAGAACCCCCAGGGCTTGGTTTGTCCTACTTGAAGTTTGCAGCTTAGAAAGATTAACAGATACCAACCTCTAATCCCAGCTCAAAGACTGAGGAGTTGGTTGTATTATGTCTGGTTTTTAGGGGCTGTTTATTTTATCAATATTTATTTTTCAAAGTAATTTAATAAAAGTTTTGACCATGCAAGTTTAGGTGACAGAGTCAAATTCAGACGGTGAAGACCTACTTTACAGTAATTTTATTCTTTCTGAATTTAAGTACAGTTAATCACCAAATATTCTAGTCAATCCAAAATCATCAATTTATTGAGTAGAATAAAAAGTAATTTTTATCTTTTTATAACTTACCAAACAATGATGATTTGTGCATTAAAGTCTCTGAAAAGTGTAAGAAATCCTCTTGAAATTGATTGAAGAATTCATTCAGTGCCCTAATACCTCCCTTGGCAATAAATGACAGTCTAACAAAAAAGAAAAAAATTGGTAAAAAAAATTAAGGAAATTCTAATTGTAGAAATAATAATAATGAAATAATCAAACAATTACTTTTGAGTAAGAAAAGAAACAAAAAAATATGTTAACTTTGACAATAAAACTCAAAAAATCATGAATAATGTGGTTTTTCAAATATGCTTTTTTATTCAATGTTAAGAGGTATATAAATACCTCTTAACATTCGTACACATATCATTTATTAATGAGAAGATTGTTTTTAAATAATCTTTACTCTTAAAAATAAAGTTAAAATTGTTTTCCAAATTTGAAAACACTTTTAAATAAAAACCCAGCTTCTCATTATCAAATAAAATATCATAAAAACATTACGATTTTTACAAATGCAAACACTCATTTTAAATGTGATCACAAGTTGGATAACTTAATCTTGTAATATATTCTTCTTCAAATAAAAACTTCCTGAAAGCCAAAACTAGTCAAAATTGATAAATTAATACAAATTATTGGCCAAAATTTATGCATTTTCAGAATTTTTAAGTTTATAGTTCATTATTAGAAAAATGGAAATGCGAATGTCTTGGTTTAAAAAGTGAAAACCAATTACTTTCAAGCAGAAATTGCAACATTCAATGCTAATCATCAGATCACTTTTGAAGAAATAATATAACCTATGGTGATAGGTAACCCAATTTCATTGGTTGAGTTCTAGAAGAAATTAAACATTAAAAATTCAACTGAAAATATATGAGAGTCATGGCAGCATGTAATATCAAGCAACATGAGGCGTATATGGAAACAACTTTTGCTTTACTTTGTAGATGATTTTCAAGGGTTTAGTCATCAATTAGCCAATAGCATTGATGAAATTGAAGGTGCTAGACATAAATTAGATTTTAATGAAGTAAGCTCTACATAAGAACTATTGGACTCATTAATGGTGTACATGTGAATGCATGGACAGTGAAAACTATAGAAAAAGGAATTTGTAACAGTTTCAAAACAACTTTTCATACTTCTAAAGAGTTGAACTAACAACTTATGGATTTAGATCCAGGTCTTGAATGAAATATGCAGGTCCGCTAAATGATTCATAATGCATCTAGGCTACATTAGATAAATTTTTCTCAAAAGGAATTAAAAGTTGTTTCAACAATAAATTAATGATTTTTTGTACCTATTCTATTTTTTCTTTTGATTTTTCAGAAGTACAGTAGTCAAGAAATATAGAAATATACAGCACATTAAAAATTAATTTTGAAAGAAAAATTGGGGTGAATTACAATATTTACATGTTTTTAAATTCAAGTAACATATTTAACATGGCATTTTATAGGGATTAATTAACAGTGCTAATCCAGAGATTACATAGTCTGTGCGTATATATATATATATATATATATATTCTATTTTCATTTTCATACCTATACTATAAATAACTCAGGTGTGAAAAAACCCGGATGATACAATTTGTAAATAAAAAAATTATTATACAAACTGATATCCATGGAAAAAATTTCAATAAAAAAAAAGAAAAGACTAAAAATATTTGTACTGCTTGAAAATAATCAACCAGAACTGCAATGTTTAGCCAAAAAAATGGAGTTACCTCAGCTGAAATTAAAAGTGCTCAATACATTAAGCAGAGGGAAATTAGAATACTTGACAAATAGAACATGGTTTTGTTTTTTTATGCAAAATTTTTATTCTTCCTGGTGGTCGTTTTATCTATAAAATGTCATTTGGGCCAACCCTCTTTAGCCAGGATCATCCTGATAATCTAGTAGGTGAAACCTAGGTAGATAAATTCTGGATCTTTAGATTTGGTTTGGTTTGGTTTCTTTGTTTAATGGCATATCAACCTTTGTAGGTTATTTAATGCCAAAGCTATTCTCCTAGAAGAACAGTAGTGGTACTATTTAACCCATAGCTGGGAGGATAAAGGGGTTCATACCTTTCCCAAGGGTATTTGCCTGAAAGTGAACAGATCTTTAGCTATTATATATATATAATTAAATTTTTTAAACTGAAAACATAAATTGCACTATCAGTTTCACATTTTTATGATCATAAGATGATAATAAAAGCTTTCTTTCTTTAAATTCACTATTACCTCCACCTCCTCTTGTATTCATTTTAAATCAATTACATCATTACAAAATAAAGCTTCTTATGTCATCCTCAAAAAATAATAATAAAGTTCCTTATATTACTTACTAAAAATTACAAGGGAAAAAAAAAGATCTCTCACATCCAATAAATAAATTCTTTGATTCGGGTACAAAACATCAAAATGGCATTTAATAGAAGATTCATTCTTAAAAAGATCTTTTTTGGCTTACTTCTTGTCAGAGAAATTGCCATAAGAAAAACAAACTCTGAAGAATGCAGAAAGTCAATCATAAGATGGAGGGGAAAAAAAAGAAAAGATTCATGTTTTATAACTTCAATATGTACAAAACTTTCCTTGATAGGCCTGTACATATGCTGGGATTCATTTTGTCCAAAAAATTCAAAAAATTAACTTAATACCTTAATCCACTGTGCCCTTATAATCTGCTTAAAAAATTAATTTGCACCTGAACTTGATTTTCTTAAAACCATTCTCATATATAATGATTATCCTGAAGACAATTTCAATCACCATCTGAAACAAATGTAACCAGTTCGTCAAGAATACCAAGTTCAGCCCACAAATATGTCAGTATAGTTGAGATTTGAGACACACTGGGCAATAACTTTACACTTTTGCTTGAGCAAATTAAAAGATCTATCAACCATTGTTTCTTTGCTGTCAATTTGAGATTTGTTCTCAAATCCAGCATGGTTTTCCCAGCCAATCTCAAAGATTCATAAAACTTCATCATAAAACTTTTTTAATTTCCAAATGTAAAGGTGATATTTGTTATATTGAATGTACCACACAGGGATTTAAAAATAGAATTAAATAGCACATACCCTCTACCATCCAGTCATATAATCAAACACTACCTACCAGCTCAACCAATCAAAACATTGATTCTCCCATAACCCAAAACCTAATGGCTAACCCAAACTGTGTTAAGTCCTATGATATTAGTATGTTCTCAATTCTTGATTGTGCAAGCACCAGTTTCCAATTAGCTGTACTTGAAGCATTGAAAATTACATATCTCAAACCCAATCTCTGCAGAAAGGAATCCAAATAAAATCTTCAAATTAGTATTGTTTTCAGGATGCCCTCATCTGAATAAGGGTAATTTAAACAGGGGTTTTTCTTTTCCCCATCTAGGGGTTTTCTTTTTCTATTCCCCTAACATATGGTTCATTTTCTGAATTCTTCACAGTTGGGTTTTCTTATGGCAATTTCTCTGATAAGACATAAACAACATAACAATATTTTTAAGATTGAATCTGCTTTTATATGTCATTTGGAAATAAATTCTTACACATCAATCCAAAATATTTTTTCTAAAAAACTCCTTACATTCAAAAAACTAATTCACATACATCAAAATTTTTATTTTTATTCTCTCATTCTTCCTTTTCAACTCCTTTCTTGTTTCAGTTAGGCAGAACAAGTCCCTTTGGTACAGTGATGGACATGAAAATAAGCAAGTTTTAACTCCAGTCACTCTTACGTTCACTTTCAGACTAATACCCTTCGGAAAGTCATGAAACCCCCTATCCCTCCAGCTATGGATTAAATAGTACCACTACTATTCTTCTACAAGGATGGCTTTGGTATTAAATAACCTAGAAAGGTTGATATGCCATTAAACAAAGAAACCAAAACTCTTTCAGTTAAGTACTAGGAGGCATAACATACTTATTCTCATGCTAGTCCTTGGAAATAAGTTTGTTTTATCTTCTTTTTTTTTTGTTTAATAGCCAATTTTGTTTTGAAAAATTTATAAGGAGCTGTTTCTCTTCCAAGCACTATATATATGATGTTTGCCAATGGTCCGGGAGACCAGGGTGCGATCCAAGGTCAAGTCATACCAAAGACTCAAAAAATAGTACTTGATACTGCCTTAACACTCAGTATTATAAGGTATGGTTCAAGGGTAAAGTGGAGCAATCCAGGGAAAAAAAGGAGTAGCGCACTTCCCTACACCTTGGTGTAGTAGCTATTGAAAAGGGAGTCTTTGGGTTGTCCTTAACTACAGTTGCCAATTTTATATATATATATATATATATATATATATATATATAGGTATCATACAATAACTGATGTTAGTACAACAGCATTGCTTCCAACAAAGTCTTCCTCAGATGATGACTCTGGGTTCAGGCATGGTTTCAGGGGCCAAAGCATCATTACCACTAACCCAGAGTGCCCCAGCAGTATCTCATGACACCACTAGACTTTGTCAGATTGTTGTCACCCTATGGGATTGCCATATCCACACTGATGCAGTTAGAGCCTTATCTTGGATCTTTTCCATGTATTTTCTCTTGTCTGATGGAGGAAGTCTAAGATTAGTCAAGAATGTTGAGTTGGCAATGAAACCTCTGCATCCCACTTCGATAGAAGACACATTTGTTATCCAGCCATTTCTGACACATTGTTCTCGCTGATCCTCATATTTTTCCAAATTACGCTGATGTGCCTAGTTGAAATTTTCTTCAAAAGGGACTGTTAACTCAATAATGAAAGTTTTTGCTTTAATGGACCAAATGACAATATCTGGACGCTTTGTCGTTAACGCTATTTCAGTTGGAAATATGAAGTTGTTTTAAATCAGTTGTGATGTGCCATTCCATGTAGCCCTTTAGAAATGATGGTTTATGCATATTTTTATGTGCAAGTTTCAAAATATTTCCTTCTTTAACGAACTGAATTGCTCTATTGTTGATAATATTTAGAGCTTTATTGGCAATCTCACAACATATTTTTGAAGCCTGAGCAAAAATCTTAAGGACTTCATTATGTCTTCAAGTGTAGCTTCTTAGAGTGTACTCACATCCAGTGAGAATATGTTTGAGACTGGCAGTTTTCCCACATGCTCTGCATCAGTCAGATGTAGTTGACCCTTAAGCATGAAGGTTGACTGTAGTTGGTAAGACTTTGTAGACTGCTTTTATGAGGAAACTTAATTTTTTTGGTTTCATGTGCTTGAGGTCACTCCATGTGACAGCTCTGTCTTTTGCACTCTCCCACTTGGTCAATGCTCCGTTTCCTTTATCCTACAGCTGTAGCAAAACACCTAACTTCCTCAAGATGATGAATTTCTTCCAACACCATTTTTCTTCTATTTCACATGGATTCTTTGGACCACCAAAGCTGTAGATGTAGGCCTAGACCTGCTTTTCCATTTGTCACAGTGCCAATTATTTTTTTCATCCAGAGGGCCGATTCCGCATTTTCAAGAGCTATTTTTGCCTTCCATTTCCAACCAGTTATCACAGAAGGCTGGACGTTCTTCACCAGTGGGTCGCAAGAGTCACGCAGCATCTGGAAAAGTTGCGCTTTTTCTAATTTATATTCCTCAACAAGTGATAATGTTGGAAGTTTTAGTTTTGTTGATGAACTTAACGTTTGTTAAGGAGTTAGGCACTCCCAAACATTTTTTTATGAATTTACTTATTAACTGCTCCATTGTTTCAACTTTTGTAAGTGATACCTCATATATCTGCATTGGCCATGCTAATTTAGGAATTAATCCAAAATAAATGCACCATATTTTATCTTTGTTCATGAGGTCACATTTATCAATGGAGTGTAATCCATCTTGTAGCTGTTTTCTTAGGTCCTGCCAACAATGTCGATCAGTAAGTGGTAGGGAGTAGTAGCAACCGAGACTTAACGCTTTTTTCGCGGATCATGGGGATTTCATTTCCATTGACAGAAAACTTTATTTCTTTACAGTTTCCTTTCAGTTATATATATATCTCAGCACATATCTCTACATAGTAGGTGTAAGGAGAATGTAAGGACAACAACAATAAACTTATATATCCATCACTGACAGAAATAATGAAAGCAACAATTTACTAACCTTCTGTGGAATCTATCACCCAGTTTCAAATTGATCACTTTCTTCACAAGAGGAATAAGATCCCGCAATGCTATTTCAGGACCCTGACAAAGAAAAAAAATTTATACACCCATATTTAACATCTATATAAATTTTATTTGAGGAAAAATATTTTTAATTGATATTAAGTATAAAAAATATTAAAAAAAAAAAATTAAATAAAGGATGAAAAAAAAATACTTCTGTGTCAAATAGACTAATTTTGAAAAAGTGATCGTCTTCAATGTTGGTCTAACAACTTCTTTTGGATCCAAATTAAAATTCGTTAAATTGCCAATCAATATCTTTACTCTATTTCAAACCCAAAAGAAACTGATCTAAGAAAAGAATTTGAGATGGTTGAGTTATTTTTTTTAGCTTCCCATCAAGCTAAAGTGTGACACAAGATAATTTTTTAATGTGCTGTGCCACATAGGAAGCCTCCCATGCAATAAGTTAAAAAATTGTTTAGATTCTGTTAGCATTCCCCTTGACGGGCATCTCAGGCACTGAGCAATAAACCAAGCTCTTGGTCGAGTGGATCATTTTTTTCCAAAATTGACCCATTTGAAATTTTGCACTGATAAACATTTTGTAGAACAAAATAAAATCTGATTAATATTAAACTGAATTTAAATAAAATAATTTTAATTTAAATCAAACAACTTGAGCAGTTTTTATAGTTTGAGACTAACAAAAAACTTTTAAAAGATTATTCAAAAAATTGATTTTTTAAATAAACTGTACTTGTCAAAAGACTCATTAGTGATGTCACATTAGAAGTAATAGTAAGATGGGTAGCACAGTAGCAATAAATAAGAAAAAAAAATTTCAGGATATTATTTCCCAGATTAATGAGAAAAACCAGGTTCAAACAGAATCAAAGATGATGGCTTTCGGTTTGGTTTGGTTTGGTTTGGTTTGTTGAGTTTTATGGCATATCAACCTTTGTAGGTTATTTAACGTCAAATCCATTTTTATGTAAATAATCAGTTCCATTTCAAACAATTCAGTTTAGCATGAGTACATAGTTTAATTGTCAAAAACATTCCTATTTCAAACTATTCAAGCAGTTATATGTAACAATTCAGTTTAGTGAAAGTAGTTTCAATGACAAAAACAGTTCAATTTCAAATAATTCAGTTTAGCATAAGCACACAATATAAATGTAAGTACAGTTTGATTGAGAAATACATTTTTTTTTAGCTATTCAGTTCTAATTCAGCTGATTCAGTTAAGTATAAGTACAGATTTTGTTTACACACAGTTACATGTCAAAACAGTTCCATGTCAAACAATTCAATTTAGTGTAAATACAGTTTCAATGTCAAAAAACAGTTCTATTTGAAATAATTCAGTTTAGCATAGACATGCAGTTCAAATGTAAGTACAGTTTAATTGTCAAAAACATTTCTATTTCAAGCTATTTAGTTTAATCAAACAATTCAGTTTAGCATAAATTTTACCACTCAGAGATTAGATATATGAATGAACCAGCATATTCCCTCAAATATCTACACAAATACTTCCAGCTATACTGTAGCGCCAAGTAATCAAAACTCATCTTCCACCATTGCTTATCACCTATTGAACAATCTGGTTCATGCAGCCACATATAGATCCACTATGTTTACCATCCTCAAAAAATCAAATGATGAACTTCAATTGTCAATAATGGAAGCCTTACTTATAGCAAAACAAACCGGGATTACGTATTCAAAAACAATTTTACACACCATTACTTTTTAACAACCCTATTGCACAACGTGAAGAAACATTATTACCTGTACCAACTCTTCTGGCTTACAGTAATTTTTTTTCAATCAATTTTCTTCCCTACCTCCAGACTTTTTCGATGGTCACTATTCCATGTTTTCTTCCTCCAATATAAACTCTATTGTCACTGACATAATTCTCTGAAGAGAAATGATTGAAACAAAGGGTCCCTTTTTTAGGATTTTAAAATATTTTAATTGCTTTTTTTAAATATTTGATTATGCACACATCTTTAAAAACAATATTTAAATTCTGTACCTACCACAAGATCTTCACATATATAAGCCTATGTTTAATATTATGCAATTAACAAGTATATATAAATATATATATATATATATATATATACACACACTTGCTAAAAAAGAGCTATGTACAACTATATATCTTTGTATTTATCTATGAATGTAAAAAATAAATTCAAATGTTAAAAGACCAAAGTAGATCAAACCTGATAAAGTTCTAAAATGAGTGTGAGAATAGCCTTCACTTCATAATCCGTAAAATCCATTTCAGCACTCAAGTCCAGATTTTGTCGATACTGCTCTCTGATTTGGGTTTTCTTCTCATAAGCATTGAGGAATTCATAGAGGAGTGCCAAAAGTGCTACTTTGTGTGAAGTCACTTGTTCTTTGGATGGCCGCTTGCTGGCTGGCTCAAACATAAACAAATCTGAACCTGATGATACGTAGGACATGTTGCTGCTGCAGTGGTGCCAATACCTACTTTGCAGAAGAAAAAAAAAAGATAAAAAGCAATCAACTTATTTTAGTCAGGAAAAAAAATGTGTATATATATATATATATATATATATATATATATATATATAAAGAGAGAGAGAGAGAGAGAAAGAGAGTGAGAGAAATGTAGATACATCAATATCTATAGGGTCATAATAAAAAAGCATTGATTTTACAAAAAGTAATTTTCAACAGTTTCTTTTCTTGTCAATGCACTTAAACAAATGCTTCTTCATTAATCACAGATTAATTATTATACAATGAATTTTTTTTTTACTTTGATCCATGTTTTTCAGAGTACATTCTTTATCTATCCCAAGTTGATGTTGCATCTTATAAATTTTTTTCATGGTTTTCCAATTTTTGCCAATCAAAATAATCCTACAGATTAAAAAAAAAGAATTTTAAAAATGGGAAAGGACTTTGTTCAAAGATTATCAGATTTAACATACAAGAATGACTGGAAAACAGGTTAGATGAAACAAAAAAGATACTCATACAAATAAATTATTAATTACAATATTTAATCTCAAGACATCAAACCAAAGCATGTATTTACCCAATCTTTACTCACAATGGATGAGACACAGGGTCAATTTTTAAGTGGACTACAATTGGTTTTCTTTCTCCTAGACTTGTTTCCTAACTAAGACCAAAGAACTCAGTCTGGCTTACTATTTACTCAGGGCTAGAGAGAGAACAAATAGATTCATGCCTTTCCCAAGGATAGTAGCATAAAGGGAAATGCAAACAGCCTTGTCCAGGTTTTGAACTCAGGTAACCAATTCCATTTCCTAAAACAATAACTGACATTGAACAATAGTAAAGAAGGTATTTAAACACTAGTCTGATAATTCAACCATTAAGTATTTCATTAAGCGTCCTTTATATAACACTGTGAAGAATTATACCAAGTAAATGTTTATGAAATGCTAACAAATTCAAAAATACCATTCTTTAAAGTTAACCTAAGATAGGACAAACATAACACAAATGTTAGACAACAGAAGACATCAGAAATAGCAGGTTGGTATTCAAGATGCCAAAAAGAGAAAAATCTTTGTTGAGATGGAATCAGTCAATGATATGAAGTATGATAATATGTGGTAAAATTAAGCCTAAAAGAAACAAATGATGCAAGATGATTGACATATAACGAGAGACAGGCAGATCAGATGAAAGAAGATGATAGTTCATATTGCAAATATGTCAGAGCAATCCTTGACTTATTGATTGTTTGGCCTAAATATACAAAGGATTAAACTTCTTTGATCATCAAGTCTCTCCTATTTGTATGTTTTGCCAAACACACTAAAAGATGAGTCCACTATATAATATGAATGTTAGACAACAGGTGCACACTGCAAATAACAGCCCAAAAAGAGAAGACCTTCATAAGGGTGAAATCAATAGATAAAAAAAAATTGATTGATTCTAATGACATGTCAACCCATGTAAGGTTATCTTATGCTTAGAAGTTAGGGAATTGTGTTCATATTCACATCTTTTGTGTAGCCATTTCTTGAAATTGTTTTGCAGTTATATATCAAGTACTCCAATACAAATAATAGTTGTATGTTTTCAAGTATTCCTAATAGTAATAATTATATGGTTTCGAGTAATAATTTGTATTAAAATAGTCATTTGTTTGTACAGTTATATAGTTACAAGTAACTAATAATAATAATCCTTAGTAAATAATTATAGCTTCAAGTAATTACTCTTAACACAAATATTTTACAATTACATGGCATCAAGTATTCCTATCAAATACAAATAATTTTTAAACAGATCTATATTTAACTCAAAGATGAGTACTTGTTAAAGTATTACCCCTTTGAGTCAGAATGGAGGTGGAAGTGAGAGCAATGAAAGAGTTACTCCATATTCACCAAAACTCTAGAACTGTAGCCTAACCATCAGATGCAGTTTAGTGTTGTATCTAGGACACTGATAAGAAAGAACAGAAATCAATATAATTGCACTCAAGCTGAAGAAAGATTGATCAGATATAAGATTATATAAACAAAATATATCATGGACGGAATCAAAAATGCCTCATTTTGAAACAAGATTTTTTATGGCACAAATTTTTCTCCTCCTTTAATAAAACAGTTTATATTGTCTTCTTTAACAATGACTACACTCTGTAGACTCATAAAGACAAGGTCAACAATTGTGCAGCAGTTTCAATAGCAACTAGATTGAATTCAGAATTGTCCTATTCCTTAGACTGAGTGCCTACCAGGCTAAAGAGCCCAGTCTGTCCTATTTTACTTATAGCTAGAAGAGAAAAGAAATGCATTCATGTCTTTCCTAAGGGCATTAGTTCAAAGTGTATACAAACTGTCTTCAAAGTATATATAAAGTTTTCATGCCATACAGTGCAGTGACAACCTTTTCTTCATTAGAGAGACTGATAAGCTATTAGTTTCCATACCTCACTATACAGGACACACTATAATGCCTAACCCTACCTTGTTGGCAAGGTTTAGAATATGTTAACTGTATCTCTTGCAGAGGAGAAAGACTCACACACACACACACACACACACACACATACACACATTAAAAAGGGGTGTCCTGGATATGACACTAAATTGCATGTAATTGTGAGGAATACCTCTTCATTGCTATTATTCCCAGGTCCATTCTTACCCAAAATGGTAGTATCTGTTAGGGTCTCATCTATGGATCAAATTGATCTGTTTAAAAATAATATTTGATAAGAATACTTGAAATTATACCACTGTGTGCAAATTATTTGTATTAGAAATGAAAACAAGATATAACTGTGTACAAAAAAACTTTTAAGAAACTATACAAAAAATGTAAATATAAACATATAATGTACACAATTCTCTAATCTCTAGACATAAAAGAACCCTAAAAGGTTTCACATATCATTAAAATCAATCAATCAATAAAGGACACACTTCAATGCTTTACTACACAAGATGCAAGTGAAAATTTTAGTTTACTGACTACAAATATAACGAATTTTAACAGTTAAAGAAATTAATGTTACAGAATCTTTATACATTTGCCTTGTGGTAGAATTTTCTTATAATCCAATAATGTACTCAAATAGCAAATATAAGTCAATATTTAATCTTAATGTACTCAAATAGCAAATATAAGTCAATATTTAATCTTAATGTACTCAAATAGCAAATATAAGTCAATATTTAATCTTAATGTACTCAAATAGCAAATATAAGTCAAATTAATATTATAAAACATTAGAAACTTACTGATATATGCATCTTTAATATAATACCAGATGTCCTATAATTTTATTGAAAATTAAAAATTCTAATATTCCAGAAGAAATTGAAGACTATTCTCTTTTTCAGTGATCCTTCATTAACAATTATTTCAGCAATAGATATACACTACATTCAGTTCGGTGGGGGAGTTAATATTTAAGATTATGCTGACTACAAAAGATTAAGGCTCTAAAATACAATAGTATGAATTAATTGATAGCATAATTCAATAAATTTAAAGTAGATTATATTTGTACATATTTTTTTTTTAATTCTTTTTAATATTTTTAATTCAATTCACTAGATTATATTTATATATATATATATTATCTACCCCACTATTCTGCTATAAGAAGGTTTCAAATGTGGTGACTCTTCAGCATACCCCATCAGAAAAACTCAGATAATGAATCTGATCCAACCCCTGAAGCTTATTATCAATTTCAACCCATGCATTCCAAGTAATCTGCTTGGATTATATTTTTATAATTTTGGGGGGAGGGGGAGACTTCTTTTCTCCGATTCATTTGAAATTGGGATACTTGTTCAGGATATCTTACTGAGGAAATGTCTGTATATACGAGGTGCATGCGATAAATTTCCAGACTTTTTTTGTATTGGCATTTAAAATTTTCGTAGACTCTTGAAAATTCACTATGTTATTGCTATACATCTTATGAGATGACTGACCAATTTTTATAATTCCAGATTCAAATGAACAGCTACAGCAGGAATTAGAATACACCCTACTAAAGCCTGATTGTCACAGCTGGTGAATTTCAAAAATGCAATCTGACACTTTAGAAGAACGATATGCAATAAAATTCTGTTTTAAACTTGAAAAAAATGCCACAGAAACGGATGGAATGCTTCAGACTGCTTTTCGATCATCTTGCATGAATTGAGCATCAGTTTTTGAGTGGCATAAGAGATTCAAGAAAGCCAGGGAGTCTGAGAGGGATGATGAGAGGTGTGGGAGGAGTAAGGAAGTCAATACACCAGAGTTGATTGGCCAAACGGTTAGGGTTAGAGTTACTATGTTGAGGTTTTAAGGGAGTTCAGGAAGAGATTCCGTCGGAAGAGGCCAGCACTCTTCAAATCAGGTCAGTGGCATTTCCACCAGAACAATACACCAGCCCACAACTCCATCGTTGTCACAGACTATTTGATCAAGATGGGCATCAAGACAGTTTCTCAGCCTCCTGATAGTCCAGACCTTGCTCCCTGTGACTTTTGCTTATTCCCTAAGCTCAGAGGCTGTCGTTATGAGACAATTGAGGAGATGAAAGAGGCTGTGACGAAGGTCACTGACACGCTCACACAAGAGGACTTCGATGGGGCCTTGCCGAAGTTGATGGAATGGTACAACAAGTGCATTGCAGCCGGAGATTACTTCGAAGGGGACTAGAGTTTCATGTGTGTACTATCAATAAAAGTGGCCATACGAAAAAAGTCTGGAAACTTATCATATGCACCTCATATATATATATATATATATATATAATAATTATATAGGAATGTAATACTTACATTCACCATCCAAATAAGAGCTAGTTTCAGTGATTTCTTTTATTGAATTGTTGACATTTTTGCCACAAAAATTATATGTTGGCAATAAGTGTCCATCTTGCGAGAGAGACAGCAAAAACAGCAGGTGGTTGAAGAAGAGGCTTTTACATGTAAATATTTAGTGTAAAAAAAAAAAAAAATATTTGACTAAATAAGATAAATGACTGAATAAGATAATGACTGAAACTCACTCTTATCTGGATAATGAATATAAGTATTACATCAATTTCTTTGAACATTATCATATATTTCCTCAGCAGGTTACTCTGGTTGGTTGTTTGGGTTTATGGCATATCAAACTTTGTAGGTTATTTAATGCCAAATCCATTTTTATACAAATAATCACTTCTTTCAAACAATTTAGTTTAGCATGGGTACACAGTTTAATTGTCAAAAACATTTCTATTTCAAACTATTCAGTTTATTCAAACAGTTCTAAGTCAGCCAATTCAGTTTAGTATAAGTACAGATTTTGTTTACACAGTTAAATGTCAAAACAGTTCTATATCAAACAATTCAGTTTAGTGTAAGTACAGTTTCAATGTCAAAAACAGTTCCATTTCAAACAATTCAATTTAGCATGAGCAAACAGTTTAAATGTACATACAGTTTAATTGTCAAAAACATTTCTATTTCAAGCTATTCATTTTAGTGAAACAGTTCTAATTCAAACAATTCAGTTTAGCATAAGTATACAGTTAGTTCCATTTAACCCATAGATAGGGCCCTATCAGCTGCTACCATTCCAGGCCAGAGTGGACCTGGGAGCAATGAAGAGGTGCTCCGCATCCCCCAAAGCTCCAGCATCACTGGAACCTCTCTATTGGATTGTTAAGTGTTATATCCAGCACTTTCATGGGGGTGGGGGGCTAACCCTTCTGCAGAGGTACAGTCGGTGTATTCTACAGCCCCTGCTGACTGACAAGGTTATTCTGGACAACTACCGACATCACAATGAAACTAAAAAAACAAAAATTTATTATTATATAGACTCCAAGTCATTAAAAATTCTTGCATTAAACATCACATCTACTTATTTTGAAAAGGAAAATGTTTTTGGAGGTTGGGGACATTCAGAGTGCCAACAAAATTTGTTTGGTTTTTTTTGGAGGGGGGCTTTTAAAACTTTTTCCTCCTATAATAAAAAAAAATTTTTTTTAAAGTATAGCCTAAATAAATATATACTCTTGTCTTACTATAACTTTAAATATGCTTTTTGTGTGTGTGAGTTTTATTAATGTAATGTTGCGATTGAAAATGGAATTTCGGCTGTCACTCATAGTAAATTGCCAACTGGATCCAATGGTGTGGAATATAATGTGTACCGATCAAATTTATTTAGGGTTTGGGATTCAAATTACACGTTATTACCTAATTAGACTAATTATAATTAATTATCTACGAGGTACATTACATCTCACCGACTCCACTCGGCCATCATTCAAACCGTTAAAATTTGCTGCTGCAACTAAGTTGGGGGGAAAAACTCCGTTGAAAAAATAAACTAAAAAGAGAATATCTTTAAACATAAAACCCGTAATTATTAAACAATAAGAGCTTACTTGGAAAATGTCTCACAGGATAAAATAAAATGTTTTTTTCTTTTTGAGATTATTTACTAATTCATTTAACTAGTAGAGAAAAAAAAGCAAAACAATTTTTAAAAATTCAAACTTTACCTAAAGAAAATTTGGAAGATTGTTTTTGTTTTGTTTTTCAAAAGATAAAGACGTCAAGAAGTAGAAATAAAATGGAATGAATGAAGATTATTAGACACAAAACAAATTATATATTAAATCCGGATCAGCAAACCGGTTTTTTCCCATCTTATTTCAACATTTCTTCCTTCTTAACAATTTCTTGGGCCTCTCGTTGTAACTTTTCCAGTTTGTCTAAAGTGACGGATTTGAGGGGTAACAGTTTCGGCTTACAAAGCACAGCAGCCGGCAGACAACGATCATAAACTCTTTCTTGTTTGGGTAAAATTTCCTTCAATACTACACCACTGCCACCAGTTGGACCTTCAGTCGACATGTTGAGAAGAAAAGAAAAAAGAAGAGAATGACTCAAGATTTTTCTTTTTCTTTTTGTTTGATTATTTTGGTTGAAAATCTATAAAGTTTTTTATCACCAAAAAAAAAAAATTCTTCTTAAGAAAAACTTGAACCGTTTTCTTCCTTCTTTTATAAACAAGAAAATACGTTGTCTGTCACTGTAAAAATGGTTTTAGTCTGAGAGAGAATAGTAGTTTTCTCTTTTTTTTCTGTTGTGACTAACGCCCTTCTTCTTTAAAATATATTTTAAACAGCTTGGCTAGAAACATTAAACTGAATAAATGATGTCCGATTTTTTTTTCAAAAATGAAAGAAAAAAAAGAAAAGAAAACAATCTGACAAATATGTATTCCAAAGTCAGATCTTCTCGACAAGAACGTACATGTTTACACTGCGCGCCATGCTGTTCACTCATTTCCGGTTGTTAGAAATTAAATATTGAAAGAGTTATTTCCCTTTAGTCAGGAAGTTGTCCACCAACAGACTGGGGGGTGTTTTTTTGTTGTTTTTTTATAGGCCTTTTGGTCCAAAATGATGGTGGAGGAAGCAGGTGTCTGGTTCATAACTAGACACCTGCTTCCAACCAGTAAACGATAAATGCAAAAGTACTTTTAATTCTAGAATTATTTTTTAATAGTAAGGATGGGTTTGGTGGGCCCTGAAGAGATCACAAACATATGGTTGCAGGTTTGTGAGTTTGAGCCATAAATCACCATGTTCTATGTTCAAAGTACTTCTCTGTTTGCTTAGTAAATAATGCACATGACTAAACCTGGATTCCACTATATATGATCTTGGGAAAAGCAAGTAAAATGGGCTCAACTGTTATACACAATTTGGGATATCTTGCTTTGTTTTTTCATTCATCTAGTTATATCCAATTCTTTTAAATGAGTAAAAAACTTCACTGCAAAATTAAAAGTCATTTCAATAAATTACTTTTTAAGAAAATTTGCACTTTCCTTTTCAACATTATTCACTCCTAAATGACCCCTATGTTTTGAATGAGTCATATATGGGCGACACATCACTCGAGGTCATAACACCTTCTCAAGCATTCTGCTTGATGTATAATATCTGGCAACTTGTCTTCATGATCCCATGATTTTTGTTCTTCTTTTATGATGGGATTTATAAATGCAAACTGATATGTTCACCTCCTATGGATCCCTACACTTTTATTTTCTCTGCAAAAATCTCAATCACCTCCAGGACCATTTTAAGAATATTCATTGAAAGGCAAATAGATATATATATTATTTAAAAATAGATATATATATTATTTAAAAATAGATATATATATTATTTAAAAATCAACTCATGGAATAGCTTCAAAAAATCTATATGAGTTAAATGATCCTCCTTATCTGATCCTTAATTTTCTTTTTTTTTTCTTTTCAAGGTTTTACCAATCATCTTTCTTAATTATACCAGAATTGTTATCAACTATTGGGGTGTTACCAGTATTTGATGCTATTTAGTTGTTGCTGCTCATCAATGTTTAATATTAGCTATAGTGTATCTATTGATACACTAACACTTAATAAACAAAAAGGAAAGATGAGATAAACTCATAAAAGACATTTCATGCATACATATAGAAGTCCCCATGGTATAATGGCTAAAGTGCTGGACTTCAGCCTAAAAGAAAGCAAGTTCAAACACCAGTCTGGCTATAATGTTTACTTTTGGATTAATACCCTTGAGAAAAGTACTGAATCTCCTTATCCTCTCAGCTATGGGTTAAATAGTATCATTACTCTTCTTCTATAAAGATGGCTCTGGCATTAAAGGTTGATATGTCATTAAACAAAGAAACAATACTTAAAAACATACAATAAGTATTACAGGAATATTATAATAATTCATAAACATGTCCTAAACATATAAAATGTGCATTGTGTTCAACTGACAAGCAGTGCAAAAAGACAGTGTACTAAATTGGTGAAATGTCTGACTAGTGTTTTTTAGTGAATTTCATCTCCATTGTGAGACAAAAGACAAAACCATTTGCCTGGTGGTAAGATCAAATCTATTCTGTGAACATAGTTGAAAAAAAAAACGTCTGATCAGTTCAAAGAACAGGAATCAAAAGAAGATGAGAAAGGGAACTGGTCTCTCATGGTCAACATACACATGATCTCCAAATACATGTCCAGACTTCGAGAGAAGATAATTATTTATTGTCTCCTTCCAATTAAGTTGATTACACTGGTCTGTGTAAAAAAAATTTTCCAAAGGTCAAAAGTTTATCAATTGATATATGATTGCTATTTTATGCTGAATTCAAAAATACCATTCATTGTGTTTGGTCAGGTCTGGTTTTTAAGATATGCTTGAATACTTCACAACAAGTTGTACACAATAATTACTCTTATTCAAAAGCCAGTGGACTTGTTGCGGAACCGATAAGTATGTCGACCCCGCAAATGAGTTATGTGAATGAGAACAGCCAAAGCAATATGAAGGAACAAAGGCGAGATAACAATTATAACAAGAGACAATTTATTTGTCGTATTTACAAGCATGTATGTAAATGTCCGTGGCGGTTGTATGTAGTCTTCAGCTAGGATGGGTTGCGTCGTTAGCTGGTATAGTCGCATTGTAGATGTTCGCAGCTGGACGTTCGACGAGGGTAGCTGGCATAGGTCGAGTCGTGGAGATACAGCTGGATGTTTGATGCTAGTAAGCTGAGATTCGGTCGGGTCGTTGGATACCGTTGGATAGTCGTCGCGGGCAGCTGAGATCGGTCGAAGTTGGTAGATCGATATCCCCGGTTATGACGGTATGTTGTGGTTAACCAAGGGTGTGTCGGTCCGGTTGCTGGCTCGTACGGCAGGTCATACGGGAGTCAGGTGTTGCAGTGGTAGGGCAATCCATAACAGCGAGTCGTTACGTGGACTGCGTTGTACCTTGCAAGAGCATCGAGGTTAAGGAAAGGCTAGGGCTTTGCCGGGCCCCCTAGCCGTGCGGACGTATCGGACGGGAGTGAAAGCTTTGCCGTGTCAAAGCTGTGTGGACGATGGCTATGGCTAGGTTCGCGCCAAAGCCGTACGGACGTATCAGACGGGAGCGAAGGCTTTGCCGTGCCAAAGCCGTGCAGACGTATCGGACGGGAGCGAAGGCTTTGCCGTGCCAAAGCCGTGCGGACAAATCGGACGGGAGCGAAGGCTTTGTCGGGTCAAAGCCGTGCGGACGAATCGGACGGGAGCGAAGGCTTTGTCGTGTCAAAGCCGTGCGGACAGGCCAGGAGGCCGAGGCTAAGATGGGCGTTATCTTAGCGCTGCACAGATAGCGAAGCGGTAGGTAAAGGCTGGACCGTGCCATTAGCGCTGCGCTGCTTATCGGACAATTGGAACTGAGCGAGAGTAAAACCGGTTGGTCTTAGAATCCGTCTTCGTGTTTGCCACCTGGCCGTCTATTTCGACTGGTCATTACTGACCGCCAGACCCGCAGACAGAGACCTCTTATGGTCCTAAAAAGGACCTTTGTGCATACCTATGTAGGTGGAAGAAAGGCAGATCTACCACGAGAAGTGGGACCAACGCCGGAAGGTAAGGTGAATGCGACCGCACAAAATGCAGGATTCCTCCTTAAATGAGCTTTGCCAAGAACGTGCCAACGAGCATTGAAAAGGGCTTGTTGATATTATGAAGGTGCTGTGACACACAGCTCCAGCCGCGTGAATATAAAATTCTTTGATAAAAAATGAGTGTAGCCATCAAGTATTTTCTTTACCTACTATAAGCTGGCGACGACTATTAGTTCCAGTTTTATCACGTTATTTTTGGCCGAAGTGCTTTGTAAATATTGTTAATTTTAATTCATCCTTTTCTTTTAGCTGTCACGAGGTGTCAAGGTCGTTAGGAAGAAAAAGGGCTTAGTCAGTTCCGGCCGTACCCGGATATAATTGTCCTACAGCGGGCGTGTAACTTGATCCGTTTATGTTTATCGGCAGGTCGCGGCAGACTCTAACTGTCACAGCTATATCATATGCTATAGTAAACACCAGGTACCCACAATCAGCTGGAAAAATGGATAAATCAGAAACTTACAAAGGATTTAATAGTGATATTTCATTCTTTATTCAAAGAATTTCTTTAGACTAAACATTTTTTTTAGTTTTTCTACATTATATTACCATGTTGTGAATTTTCTGTGTATGGTAAATTGTGGAATGACTCTTGAAGTTTTGTTTTTAACAAAACCTTGAGAGAACTAAATGACTAATTCAGTCACCCACAAAGGTCTGGGCCATGGTAGAAGGAACATCAGGTATTGAATATGGTGCTTGTTCTAGCCTTTTAGATTTATCATGCCAAAATAGCAATCCATAATGTGATCTTTTCCTTCCCTCCAGACCATTGTCTGATTTATCCATTTTTCCACTTATTTTTATCATATTGTCAGATTCACCACAATCTATCATTTCAACACTTAGAACAAAGCTAAAAACAATACAAAGAATATCCGAATATTGTCTGTTACATATTTGTGTATGTATGGATGTGACAGATACAAATATTATGTGAATGTAAGTGTGTTTTGTTTGAAACTATCTGTGTGTATGTGTGTTCATTGTTAAAACTGAGGGTTATAATGTCACAGTCCTTACTTATATATGCATGTATGTATATATGTTAGAGTAACCAAAGTACTAAAAAGCAGCATGTATATCTGTACGTATGAGGTGATTTGGCATTCATGCGAAATTTAGAATATGGGAGAGTGGCAAATATAACAATTTCATTATAGCAATGAATGTATTTTTGCTGTCTGTATGTTCTCCCATGTTGGCTGCTGTCTCTATTTATACGTGGCAAAATGTTTGAGGCTGTGCAAGCACATGAAACTGAAAGCTGTCCAGCTGGGAGTTGAAACATTAGAGAGAGAACAGTTTCTAAAGCGCAACTATATAGGTATCCATATCATGTGACCAGCTCCAAACACCAAAAGCACCAATACAGTTGAAAGCACACAGCACGTAACTACTCAATCCAATCAGTTTCCCAAAATTATCTAATTTACTGATATCCCACTACTTTGGTTTTGGGAAGAAGTGAGTCTTGAATCCTATTTTTAGAATTTTTTCTGCTCCACATGGTCAATGCTAGCCATTTAAAAAATATAGGAGTGTAAATCCTATATCTTACTGGTAATATGGAATATATGTGGTGCATTCAATAAGTTTCCAGACTGTTTTGTACAGGCATTTAACATTGTCGTGAGACTCTTGAAAATTCAGTATCTTATTGCTATACATCTTATGAGATGACTGACCAATTTTTATGATTTCAGATTCAAATGAACAGCTACAGCAGGAATTAGAATACACCCTACTAAAGCCTGATTGTCACAGCTGGTGAATTTCAAAAATGCAATCTGACACTTTAGAAGAATGATATGCAATAAAATTCTGTTTTAAACTTGGAAAAAATGCCACAGAAACGGATGGAATGCTTCAGACTGCTTTTCGACCATCTTGCATGAATCGAGCATCAGTTTTTGAGTGGCATAAGAGATTCACGGAAGGCAATGAGTCTGTGAGGGATGAGGAGAGGTGTGGGAGGAGTAAGGAAGTCAATACACCAGAGTTGATTAGCCAAACGGTTAGGATTAGAGTTACTATGTTGAGGTTTTAAGGAAGTTCAAGAAGAGATTCCGTCGGAAGAGGCCAGCACTCTTCAAATCGAGTCAGTGGCATTTCCACCAGGACAATACACCAGCCCACAACTCCATTATTGTCAGACTATTTGACCAAGATGGGCATCAAGACAGTTCCTCAGCCTCCTTATAGTCCAGACCTTGCTCCCTGTGACTTTTGCTTATTCCCTAAGCTCAGTCATTATGAGACAATTGAGGAGATGAAAGAGGCTGTGATAAAGGTCATTGACACGCTCACATAAGAGGACTTTGATGGGGCCTTGCCGAAGTTGTTGGAACAGTACAACAAGTGCATTGCAGCCGGAGGAGATTACTTTGAAGGGGACTAGAGTTTCATGTGTGTACTATCAATAAAAGTGCCCATACAAAAAAAGTCTGGAAACTAATTTAATGATCCTCATAGCTCTCATTCTGAACATAGTGACATAACTGTTGTAGCAGGGAATGATGCGTTTAACCCAGAAGAAGGTGACCAGATATTACCCTTGACACAAACTCAATGACCTGATACGAGATCGGAACCTTTCAAAGGAGTCTGTGCAGTGGCTGGATTCATATCTCAAGTAGACATATCTTTTGGTACTAGGAACAATGTTCTACTGGTACCAGGATAAGTATGATTGGTTTATTGTAACATTGCTGGATGGATCAAATCAATGGGCTTAAAGTATGATGTTATGGAATGGACACTTTTTACTAACTCATCCAACAAGTCTCAAAGCAGTTCTTCTATATATTCTATCCCTATTGGGCATTCAGTACAAATTAAAGAAACTCACAACAGCATGGATCATTTTCCGTCAATTTGGGACACAAATGTCAGTCAAACTGCACTTTCTGTGGTTACACTTGGAGTAGGGTGAACACTTTCACTAAGACATTCACATTATAGAAGAGTGCTACCAAAGCTAGTGTGATGTAAACTTTCTTGCTGACTACTGTTGATGCTTGAAACAGGATGTAGTGGCTGCCAAGCACCGGAGGAAGTTCCTGAAAAAAACATTCATCCATGAATAGCTTCTTTTATGCATTTTTCAGTTTACTATGGCACAATGTGAGTTTTCTGCAAATATATCAGCCTTAAATTTAGCACTATTTGTTTAATTCAACAAAAAATAGAGTTATAATAATGTTCAATACATTTAAAGTAAGAGCTTATTTCTTAAAAATTAGATCTGATTAGAAAATAATTAGTATAATTTTTGGATTCAGCATAAAAAAACTGCCTTAAAATCAGCTATTATATATTCCACCTTGAAAACATCGCAGACCACTGTTTTTGATTTAAGAATGTCTGAGATTTTCACTGGGTTCTTGTGAAATCTTTTTTCTATAAAATTTAATTAGATTTATTTAAGTTAAAAACCAGGAATTGATCAAAATATGTTAAATATGAATGATATTATCATAATAATATTAAATAGATTGTTAAAAAATTACATTCTTACGTTAAGTAAAACCAATAGTGAAAATTTTTAAAATATCATCATCATTATCATTAAGGAGTGCCAACAGCACAGATTCCTTTGACCATCTTTCTGAATAGGTCATCACTCTAAGTAAGTTCTATTGGTGGCACACATTTTTTAAAAAAGAAATTCTATCAATATAATTATAGTGTAGCAGAAGGAATTTTCGTATTTTGGTTTGGTGTGTAATTTAATTCGACGCATAATTTCACCCAATCAGGATGACTTATCCTATTCAACCCAGATCTCCTTTTCAGGCAGCAGAAATTGGGGAAGCTACCAAACCCAGTCCTTTTCGCAGAACGACTTGGTTCTGTACAGCCGTCCCATCTGCCTGCTCTTAAATAGCAGCAGCATGGACACAATGAGGGAACCTATCTAATTTATGGATCCCTTGCGTCTATTTCTCTTAGACCAAGGGATCCCAGTTGAATATGAATTAGATAAATTCAATATGCCACACACAGGAACAACTTTATTTCACCCCCAAAATTGGCTATGTCGATTGCGATGTCTAATCCCGCTCTGGCACCTAGTGACTACTTTACCTCTGGGCAACATTTTTTGGAGACATTCACGCTTCTCCCCCAAACAACCAGAAACACAAACTCACGGTGACTCTAAAGTTTATTTCCTCCAACGGCAAACATGACTTTCGCTACATACTGTGAATATACCTCCCTCGTTCGTCCAACAACACATGCTGCTATTCACAACTCTATCATAACTTCCAACCATTCACTTACTTTTTTCCTTTCCCATGAGGCTTGCAGCACAAACACAAACTCTAAATTCCATGCTATCATTAAAACCTTCATGTAAAAGCTAACGTCTTCGTCTTCTTACTTCTTCATCCTCCTTTTATTTCTCCCAACCTAGCGAGGAAACAACTCAACGTAAACACACACACACATGTTACAACTTTTCCTCACTAAAAATAATAACAATTTTAATTATCGCTAAAATAGTTAAGTCTCTGTTTTTATGAAGATCATTAGTTGTAAGTGGAAAAAGGAGAAATTGATATATGTACTTTAGTAGATCAAAAACTTGCACCACCTTGTTAGCAGAGCTTAGAATATGCTGACCGTATCCTTTACAAAGAGGTATCCACCACCACCACCCCCCGCAAAAAAAAGGGGGACATCCTGGATATGTCATGAAGTTGCATCCAGTTATAAAGTTCTAGTTCTGAAGAAATGGGGAGTGTGGAGTACACCTTCACTGCCTTTACTCCTAAGTCCACACTGACCCAGAGTGGTACTTGTTAGGGTCCCATTGATGGGACTGATACCCTTTGGAAATGAATAAACCCTCTTATTCCCACTCCTAGCTATGGGTAGAATAGTACAATTACTGTTAAAGATGGTTTTGGCATTATCATGCAATTTCCTCGTCATAGAAGATTCCAAATAAAACAAATCAATTTTGACGCAATTTTTAACGTAAAAAACACCCATGCATGTGTTCTAGAAAAATCAAAATTTGAAAAACCCATCTTCAAGAATAAAACACACTACCACATTTCTTGATTAATCAGGTGTGCCAAAAAAATATGTGGTCACTTACTTCGTAAGGAATTTGCAGAGCTAATGCGCATCTGCGTGATCCTCCCAAATACTTTTAAAGCAAAAGTATCTTCAAAAGAACTTCAGAACTGTTTACTTGCCTGGTTAGGCAAGAAGGATACAACTGTGTTTCAAGATCTCAGAGTAGCCCTCTGGCTTGATTGCGAGACGACCTGTGTCAAATTACAACTTTCAACTTGGACAACAACTTTCCAACACCTTATGGCTGCTGATAATTAACTACAACTCACAGTGGCTAAAGACACAGATGATTTCATTTTCGTTTTCAGATCTGTCCAAATAAAACTTCTCTATTTTGTTGCACTTGTGTTAATTGTGTCATTTTATTATCATTAGTCCTTTACAGTTGATTTGCCATTAAACAAAGAAACCAAACAAAATCAGCCTCATTATTCCCCTCAGCTATTGGTTAAATAGTATCACTGCTACTCTTCTATCAGGATAGCTTTGGCATTAAATAACCCATGAATGTTGATATGCCATTAAACAAAGAAACCAAATCAAACCCATTGTTCCCCTCAGCTACGAGTTGGATAGTATCACTGCTATTCTTCTATCAGGATTGCTTTGGCATTAAATAACCCATGAATGTTGATATGCCATTAAACAAAAAACCAAACTAAATCAAACCCATATACATGTCAAAAATGATGTTTGAAAATTATTAGCATGTGAAACCATATAACTGTGTGCAAAGAAATGATTACTCATTTACTTGAAACCAAATAATTACTTGCAAATCAGTGACATTTGATCGGAATACTCAAAACCATATAACTGCAAACAAATAAAATCATTAAATCAGAATAATTACTTGAAAGCATATGATTGTGTATAAATTATTAGTATTAAATAGGAATACTTGAAACCATACAAATGTTGTGCAAAAAATTGTTAGTATTTGATAGGAATTCTTGAAACAATTCAAAGTTTGGCAAACAAATGATTGTAAAAAAAAAAAGTGTAATTTTTTTCAATGCCATGAAACATTGAAAATATAGTTCATCATCATCATCATATCGTGCTGGCAGCACGGATATCCCTGACCCTCTCTCGCCACTCCTCCCTATCGTTCATCGCCCTAGGCAGGTCTTCAGGACAACATCCTGTATCCTCACACAGCTGCTGAATGTACGTTCGTGCTGGTCGTCCTGCTTTTGCGCGGCCGTGTGTGGGGATCCATTAAATATTAACAATCAAATAAAATTTCCGTATTAAATAATCCATAAGAAGTTGATATGTTATTAAACGAATAAACTAAACCAAAAAACTTGGTTGGACGGAAATCAAATAATTTTTCTACATTTTCAATTGATTCTTTAGATTTTAATAACTAACTGAAAACACACCCAATCAGCATAGTTTTAAGTTATGTAAACTGACCATAGATTTATCTGCCCCAATTTTTATTACCATGTCAGATCTTCCAGATTGACTTCACACCAGCTCTCTAACCCAAGCTTGATCAAATGTTAACACTGCAAAACCTTGGATAAGAATGTCATATATTTTTGTGCACCTGATCCATGAAGTCATTTTTTTTTTCCTGACATCATCATCATCATCATGTCGTGCCACTAGCATGGACATCCCTGACTCTCTCACGCCACTTTTCCCTATTGTTCATCGTCTCTGGCAGGTCTTCAGGGCTACATCCCGTATCCTCACATAGCTGCTGAATGTATGTTCGGGCTGGTCGTTCTGTTTTTGCCCAGCCATATGTGGGGGTCCATAGGAGTACATTGCTTATGAGCTCATCCTTGCTTCTCCAGCAGTGTCCCGCATGTCTGGTTTGTCTAACTTGGATAGTTTTCGTGATGGGAGGCAGGTGGCCGTATAGTTGGTATCTTGTGGGGTGTTGCCGCCAGGACTTGTTTTTCCTGACATAAAGACAAAAAATACAATCCATATCACTAGCCAAAACACTTCCTAATTTCCAACAAATTCAGACTTGATCCACCCAAGACTGTTACAAGACAGAATTTTACAACCTTAAGAATCTACTTGTCTCAATTGGCAATGACTGATCTGTTTCTCACCATTTGCCTTTTGAATGTTACATGAAGAGACTTTGTTAACTCGCAACTATTACAAAGACAAAACACACACATATTCTTAAAAGATACACACATATTCTTAAAAAAAAATCTGAATAAAAATGTTCTTTTTTCAAAAGACAAATCTTGACTACTACCCATTCACTTTACTACCGGCAGTGCTCACAGCTATTAGTAATTTTTCTCTTTCAGCAGGCAGCTGCAACTTTCCGAAATCTTTTTTCATCAAAAAGGCATATCATTTATGTAATATATCCACACAAAACCAAATGGAATACAATTTTTATGCAACTATGACAGCAGCAATAAATACACACATTACATTAAACTGTTTTTTTTTTTTTAGGATTTATGTTAATAAATAAACTGGGCCATTGGACTAATGAATAGAGTGTTTGCCAATGGTCCGGAAGACCAGAGTTCAATCCCAGGTCAAGTCAAACCAAAGACTCAAAAAATGGTACCTGATGCCGCCTTGCTTTACACTCAGCATTATATGGTAACGATCAAGGGTAAAGTGGAGCAATCTAGAGAATGGAGTTGCGCCCTTCCCTACGCCTTGATGTAGTAGCTATTAAAAAGGGAGCTTTCGAGTCACCCTCAACTAAGGTCACCAATTTTACTTAATCTGTTAATAAACATAAATATGAGGTTAAGGTTTATAGCCTTCTGGTGGCAATTGTTCATACCGTTAATAGAAACAGAACACCTTTTGGTTTTTGATTTTTCAGGTGATCAAAAATAGTCTGAACTTTGGTATCTAGGAAGAAAATTTTCGGCTTGATACCTTATAATTGTCATCAAGTTCCATTCACTAGTAAGTATTGAGAGGATCACAGATTGATCAGGCGCCTCTGGTGGTGTAAGGGTTAGCAAGCTCGACTAGCAAACCTACACGAGTGAGTTCGAGTCTCATTAGGTGCCCCTTTCATATGGCCTTGTGCCACATCTAAGTAAAAAGCTTAGTAATTTTCACAGATTGATCATGAATGCATTTTCGGATGAATCACAAATCCAATCTTTGCATGGAAATGTTAGGGACATTGTGCACATGGATTTGATGGTAGGGGTTGAAGTAGCTCAGCTCTTTTTCTTGCATGATCTTCTACAGGTCTCTATGAGAGTGGTTGCTTAACTTTCAAACTACTCAGTGCCCCCACAAGTGACAGCTCTCTATGACTCTCAGTCTTTTACCTTTGTTTCTCAGATCTGGTGGTTAATGCCTATGACTTTCTATGTTTGCTTGAACTGGCCTTATATATATTCTATGAGAGTGGTTGCTTAACTTTCAAACTACTCAGTGCCCCCACAAGTGACAGCTCTCTATGACTCTCAGTCTTTTACCTTTGTTTCTCAGATCTGGTGGTTAATGCCTATGACTTTCTATGTTTGCTTGAACTGGCCTTATATATATTCTATGAGAGTGGTTGCTTAACTTTCAAACTACTCTGTGCCCCCACAAGTGACAGCTCTCTATGACTCTCAGTCTTTTACCTTTGTTTCTCAGATCTGGTGGTTAATGCCTATGACTTTCTATGTTTGCTTGAACTGGCCTTATATATATTTACCCTACTCTTCCTCCATCAGCTGGATGTGATACAAAGTCAATTTTTTAGTGGTGTTTAAGAGGTTTGAATTCAGATTTTTCCTTCTACTAGACCAGTTGCAATACCAAGGTTAAAGAGCCCAGTCTGCCCTACTATTTACTCATAGCTGGAGGGAGAATAGTTGGATTCATACCTTTCCCAAGTGTATTAGCACTATGTGAAATGCAAACAACCTCTTTCAGGGTTTGAAATTGGTTTGCTGTGTCCATTTTGAATGATGATAACCATTATGCCATAAGCACCTTAAAGTGGCTTTTTGGAGCCCTTCAGGAGAATTTTCCAATCGCAATTCCACTACATAAAAGCTGTAGAGACAGTGTTGGCAGGACCTTCTGCAAAGCATGCTCCTTCAAATGGAGTTGGTGATAATGAAACGCTCAGTGCTCTGTTGGTCACTCTGTTGGTGAGGCTTAAATTATGTGGACTGTATCATCTGCAGAAGGGTTTGACCTGACCAAAAGGGGTGTTCTTGATATGACACTAAACTGCATCTGATGGTGAGGCTCCAGTTCTCCAGACCTAGGAAGAGTGAAGTGCCTCTTCATTGTCCTTGACCCACAGTGGTGGTACCTGTTAGTGTCCTATCTATAAATCGATCTCTTTAAAGATTATTTGTATTCTATATGATCATATGCAAAAAAAACCTAAGAAACAACTACACAAAAAAGTAAATTTGAACATATGATGAATGCAATTCCTGAACCTCTGGGTATAAAATAACAGTTTAGCTTACTTGACAAACACAATATAGAAGTCAAGTTTATACTTACATTTTAAATCAAATCTTTTTGTAAAAATTTTTTCAATTTTGTAATTTTCAAAAACTAATAGGGGAAAGTCCTAAAAGTGTAATGGCTTAAGTCCTGGGCTGTGGCTGTAAGTGAGTTTGAACTCCACCTTAGCTACTACATTCTCTTTTGGACGAATACTCTTGGGAAAGGTATTGAACCTCTGTATTCTCTTTTGAAATGCTCACATGTATATAACATGACAACTTAATAAAAACAAGTAGTTCATTCCAAATGGAATGAATGAATTAAGCAGAAAATAAGATAATGAAGATTGTTACTATTCATAACACTCTACTCTCACCTAGACCAATAACAGAGTATCTTGAATCTAGAGTGTACTGGCCAAGCTAGGACTAAAGTCCTTTCACTCTAACAGCACATCTCTTCTATTTATACTATTTGGAGTTTTGCCATTTTTGTTTACTGGCGATCTATGTTCAAACACTAGTGTCTCACTTTATTCATATATGATATTCTCCCAGCTACAGGTTAATAGAATCATAGTCGTTTATAAGGATGTCTTTGGAATTAGATAACCCACAAAGGTTGACATGCCATTAAACAAAGAAACCAAACAAAACCAAAAACTAATATGCTTAAATAGTCCTGTCGGTTGGGCCTGTTGAATACACCAACTGCATCTCTGCAGAGGGGTGAGATATCCTCCTCCAACAAGTGTTCTTGATATGACACTAAACAATTTGATGGCAAGGACTTAGAGATTTGGGGAAAGCGGATTATCCCTTCATTACCATTCGCTCCCAGGTCCACTCTGACCTAGAGTAATAGCACCTGATAGGGTCCTATCTATGGGTCAAATAGAATTGTTTGATATCTAAACTCTGTGCAAACAAATGACATGCTAAAGTGAACTGTTAGAAATAGAACAGTTTGATCATTTAACCTTCTGTACATAAATAATTGATGTTTTAATTGAATTGTTAATGATGCATTGGAATACTTGGAACCATTTAACTGTGGATATTATATAACATGATGAAGGAAGAATGATGAATAAATTAATCATAAGGAAGATGAAGGAATAGGCATGAAACTTCTTTATAAAAATATACATCTCTCTTTATTCTTCAAAAGAGGTTGAATGTGGTGTAAGTTTGACAGAGATAGAGAGATGAAGACACATAAAGGACTTGAAGGACCTAGACATTTGGATACTGCTATATTGACCCATAACTTCTTCTTAGCCATATTGTACTACACTCAGATTCAGGACCGTACATCTTTTCTTCTGTGAAGAGATGTTCTCAACTGGTTTTTGTCAGGTGTTCAAGTGGCCCTCTGCAGCTACTCTGGGACTTCAAGACTCAAGACTGAGACTGAAGATTGCTGTGGGCTGCTGCACCCACCGAGGCAGTGCCCAGCAGCCGCTCTTAGAGACTGACTGAATCTTTACTGGATGCAAAACTGAGACTGACCATTACTCAATGGGTACCTGTGTATATATAATTTCATAACACCAACACATTTTCAGTTCAACCCATGTGAGCTGCTTACACCTATGCATCGCTGCCTTCCTGTTTTCACATGTGCGTCATATAATCACTTTGTTTACACAACTGGAACATCTGGCTCTGTCAAGGATCAATATGCAACTCTCTTCCCAACCTTATTTTTCAAAATATCTACCTGTGGACATTTTCCTCACATCTCTCTCCATCTTTCTCCACACTCATATCTTATAAAGAATGTTCAAGGACAACTACAGCAATTTTACATCTTAGAAGGCGACCTTTTCATCATGTGACAATTAACCCGTTCTAGTTATTATCTAAATTATTCTTTATTCTTTCCTAAAGCAGTTGGCTATCCTATATGCATATATCAAAATTACAACACAATTACATATCTCATTTAAAAAACTATAGAGCCTTCCTCTGCAATTCTTTGAGGAAACTAAAAACATCACGGGACCAACATCTTGGTCTTAAAATCCTGGTCCATTCCAGCAACACATTTTGCCTGGATTTCCTATGACCATACACCAGTCATCCACTCTACAGGTTCCTACCTGGAGTAACTGAGGGATTTCGCAAAAATTCAACAAACAATATCACCATTGCCCCAACCAGTACCTTAAAATGGCATTTGAAATCAATATGTATGCAGCAAACAACCAAAATATATCGCGTCAAAACATCAGCAATTGATTTTCTGCTTAATCAATTATTGCTTCCAACAATTTCACCTTTCCAAATCCATTTGTTCAAAATTTTGTTTTTCTCTGCTTTTTTCATACAAATAGACACCTCTATGCATAACCATATGATCATAGGTGATAGCTGTGCCCTGATTTTCAAATTGAAATAGGAAAAATGACCTTCATTTAACTCATGAATATATTCATTTTGAATATAACAGCTGCTGATATTTCTCAGGTGTAGCAGAGAATGGATCATATGTCAACTAAATTGATTAAAGAGCCAGTCACAATCTAACAGTTCTTTCTTCATTTTAGAGCCCATTTAAAGCTGAGCAGAAGAGAAAATAAGTGAAAAGTTTGGTGGAGAAAACCAGTTCACAGCAAGATATAGACCATGTCATCTTTCAATCTATTCAACCTTTGTGATGATCTGAGAAACAGTCAACAGTGTGAACTTTCAATACCTAAATGCCTGATAATCACTGCTATGTTCAGTCATATAAATACACTCAGACACATTTTAATTCCCCAGATATATATTAATATAATTGAATTCTTTTTTTTTTCTTTAGAAAATTTTGTTTCAATTGTTTTTCTTATTTGTTTATATTTGTATCAAATTTATATAGATATATGTATGTTAACAAAATTGAAGTTATCTTTTTATTCCACACTGTATTTTAATTTTTAATGTTCTGGGAATCATGATTCCTGTAAGCCAGGAAGATTGACTCTCACAATACTACTTAATAAAATGAGAATTTAGTGATTTGAGTTCTTGGTTACAACTCAGTTGCTCAATTGCTCAGTCCACTCCTGATGTTGTATTTTGACCTTTGATCCGGCCAAAAATGCCATTCAAAGTGATGCACCAGAAGGAAGTGACACATTCTAATGGCAGTTATGAGAGGAAATCACGTAGGCGGAAATTGGCTAACAAAATGGGACAAGCTAAAATTCCCATGGTACACTCATAGACTGATGCACCAGAAGAGAGTGACCTGTCAACTGCATGACAGTTATTTCCGCTTGATGATGATCAAACATGCCATTCCAAAGATCAAGTAGGCAATTGAGTGGGCATTGAACTCTCATATAACTCGGGCAAGACAAAAAGTCAGACAGTTGGAGTTGGAGTTATAGAGACGAGATGTGGTAGGGAAAGCCACGCCAGGCCGAAGGGACCCTTGGAGCCCCTGATGAGTTGGGGTCCAGAGAAGTTGCTGATGTAGTAGAGAAAGCAAGAAAAGAGCTGGGCCCCTGGGCATCCGGTTGAGCAGCCCTGGAGAATGAGAAAGACACAACGTTGACGGCCATAAGAGTGGGGGTTAATATATTGCAGTTATGTTTGGTCTCCAACTCCCTCTCACACGCAAACCTTGAGTAACCCTTTTTGAACCCTTACAATAAAACGAGAGGTACATATTTTTATAAAGAAGTCTTCACTCGTCTGTTATCATTGCATCAGTTTGTATTCCGCATGTATATGTATTATGTGTTTGTATAGTTAATCATGGTCATGGTTATTGAGTGGCCATACAACACTGAAGCATAGTTTATTAATATGATAGAAAGATCAGTCAAGGTCTGTATTTATGTTCCAAAACTCTGAATAGGAATAGATTGAGACTTATAGAGCTGGTCATGTGACAGGATGGCTGCAGGATATGAATATATAATCTAGGAGATTTGGTTCAAGAGAGAAGTCATCAAGCCAGGAGACAGATCAAGGAATTGCAGACCAGAAAGTCTTGAAGAAGAAAGCAGAATGCAGACTGCAATTTAGATAGATACAGTATTGAAAAAAAAATAACAGACAGTGAAAAAACTGAACCATTTTTTATTATTGCTGTAACATAATGGCTGAGGGATTTCGGTTCATGCCTTTGGATTTAGTTAGGCTGAGAACCTTTCAGCTCAGCACATGGGTTAGTTAGGTGCAAACTTGATGTAGGTGTTAATGCGGGTGCACGCAGGCAGACAAAGGTGTCACTCGGAGATGTCACAATAGTCCAAGATGAAATGGGTGACGGAGTGCGAGTGACATCACGCACCAGAAGTGCGCAGAGGTTTGTGGAGAATTGAAAGAAAGTTAAGAGAGTTGAGATTAGACACTGGACGAAGACGGTTGACTTTTGGGGCTTGCTGAGGCGAGACGAATTTGCGCGCCATGGGTGCCGCATGAGATAGGGGCCAAATGAATAAGACGGCATAGCGAGATTGTGTCTCTCCTCCTTATGTCGAAACCTTTTCATTAAAATTTGTGGCAATAATAAAAAATGGTAAAGTTTTTCACTATTTTTTAATGAAACTTCAGTGGCTTTGATACACATAAGTAAAGTTGTTGCCCTTAGTCGAGGGTGACCCAAAGGCTCCCTTTTTAATAGCTACTACACAAAGGTGTTGGGGAGGGTGCTACTCCTTTCCCTGGATTGCTCCACTTTACCCTTGATCTTTACCTTATAACGCTGAGTGTTAAGCAAGTTTCATTAAGATTTGTGGCAATAATAAAAAATGGTTAAGTTTTTCACTATTTTTTTGTCTAATAGAAAAGTCTGAACAGAGCAAGATAGATATAAAGATATGCTGAAGAAATGAATGCTTAAAGATTAACCAAAAGTTTCCCTTCAAAATAAGTCTGCTGAGCATGAAACATTGTCACTTAATCTTAAATGACTTGTAACTATTGCATTCCAATTTTTTCCAATGACTTTTAAAAGAAAATTTATGAGGAAGAAAAATCAAAATCAAAGACCCTGTTTATATAACTAGATGCTGTTGATGGAATTCTCTTACAGTAATCATTTCTGACTTTGTGACAATAGTTTTACATATATAAAAGTCAATTTTGTAATTACTATATTAACTTATTTGGCCAATCAGCAAATGGTTGATTTAATTTTTGATTCATGGCCAATATGAACTCAGAATTCCTGCCAAAAAAGTTTTAAGGTAACAAGAGAAGCAACATCCTTTCAAAAGTAGTTACTCAAAATCTGTGTATTCATTCAAAAATTGTGTATATAACTCAAATAAACCAAATATCATTTTCAAAAGTGGTTACACAAAATCTAGATCCATTTAACCAAGCAATGAAAAATAAATTTGAGGTATGGTAGGAAAATATTGAAAATAAATCTTTAAACTTTTTTAATCTCAAGATTTAGAATATAAATAAAAATGTATGCATTGCTGAGTAACATATAATAAAAGAATGATGTCCAGATGTCCAGACTGTTGTCTAGATGTTTAGACAAATCAGAGCCAATTTGAAAAAGGAAAAATAAGAAGAATTATGAAACCAATTTTAATAAAGTGTTTTTGGTGAAACTCAGCACGCTTCATACCAACTAGACCCCTAGCTCTGTGCAACATTTTCTTGTTTCCTGTTCTGAAAATTTATCTCAAGGGTAATATTTAAGGATGTGGAGGACATAAAAAATACAAAGAAGAGTTTCAGAGGTGCTTCAACCAATGGAAAACTTGCTGGAATAAGTTGGATAGCAAAGGGACAAAAGAGATAAATCTGCCTCACTATTTACTCATAGTTGGAGGGAAGAAGAGATGGATTCATGCCTTTTATTATGGCATTAGCATGGAGTGAAATATAAACAGGATTGTAGAGGATTTGAACTCAGGTTGCTGAGTCTGTTTCCTATATCAATAACCATTACTCCAAATACTTTCCATTTAATACTGTAATGTGTAAAGAAAACACATTTTTTTACTTTATGACAGGGGGAGTCTCTCTTACATTATGGCTGAAGGGCTGGACTAAAGGCTCAAAGTAATTCAGTTTGAACTCCAGTAGTGCTATTACATTCACGTTCAGAATAATACCTTTGAGAAAGGTATGAACCCTCTTATCCCCTCAGGTATGGGTTAAATAATATTCCTGCTGTTCTTCTATGGGGATGGCTTAGATAACTCCCAAAAGTTGATATGCCATTAAACAAAGAAATTGAACCAAACCAATCAGCTCAGGGTGGCTATCTATGGTTAGACCAGACTTTAACTATTGCCTTTATTAGTATAACCATTTAAAAAGTACTACCCATAAGTATTTGAACAAGAACTAAATCTGAAGATGTCCTTGTGGCGTAATGGTTAATGTGCTGGACTGTGACCTCGAATTAAGGGAGTTTGAACTCCAGTCACTCTATCAAGTTTATCGGGAACAGTATGAACCCTCTTATCCTCCCAAGTATGAGTTAAATAGTACCACTACTGTTCTTCTACAGGGATGGTTTTGGCATTAAATAAGCCATGAAAGTTGATGTGCTGTTAAAAAGCAAAGCAACCAAACCAACTCTATTACAACTTTGCAAAAACTAATTCAATTTTTATTACTTGTGGGTATTGCAGGTAAACATTTTCAGTGTTATTTTCACTTATTTAAAGGCAACCTTCCTCAGCTATTAATATTAGTGTTATGTTGCATCCCATTTATAGAATTTATTTTGTAATTAATTGCAAATAAATAATGGAAAGTACATAATAATTACTATTACTATAAAATAGTTATCTTTTGTAAGAAATTATAATGACATGGTGAGCATGAATTCAGACTCCACCCATTATGAAATTGCAAATTGGATTGGAAATTGCTTTATTCTCCAAGTTAAATCAATTTAGCACTATCTCTACAGCAATGGCTAAATCCTAGGGCAGATTGGGCTTTTTAGCCTTCGTATGACAACAGGTCTAAAAGAAAGACAAGTCTGAATTCAAAGCAGCTCTACTCTACTAAAAAATTCACTTCATGTCACATCCAGTCTGTAGCGGTGGGATTGAATACATACAAACAAAAATCTTTCAATGATTTGTCATTTTTGCTGTGTTATACACAGTAAACTACATATGAAAATTGGACATATATATAATATATGGCATAGTGACTAGATGTGTTTTTTGTTCCCTGTGCAGATACTCATCAGGGGTATGACACTAGATCAGTGACACACTAAATATGCAGGACTAACCACAAGACTACACAATACACAGTAATAAAAGCTTTCATGCATACAGACTTGTCTATTTCATATATAATTTAGAGACAATACTAAGTAGGTGATATGACCGATGATTTCTCTTACATTTACGCTATCATTCTTGTATATACACTCCATCCTCTTTTTGTATTTTATTCATGTCCAGTTGTACTGACAATAAAATTTTGGAGGTGCCTGTGGTGTAATGGTTACCATCCTAGGAAATGGACATGGTGACACGAGTTCAAATCCTGGACGAGACTAATTGCATTTCACATAGCACTAATACCCTTGGGAAAGGTATGAATCCAATTATTCTCCCTCCAGCTATGGGTAAATAGTAGGGCAGACTAGGCTCTTCAGCTTTGGTGAGGCAACTAGTCTAGGAGAAGGAAAACTCTGAATTCAAACCTGTTAAACTTTGTTTAAAAATTGACCTTGTATCACATCCTGACTGAGCGTAGGGGTTGGTAAATATGATAAAATTTTGTAATGCCATACACATGGTCTTAAATTTCCTCCAGCTCAACTTACACTAATACATTTTAAATTCTTACTACAAAATGATAGTATTGGGTGCTAAGAAGTAGTGAAGATATTTAATTGAGTCCTCTCCCACCAAGGACCAATAGTAGCATTAGTATATCCTTGATATACTGTTACTCAATAGATTAGTGACATTAGCCTTCAAATTAAGTCCTGACCCATTAAACATGGAAAAACATAACCAGCAAACCAATATGGCTGACAGCCATTGAATTTGAGATCAATCTGAAACCATTGGATGGTTTTGTGGGGATTTAGGAACAAATAATAAAACTCCCAACCGGATGTTGACTTGTTGGCTGTCATATACAAAGTGTATAAACGCATTGCTATGCATCGGCTCTATGCACCCATCCGGTCAGAAGTCAAAAAGAAAAATGATAAAAATTAATGTAGCCAATGGGAAGTTGTCGCGCCAAAAATAAGAGGGACGGTTGAGCAACGATTTTTGGAGCCGGCAGGGAGAGATATAAACTCGAGGTTTTGTGAACCAAGAGAGAGAATAAAAAGAGACCAAAAAGGAAGCAACACAGATACAGTAATCAAGTGAGAAGTAAAATTCGCCCTTGAGCTAAGAACTGAAAACTACTTTTCTGCCAGTGACTATTATCTGACCATAGAAAAAGAAGAAAAGGAATAAATACACTTTATAAACATTTTCCTCCCTTCCTTTTTTTTCCAACAACTTACTTTCCACTATTTTGAAATGTTACTACATGTAAAAGCAAACTTTTGAACACGCAAATTCAAGTTAACGTTGTGTTTTTTATAAAGGTTGTTTAAAACTTTACATGTTCCTTGTTTGTCTTGTTTTAAATGAAGTTTCTATTGCATGTAATACACAAAAAAACCAAGGAGGTCATAGTTTCTATCAGGTGACAAAAACAGTTCTACAGTTAAAAATAAGTTAGTCACTTATTGAGAAACCTTCAATTCAAGAGGTTGAATGCTTCATCTTTTTGATTTCACCTCATTGATTTCTTGTTTAGGCTAAAGTGGGTCTGATTGAAAAGTTGCCAAGAAATAAAAAGTAAAATGGTTATGTTATCATTCCCGATTCCAGCAGAAAAGAACTTAGAACAACTCGAAATGATGAGAGAAGACAATGAATAAAAACAAAAATGGCATCACGAAAAGTGACAAAAATGGCAAAAGGCTTACTTCATGATCAAAAGTAAAATTGTAATTGCCATATGTCTTTAGTGTTCCATAGCACTGGCAGAAAACGTCACTACTATTCAAAGAAAAGAGGCAAAAAGAGGTTGAGAATGGGTTTCTGAACTGTCATGTAACACCCAGCATAGAAGAGAATAGACAAATCCATTCTCTTAGGAAGATGATTATTCATTGTCTCCCTACAGAAGCTTCCTTCTCCAACAAATATGTCTCACTATACCATATAAGACCCACATATGTGGTGTATTCAATAAGTTTCCAGACTTTTTTTGTACAGGCATTTAAAATTGTCATAGACTTGAAAATTCAGTATGTTATTGCTATACATCTTATGATATGACTGACCAATTTTTATGATTTCAGGTTCAAATGAACAGCTACAGCAGCAATTGGAATACACCCTACTAAAGCATGATTGTCACAGCTGGTGAATTTCAAAAATGCGATCTGGACGTGAGGACACTTTAGAAGAACGATATGCAATAAAATTCTGTTTTAAACTTGAAAAAAATGATGCCACAGAAACATATGGAATGCTTCAGGCTGCTTTTCGACCATCTTGCATGAATCGAGCATCAGTTTTTGATTGGCATAAGAGATTCAAGGAAGCCAGGGAATCTGTGAGGGATGATGAGAGGTGTGGGAGGAGTAAGGAAGAGTTGATTGGCCAAACGGTTAGGGTTAGAGTTACTATGTTGAGGTTTTAAGGGAGTTCAGGAAGAGATTTTGTCGGAAGAGGCCAGCACTCTTCAAATCAGGTCAGTGGCATTTCCACCAGAACAATACACCAGCCCACAACTCCATCGTTGTCACAGACTACTTGACCAAGATGGGCATCAAGACAGTTTCTCAGCCTCCTGATAGTCCAGACCTTGCTCCCTGTGACTTTTGCTTATTCCCTAAGCTCAGAGGCTGTCGTTATGAGACAATTGAGGAGATGAAAGAGGCTGTGACGAAGGTCTCTGACACGCTCACACAAGAGGACTTCGATGGGGCCTTGCCGAAGTTGATGGAATGGTACAACAAGTGCATTGCAGCTGGAGGAGATTACTTTGAAGGGGACTAGAGTTTCATGTGTGTACTATCAATAAAAGTGCCCATATAAAAAAGTCTGGAAACTTATTTAATGATCCTCGTATATTCTAAACTGATGTTTTATTTGAAATTTTTATTTTTTTACAGATATTGAGTTTTTTTTTATCTTCAACTTTTAGAGACATTTAACAATTATTGTTGGTGGAAACGACACTAAACTTTGAAGAACTGAATGTTGCATATTTCCAGAACTGAAGAATCAAGAGAAATACTTCAAATTAATGACACTTTCTTTATATTTATTAAAAATTCAAAATAACAGGTTGATGGTGGTAGAAAGATTGTATTGTGTCAATTTTTTTAAGTACCTTGAAAAGCAGCATTCAGAATTCTTGCTTTAACAATGACTATAACTCTGGTACTTATTTCAACCATGTTATTTTTTTTGTGGGAGTGTTAATTATTTAGAACCACCCAGTGTCTGTATTTCAACCTGAATCTATTTTCATCAAAGGTAAGAGGTATAAACTAATTTTTTTTATCAAATCCCTTAATTATCAAATAATTACCTAATAAGAAATAGCAAAAATTATTAGTTTCAACGTAAACACAGTAGCTAACGTTAACCAGAGACAACTTTACCGATCTGTTTCAGAATTTAGATTTTTCCTGACTTTCTATGGAATCATTGGAATTCTTAAAATATCCAATTTAAACTTGGATAATCACCAGACACCAGTTTTAACCACCCACATCTCTACACGACAGCAAAAAAAGTATTCGTAAAATATCGGTAAAATCCGTTATATTACGGAAAGTGTCGGAAAGTACCGACAATAACCAATTGCGATGGTTGCTACATCTTGGCGGAGTGTCTGTCTACCTCGGTTGCTCTGTTCAAATAATTGTGAAATGGAGTGAAGAAAACTGTTTACATTCTATTGACACCGTCTATTCCTGTTTTCATAGAGTACGTGTTTTCCTTATAGTTGTCTGGATGAAGACATTTTATGTCCCTGCCGTTGCCACCTTTGTTATTAATATTGAGTACGACGGTTTCATTTCTTCTTACCCGGACTGGGGTGGGAGAAACTACAGCTGAGGAGTGAACTATACCCCAGGTAAAGAGCAGAAAATACATTTCTTTACTTATTTCTTCATATATGTTTATTTATTTTAAAGGATTTGAAGTACTGCGTTTTTATATATTTTAAATTGTTTTTTTTTCTTTCTATCTTCATTTTTGACATGTTTCATTTCATGTCATTGGTGACAATACTTAGAAAAAAAAAAGACAGAAAAAGAATTTTGATTAAGAAAGAGAAGATTCGATAAGACAACAACATTCCATTTATTCTCATTACGGATGCCCAAATCTTAACATTATATTTGTTTAGTTTATTATTTTGTCTCTCTAATTTGATACATCTTATTTCAGGTGTATATTTAAAATGCTAACATTTTAAAAAAGAATCTAAAAATAGGTTAATATCCGTTTTTTTTCTTTCTCGCTTCACTTGGAATATTTAATTTTTCGATTTTTTTAACATGCTTTTATCGGAATAATTCAGATTTAAAACATCTTCTTTCAAGACAAATTTATAATTCAATAAAATTAAATGTAACAAAATAATGAAAATGATATTGATTTTCAATAAATTTATTTTTTTCTTCCTTGTACATTTTTCATGCTTACTGTATAAAGCAAAACAAAACAGTATTATGAAAAATAACAATTGTTTCTGTTCAACATTTGTCCTAACGAAATAAAGTGAAAACGATGCTTCCTTTCAACTTTGTACGGATCTCTGATAATGATAATCATCTTATCAGATAATCATCAATCAATAATCATTTTACCGAATAAACAAGTTCTGCAATTTTCATCTCTCTTGTTCAAATCATACTGTTAGTGTTAGGCAATTATGTTCTTTTTGGTCTTCCTTACGATGCCAACGAGATGACGTTGCGCTTTTTTTTCTCGATTATATCGTCGATATTTATATATTGATACTTTAAGTCGATGAAACAGTTTTTGTTTAATTTATTTATTCTACATAAAACATTTGCTTTTTAAACGATCCTTGTATTATGTAATAATAATCTGTTTGTTATAAACAGCTTATTCTAAAAATAACATATCTCTAAATCTGTTCATAATTTAAAAAAATATTTTACCAAGCTTGACTGACTTATTTTTTAAAAAATTACCTGCTGTTTTTGTTTTTAATAATTTTGTAATTCATTTTTAAAATTACCTGTTCTAAATTATAAGAATTATTCGTTATTACTTTTTTTCCTTTTTTTTTTTTTTTTTTTTTTTTTTTTTGTTTTGTTCTTCAGTGGTTTAAGTAATTTATTTGTTATTTTTATATACTGCAAAAAAAGTTTTTATTTATAACATTTATTTTTGAACTTATCTTTCTCATCTTAAATTAATTTTTTTTTTAATTTCTTATTTTAGCTGAGTTGAAAGAAAATAATTGTGAAAGAAAAATTAATAAAATTGACTCTGGATATTATGAAATAGAAATAAAGAACAACATTCTCAATTTTTAAATAAAGATCGTCACTTTTCCTTTTTTTAAAGTTTTCGTTTGCTGCGTGAATATTCATTTTGGGGTTTCTAGTAGTTTGAATTGATTTTTTTATTCAAATATTTTTTATGATAAAAATAACAATAAACAAACAAAAAGAAAACCACAAATTTTTACCTTTTGAATTTTAATATTTATTAAAAAAAATGTATCTCTAATTTGTTGGATGGATGCATTTCAACATCTAAAAATGAAAATTACAATTTAAAAATAATAAAAATGAAAGGAATTCTTATTAAAGTTGAAAGTAATTAATTTTACTGACTTGTATTTATCAGCTGTGTTTATGTTGCAGTCAAATCAGTTGCTGTAGTAGGCGATTCTTTAATTTTAGTAGTAAAAATACTTGCTTAAAAACTGATCGATCATTTAGTGTTATTTTATTTATTATATTTTACAGTTATTGTATTAATTACTTTTATCTGTGAAACCAAAAAATTTTGTAATAGTTAGTAACAAATGATCTTTCTCCACTAATGTATCATTTACAGGATGATTTTATTTTAATTGCAAAATTTTCTACTTCATATTTTTTTAGGCATTTATGGGAGGGGAAAAAAGTAAAACTTATTTAATAAGCTTTTTTTCTTTAAAGTTTTTTTTTCTTTTCTGAAATTGTTGTAAACTTAAATGGAAAAAAAGAAAAAATACAATTTTTTTTTTCTACAAAAAAAAGAAAAAAAGAAGAAAAATCGGCATTGAATTTTTTAAAGATCGTTTAAGAAAATTATTTATTAAAATACTTTTTTTTAATATTTTTTATTTTTTTTATAAGCTAAGTTTAATTTATTAGAAAATTTTTTTTAATTAAGATTTTTGTGAAATTTAATGATTAAAAATGGTTTTGCTGATATTAATAGCAGCAACATGAAATAAAAATTAAAAACCATTCTGTTGAAATACAGCAATTAAAATAAAACAAACAGGTAAAAACATATCTTTGGGCCATAAAAATTAAAGGAATTTTAAACTTAGACTTTATCTTTTAGAAAATATTAGGAACGTATCTATTTCTATCGCATTAAGAAGGAACGTTTTTACAAATAAATTATTTTTTCATTTGTTCAAACCTTGTTTCATTATAAAATATCATTTGATTTGTACCTTCTTAGAATAATGGTATTGTTTCCTTCCCTTCAACTTCCTATCATTCCTACAAATTCAATCGTATTATTGAACCTCCTTTCGTTCTTGTCAATCTTATTTGACTTTGACTACAAACTACCCGACCTATTTAACAGAATTTCAAGATTTAATGAAGATCACTAACCGAGCACCAGAAAATTGATTTTAGGTATGGATTCTTGCTAATCAAAAGACAATTTAATTACATTAGATGGTGGGATGAAGGACATATATACCATCAATACAATGAACCGATTTTTTAAAATGTATATTACGGTAACACAACAAAAATGGTACCTTGTAGTGGGAGTTTTGTTAGCCCAATGGTGTTAAAATAATCTTATAAAATAAGGCAATTTCCAATCCAATTTGTTGCTTAATAATAGTGGGAGAGCAGTGTTCACACTCACCTTGATCATTATCTCAAAGGAGATAACTATTATAGAGTACTTCCTCTAATTTATTTATTTGCAATTATAATATAAATTGTATAAGTAGCCTTAATGCCTGCTGAAGGTGGCTTTTAAGTGAGTTAAATGTCATTTTCTGAAAAGAATTAACAATCATAACTAAAAGATAAAGGGACAGGGAAGTGATTTACTGGTAACTTATTCAGTATTGATGAACTAAATACTCCGTGTTCAAGTGAGAGAGGGGGAACTGTCCAGTTTTGTAATTGGTATTTTGTCAATATCAACAAATTATTTAGAAAACCATTCTCTTAAAATAATGATAAAGTGGTTATTTTTTTTTCTATTATCATATTATTTGAAACATTAAGATCACTGAAAATGTTATAAAAAAGATCCCATGAAATCAATAAAGAAAATACAACTTACCTGTTATCATTTTTTAAAAATCTGCTACAAATTTATGACTGTAATGTGATCTTATTTGAATGGATTTATTTTTCAATAACTTGAAGTCTACCTTTTTGTAGCTGTTAAGCTGGGATATCAAGTCAATTTCTATGTATAGAAATTAATTGCTAATAAATAAATACAGGAAATAATAGCTATCTCCTATAAAATGTTTCAATATCAAGCACAAGTGTTGACAACACTCTTACTGAGTTGGAAATTGTTTTATTCTCTAGTTGGAGTATTTTAAGACTTGTGCTAACAAAAATCTTGCTACAATGTGCTGTTTTCTTAAAGTAAAATACATACAATAGCTAGATCATTATAATATAGATTTCCTATTAAATATTAAATCTCTTTGGTAGTTTTGATAATGAGAGATTGCTGAAAAGTTCTTGGCCTAATCAAGAAGGGGGAAAAAAACTTTTCAAATTTTGATTGAATTTAGAAAAGGCGAAACTTGTGAAATGATGTGCTGAGTGTATTGAACTGTAGGATAAATATTGGGAAGAGTCATGTCATGGGTCTTGGTCATTCCTTGGTAGAGCTAAGACCTTTTCAGCACACTCATGTATATGATTGTTTTGATCTTGAAAGGGTTACTGATTGCTACTGGTATTTTTTAAAAAAATTATAAAATGTTGCTTTGGACATTTAAAATATGAAAAGTATGTATTTACCAAACCCTTCTACTGCAAGCAGGATGTAACACAAGGGCTTTTTTTTTTAAGCAGAGTAATCCAGTTTAAATTTAGTTTTCCTTCTAAACTGGTTGCCAAGGCTAAAGATCCCAATCTGCCCTGCTATTTACCCATAGCTTAGAAGAACAGATGGATTCATACCTTTCCCAAGGACATTCTTGTGATGTGAAATGCAAATATCTTTGTTCAGGATTTAAACCTTGTTGCCAATTCCATTTCCTATAATGATTACTGTTGTGCCTTGTGAAAAAGTAGTTAGTTCAATACTTTATTGGTATATCAGTATTTTCTTCCTACAATTGAATGTTCTGGTGGTTCCATTCTTCAGCCCTCATCAGGTCTATAATTCATCTTAAATTTTTATTGGTATGTTTTATAACTTATTCAATATTTTTTAAAGTGAAGATTTAAATTTAAAATGTAGTTTTTGCAGGTATTAGATTATTTTATTGAATCAATTGTATTTGTGCAGTAGAAGAATCAATTAATTGTGTACATTTATGATATGTAAAGTAACTTAGAAAATATTTCTTCAAATTATATTTTTTACGTAGAATATCAAAGGGCCAAATAATTGTTTGTCTTGACAATCAAATAATTATAAAAGGTCATGGGTTCAATTGGCATCACACAACATTTGTGCATCATTACTTTCTACATACTGAATGGATATTTTTGTAACACATTCCTATAATCTATTATAGTTGGCTGACTAGTTCATAGGCTGACCAAGATACTCTCATGGTATGTGACCAAATGAAGTTTATTTTTCAACAGTCCCTGTTGCAGTTCACATATTTCATCCATTGGTGTTGCAGTGCTTGGTCCTATTATTAAAAAGTCTTCAACAGCAGATATGACTTCATCATATAATTTTTTTCAGTCTATTCTCCTATTGTGCTGATTTTGTAAATCCCAAATACGATCATTGCTTATGGGTAATTTATTCATGACAGTTGTCTGCATCTGATTTCTCCAAATCTGGTCCACTCTAATAAAATTGCAGAAAATCTGGTTTGAGAAAATTCAAAAACTAATTCATAAATATTGACTTAATTTATAGAACCAATTCTCTTTAGGGTTGCCCTGTCAGCAAGGCTTAAAATACACTGACTGTATCCTCTGTGGAGAGGTAAGACCTCCATCCCAAAATGGGGTGTCCTGGGTATGGAACTAACTGCATCTGATAGTGAGGTTCCAGTTTTAGATATCTGGAGAGTGTGGAGTAACCCTTTGTTACCATTACTTTCAGGTTTGCTCTGACTGTTTGGATCCCATTTATGGGTTAGATGGGTCTGTTTAAAAATTATTTATATTTGACTGGACTGTGTGCAAAAAAAACAAAACCAAAACAAAAAACAAATAGATTGACCTGTTAAAATCAATTAATGGTATATCTGTTTGGAGAAAAAGAAGAGAACTAATAGAATTTTAAGTTATTAGGTTGATGCAAACGTTTCCAGTAGTTTATTACTTTTATTTATGTACTAGCATAGTTCATGCTAGAAATGACTGGATTATTCATGTATGGATCAGCAACTCTGTCAAGGATCAGATTGTAATACCTTTTGTTATTTAGAAAAGTATGAAATAAAAATAAAAATCTACAACTTACAAAAGAAAAATAAATGGTTAATTATATTTTAAACTATTTATGACAGCATCAAATTTATAAAACTTTAAAGATAAAAAAAAAATACAAAAACTTAATGGAATTTCTTATTACTTAACAAAGATACAAGATTGCTAATTCATTATGAAAAGCTTTGTATGCATATGTAATTGTCTAATAATGTCTTATGTTAGAGAATTTCTCATTACTCTGTAGTGAGATTAGTTTGTATGACATAAGTCAACAGGACTTGATGACTCAGTTTCTTACCTATGCGATCATCAAACCAAGTCTTGGTCTAAGTTTGGATAAGGCTATCCTAACTTAGATATAGAAGTTCTATCACTGATATTAAACACTATTTATCTATAAATATAATTATTTTATATACACAGATACATCCTCTTTTAAAATCCCCAAGGTGGCAATAATGATTCCTTATAAAAATTCTAGTCTGATAATTATAAAGATGTTTTAGATTGTATAAATTAGTTGAAAACTTATCCTACAAGTGAGTTTTTAAATAATATAAGTAAAAGTAAGTAAAGTAAAATTGCCGACTGTAGTCGAAGGCGACCTGAAGGCTTCCTTTCAATAGCTACTACACTGAGGTGTAGGGTAGGGTGCTCTCCTTTCCTTGGATTGCTTCATTTTATACCCTTGATCCATACCTTGTAAGTGTTAAGCAAGGCGGCATCAAGTACTATTTTTTTTTTTTTTTTTTTTTTTTTTTTTTTTTTGAGTCTTTGGTATGACTCAACCAGGTATTGAACCCAAATCTCTTGGATCACTGGCGAACACTCTACCCACTTGACGATATAAACTGACTATAAATTTGTATTTTAAAAAATTTTTATTTTTAAAATTTTTTTGAGTAATAAACCTAATATAACAACAAACTATGTTTTTATGAATGCTGTCATCAACAAGTTAATGTTTATGACCAACTGGTAGCTATTGCTTATACTATAAATGGAAACACAACAGCACAATTGTTTTTAAGTTTTGACTTTCAGATGATCCAGAATAAAGTTGCAGGAAAACAAAACAAACAAACATTATTTTGGTTTGGAAATTTTTAGCTAGGTGTCTACTTTAGATGGTTAATGAAAACGGATAAAGATTTAGTTCAGCTTACCCAATGGACATCAGCCCAGTTGGCTGGGGCTGTAGAATATGTTGACTGCATCTTTGCAGAGTGTTAAAAAAACCCTCCTCCACAAAAAGTGTCCTGGGTATAACGGTAGATTGCATCTGATGGTGAGGCTTCAACCTTGGAGCTTTGAGTAATGTGGAGTACTTCTTCATTGCCATTACTCCCTGGTCCACTCTGACCTGGAGTGGTAGTACCTGTTGGGGTCCCATTTATGGGTCAAATAGAACTGTTTGACTGTATGCAAACAAATGACTAATATTAAATTGAATTGTTTGTGTTACATAGAATTACTTGAAACCATTTTACTGTGTGTAAAGAAATGATCTGACTTGTTTGAAATATTGCCTACAAACTATTTGTTTACAAATCATATATATGTTATATATGTGTATAAACAGGATTTGATATTAAATAACCTACAGGGGTTGAAATGCCATAAAACACAACCAACCAATGAACATAAGGGTTATTAGATTGTAAATTGATCTTCTTGCTAGAATTTTCAAAGAGTTTTAGAATATTCTGAAGCTGGTATGCTAGATTATGTTCTAGTAAGTAGATTTGGTAACCATGAATCTATTTGTCCTTGAGTTATGTGATGAAAGACAAATGGTCAAAAAAGATATTTAGAGAATTATAGTAAGATTAACTGTGAAGCTGAAAAATGTATACTCATTAATATTGACTAATTTGTATAGAATTTCTGCTTTGGTAAAAATACAAATCCTGTTCATGATCATCAATTTGACATAATTATACCACATTAAATTTTTTGTCTTGTCAGGTAGGGGGTGTCAACATGGTGTAGTGGTTAAAGCGATGGACAGCAGAATTGTAGTAAGCGAGTTTGAGCTTCAGTTGTGCTATTACATTCACTTTCAGACAGATATCCTTGGGAAAGGGATGAACCCCCTTATCCTCCCAACTTTGGGTTAAATAGTACCACTACTGTTCTTCTAGAAGGATGGCTTTGGCATTAAATAACCTACAAAGGTTGATATGCCATTAAACAAAGAAACTAAACCAATTTGTCATGTCTATTTTTCCCAGAATTTAAAAGATATTGAATTATTTAAAAGAAAATGTTAGTTTGTTCAATTAGCAAATGTAAGTTGGCATGTTAGACCCCACCCCCTTTTCTGCATTACAAAGGGTGATTGATGTATTCATGGCCTAAGATACAACAACTACATAGAAAATGTAAACATGAACATACAATGAATGCAATTCCCTAACCTCTTGGCATAAAATAACCATAGATGGGTTGACGTGGCATTAAAATCAATTGATTAAAATATTGAGCCTACTGTATATAGTAAAATAGTGCTCAACCTGAAATTGACTCAAAAGGCTAAACAGAATAGACAATTTACAAATGATATCACCCAAAGGTAATCTAATTTAGAATTGATATCTGAAAAATATTTGAGTAAATGAAAATATATTTTCTGTTTGTGGGTAGCATTTTTGAGTCAAGTATTTAAAATGCTTTTTTTTTTTTTTTTTTGTTTTTGTTTTGAGATGATCATAAGATTTACCGAGTGAAATGTTAATGAATTATGTGCTACAAATATAGAAAAGTTGAGATCCTAATATCAATTGATGTAAATCAAACTGAGAAGACCTTTTTGTTCAGTTAAAGATGTTGAATTTAGAAAATGAACATTTTTTATTTTTTTATTTTTTACATTTCTTTGTACCATCGATGAAATGTTTGATACCATGTGAACTTTGACATTTTGAATAATCAACAAATGTAATAAATTTTGAAGTTTTCTTTTCTTTCTTTTTTTTTTTTAAATCAGTAACTTAAGTCATGTATCATTAATTGGCATATGCACATAATGTTGAATGAAAATCAAACAGGAGGAAAGAAAGTATATACTTAAGATGTATAAAGGTTTTGTGAGCCATTAATTGTTATTTTGAAAAGTTTTTTTCAATATACTTTGGAAGCATATGTGAAAAATAAGTCCCTCTTTCACTTTTAAATCTTCATTAAAAATTAAACCTGGGTTTTATTCATTTTATTTATATTTCAAAAATCCTTAGAAATTCTAAAAAATTGTGTTAAGTATGTTAAATGTTAGTGAGTCGGGTGGAAGAGTACTTTTTTTCTTTTCTTTTTTAAGATAAGATCATGTACCACTTAAATTTTTTAAAATTTCCTTTTTATATTAAATTTAGAAAAAAAAAAATTTTTTTTATTGTTTTTTTTTTTTTTTTTTTTTTTTTTACAAATCTTCTTGTAAATGTTTTTCTTAAGATGTTATTGCATACAACTGTTAGTATTTATTTTTAAAAAGCAACTATTTTGGACAGGGAAGAGGTGAAATTGTCACAATCATGTTTTATTTGAGCATATTTTATTTAAAATTTTTTTGCTTTAAGTAATGTTGTAATAGGATCTCTAAATTTTGAATCTTTTGTTGACTAGGCTGCAAAATTTCTAAATTGTGCATTTTCATTACTAATTAAAAATTCTTATGTTGTGATAAGATAAAAAGTAGATTTTAAGATTCTCCATACATCTACAATGCAGCTAAATTTTATTGTCTGTAGACTGATTGACACAGCTGAGGTTACAGTCATTATCATCCAATTGAAAGCTTAAACTCAGTAATATAAAGAAAGTCCTATTTGAGAAAAGAAAGCTTCTATAATAAAAAAGTTAGAAATATTCTCTTTGTTATGTATAATCACCAGTATATGAGCTGTACTGTTTATGTAAAGATGATATTTCTAAACTGATGATATCATATTTCAATACTGTAAACTTTTTCTATTTTTGTTGCTGTCTGGAAATTTTTTACATCAAATGAAACATTTTTTTCTTCACTGAAATACTTATGGGTCATTTTTCAAAGAAAGGCATCTTTAGAATTCTTTGAACCAAAATCAAGATTTTGACTTACTAAAAGATTACTACACAATTCATTTGATACCCTCTGGCAAAAGCAAAATTTTAGTTAAAGGTGTTCTGGTTCTACATGTTGGTTAGATGCATAAAATTTAAAAATGATAGCATACTATTCTTTCAATTTATTTATAGCTTTGATTGAAGGGTTGGTTGTTTGTAGTAATTCTGTTTATTATCTGTTATATACTCTTCTATATTGTAATGTGTATACTTCCTAACTATTGAATAAATGTATCCTCCTTAATTACATAAAAATTATTTATATGTGTGTGTATGTGTGTGACTTCCCAAGCTTAGGAAAAATAAACAGATGCCAAGAAGATGTATATAGCTAGAGTTTATAAACAGATCCAAGTTGGAATGCTGAATACTCTCATGGGATCTCTCTCTTTTTCTTTCTCTCTCTTTTTCTTTCTCTCTCTTTTTCTTTCTCTCTCTTTTGAAAAAACAAAAAAATTAAGTTAATCCAATAAATACTCAGGTCTTACTACATGATACAACATAGTGTATTTCAATACTAAATGCTGGGTTGATGAGATTTGTTACCAAAAAAAGAAAATATTTTATTCCAGATCAAAACTATGATATTACAACTCTGTAGACTTTGCTAACACTTATATTATGTGGTGCATTCAATAAGTTTCCAGACTTTTTTTTTATACAGGCATTTAAAATAGTTGTAGACTCTTGAAAATTCAGTATGTTATTGCTGTACATCTTATGAGATGACTGATCAATTTTTATGATTTCAGGTTCAAATGAACAGCTACAGCAGCAATTGGAATACACCCTACTAAAGCCCTATTGTCACAGCTGGTGAATTTCAAAAATGCAATCTGGACATGCGGACACTTTAGAAGAATGATATGCGATAAAATTCTGTTTTAAACTTGGAAAAAAATGCCACAGAAACATATGGAATGCTTCAAACTGCTTTTCGGCCATTATGCATGAATTGAGCATCAGTTTTTGAGTGGCATAAGAGATTCAAGGAAGGCAATGAGTCTGTGAGGAATGATGAGAGGTGTGGGAGGAGTAAGGAAGTCAATACACCAGAGTTGATTGGCCAAACGGTTAGGGTTAGAGTAACTATGTTTAGATTTTAAGGGAGTTCAGGAAGAGTTTCTGTCAGAAGAGGCCAGCACTCTTCAAATCGGGTTGGTGGCATTTCCACCAGGACAATGCACCAGTCCACAACTTCATCGTTGTCACAGACTATTTGACCAAGATGGGCATCAAGACAGTTCCTCAGCCACCCTATAGTCCAGACCTTGCTCCCTGTGACTTTTGCTTATTCCCTAAGCTCAGAGGCTGTTGTTATGAGACAATTGAGGAGATGAAAGAGGCTGTGATGAAGGTCATTGACACGCTCACAAAAGAGGACTTCCATGGGGCCTTCCAGAAGTTGCTGGAACAGTACAAGTGCATTGCAGCCGGAGGAGATTACTTTGAAGGGGACTAGAGTTTCATGTGTGTACTATCAATAAAAGTGGCCATACGCAAAAAAGTCTGGAAACTTCTTTAATGATCCTCGTAGATAATAAGGTAGGATCTTTCGGTTAAAACAATGCAAAATATCAATGAAACATTACTATTATCTAATATTTATTACATTTGGTATATGAAATATGTAAATGAAGCAATTACTCAGAGAAAGAGGTTGGTTGGTTGGGTTTTATGGCATATCAACCATTGTAGGTTATTTAATGCCAACTCTGTTTTTATGCAAATAATCACTTCTATTTTTAACAATTTAGTTTAGCATAAGTACACAGTTTAATTGTCAAAAACATTTCTATTTCAAACTATTCAGTTTATTCAAACAGTTCTAATTCAGTTAATTCAGTTTAATATAAGTACAGATTTTGTTTACACAGTTAAATGTCAAAACAGTTCTATATTAAACAATTCAGTTTTGTGTAAGTACAGTTTCAATGTAAAAAAAAAAAGAAAGTTCCATTTCAAACAATTCAGTTTAGCATAAGCACGCAGTTTAAATGTAAGTATAGTTTAATTGTCAAAAGCATTTCTATTTCAAGCTATTCAGTTTAGTAAAACAGTTCTAATTCAAACAATTCAGTTTGGCATAAGTATGCTGTTAGTTTTATTTAACCCATAGATAGGGCCCTATCAGGTGCTACCATTCCGGGCCAGAGTGGACCTGGGAGCAATGGCAATGAAGGGGTACTCCGCATTCCCCAAAGCTTTAGCATCACTGGAACCTCACCATCAGATTTAGTGTCATAATCAGGACTATCATGTGGGGTGGGGGTCTTACCCCCCTGCAGAGGTGCAGTCGATGTATTCTACAGCCCCAGCAGACTGGGCAATCAGGGAAAGAGGTAGTACATTAAAAATGTGTATTGTGGTAAGAAAGTTTTTTTTTTTTTTTCAGTTTAGGAAACAAATCTTTTTCATACAAGATTTTTGTATTAGTTGGCTTTCGATTTAATCATACTTGTTTAGAGACTGCCTTCAATGACCATTCGGCTCAGTGTTGTCTTATAAAATTTATATTGTAATTAATTGCAAATAAATTAGAGAAACTATTCTATGATAGTTTTTATTGTTATCTCTTTTGAGGAAATGTATTGATTGTAGTGAGTGAATGTAGATCCCTCACTATCATCAAGTTGCAAATTGGATTGGAAATTGCTTATTCTCCAAGTTGAAGGATTTTAATGCTATTGTATTCATGAAAACGACTTGTGACATTATACCATTTCTTGTGTTATAGTGATGTTTTTGTTTTTTCTAACCACCTTTTCCAGTAAAGTGTTGTGGGACAGATGAACTTGACAATCTATTTTCCTCTGTTTTGTTTTCTTCTGCACTTCTGTAGGTTTTTTTATGAGGTGAAGTTGCTAACCCTATACTTACTTAGTTTTGAATTCAGAATTTATCTTTCTCCTAGACTGGTTGCTTTACCAAAAACTGAAGAGGTCAGATTGCCTTACTATTTACCCATTACTAGTGAAGGCAGGCAGAAAGAGAAAGATTCATATGCTTTTCCCAAGGGCTTTTGTGTAAAGTGAAATATGAACTGTACAAACAGGATTTTAATTCATTTCATTGAATCTATTTACTACGACAATAAGTTATACTATGTGTGATTCCTTTGTTTTAATAAGTAAGTAAAGTTGGCGACCTTAGTTGAGGGTGACCCAAAGGCTCCCTTTTCAATAGCTACTACACTGAGGTGTAGGGGAAGGGCGCTACTCCCTGGATTGCTCCACTTTACCCTTGATCTATACTTTATAATGCTGAGTGTTAAGCAAGGAGGGATCAAGTACCATTTTCTGAGTCTTTGGTATGTCTTAACCTGGGATTGATCCCCTGTCTCATGGGTTATTGGCAAACACTCTAACTACTAGGCCAATGGAATCTTTTATAATATAGATTCCAGTCAAATATGTGACCTATTAAACAGTAATACAAAATACTGAAAGAAAACTCATGAAAGTGTTTAGTTTCAGTTAACACAAATAATTGGTATCAAATCTCTAGTCAATAAAGATTATATAATCCAGTTTTTATTAAATCCACAAAGGGTAAAGTTTCAAATAGGTAAATCCGACATTAACAGGATGTTCTTTTCCTTGTAGATGTTGCATTTAATTGTTTACATGAGTTTTTTTTTAATAGTAATTAGAAGATTAATTTTTTTCCCAGAATGCAACATGGATAGTTATTTCAAACAGGAAGTTGTTTATAGCTTATACCCAGGACAATAACCCAACAATTGTAAATATTTGTGGCATAAATATTAAATTTTGAATCCTATATTTTTCATATTTATATATTTTATACAAATACTGAAAGATTCAAGTAGTCATAAAATAATTTTGTTCCATTAACTCTTGCTTATAATTTTGAGAAGAATCCTTAACAAACTAATAACTATTTCAATTAAACCTCCTCTTCATATTTTTTAATGTTATAAACATGATTCTGCCAATTCATTCTTCATCAAATGTATAAAAAAACAAAACAAAAAGAAAAAAACATGTTGACAGAAAATGGTTACTAATATACAAACTAGATCAGTGTTTCTCAAATGGTGTTCCTCTGGACCTGTTGGGTTCTGCAGAAACAGTAATAAATAGGCTAATACATTTTTGAGTAATCTTTGTTTAATTTTATCTTCATAATTTTACTATACATGTATGGTATATTGTTAGAAAATTCCTGGTTATTATAATAAAGGTGTCATCTTCATCCTATTTACCAACCCCTTCGCTTGGGCAGGATATGACACAAGGTCAATTTTTAAGCGGAGTTTAACAGGTTTGAATTCACAGTTTTCCTTCTCCTAGACTAGTTGCCTCACCAAGCCTGAAGAACCCAGTCTGTCCTACTATTTACCCATAGCTGGAGGGAGAATAATTGGATTCATACCTTTCCCAAGGGTATTAGTGCTATGTGAAATGCAATCAGTCTTGTCCAGGATTTGAACTTGAGTCGCCGTGTCCATTTCCTACGACGATAACCATTACACCACGGGCACCTCCGTGTCATCTTTATATATTATTTAAAATTATAATAATCATAATGAGTATATTTAGTGATATCTATGTAGTGCTAGTGTGAAACTGCCTTCACTGGTTAGTGGACAGAGCCTGTATATATCAGATTCATGTATCATTAATTGACTCACTTAAGTACAAGACACATGTCCATCTGTCTTCTCAGAAAGAGAGATATTAATAATGGTATATAATAATTTATATGCTTGGGTTTCTTGGGAGATAAGTATTTTAAGGGTTCCACAAGAGTAAAAAGGTTGAGAAAGACTGATCTAACAGTATGAGGTATGGATTGGCAGGTGATTCCAAATTACATTTAGTGGGGTGGCGTCTCCAACATTCACTTTGCTAATCAAAGACAGCTATATAGTATTAGCATCTTTACTTGTCTAAATTATGCACATGGTTGACAAACTTATTTGTCACCTTTTTTCAACTTTACTTTCAAATTGTGCTCTTTGTCAATTATCTGGACCTGAGAAATAATGTGTACTTTCCTCCTTCCAGATCGGGTCCTCCATACCAGATTTTTCTATCTTGGCTTTCGCTAGGACATATTTTTGTTCCTCATAGATTATATGTGCAATGAAGGCTGAAGAATAGAATGACCAAAATGTGTTAACCACATGAAGAATATAAAGATAAGTTGTGTGAACAATTCCTGTTGTGTTGTGATCCTACAGACTACTTGTGCAGCATAAGACAGCAGCCACACCACATCAGTGGCATTGCTGCAGTTTCCATTGCAACTAGGTTTTTATGAGTGGTTAGTTTTTCCTTCTCCACAATCAATTTCTCTATTTTATTATGTAGGGAGAAGAGAAGGATTCATATCTTTTCCAAGAGCATTAGCCTCATGCAAGATTTGAACTCTGTTCACTGAATCCATTTTTTAGATTCACAACTCTTACACTATTTGTTGGTGACCTTAGTCAACAGTGACCTGAAGGCTCCCTTTTCAGTGGCTGCTACACCGAGGTGTAGGAGAGGGTGCTACTCCATTCCCTGGATTGTTCCATTTTACCCTTGATCTGTATCTGAAGGCAGGCAGAAAGAGAAAAATTCATATGCTTTTCCCAAGGGCTTTAGTGTAATATGAACTGTACAAATAGGATTTTGACTCATTTCATTGAATCTATTTCCTACAACAATAACAGTTATACAATGTGTGATTCCTTTGTTTTAGTAATAAGCAAGTAAAGTTGGCAACCTTAGTCGAGGGTGACCCAAAGGCTCCCTTTTCAATAGCTACTACACTGAGGTGTTGTGTTTTATGGTATATCAACCCTTGTAGGGTGCTACTCCTTTCCCTGGATTGCTCCACGTTACCCTTGACCTATACTTTATAATGCTGATTGTAAAGCCAGGTGGCATCATGTACCATGTTTTGAGTCTTTGGTATGACTCGACCTGGGATTGAACCCTGGTCTCCTGGACCATTGGCGAACGTCCTGATATCATTTAACTTTCTACTGTCTACTGAGCAACATTTCTAATAAAACTTCAAAATCGTAGCAAATACCAATAACACTTTCCGAACTACTTTGCAGGGTTGGTGAGAAAAGTGGATCACAAAGTAAATCCAATTTATTAATTTGATTCGTAAAGGAAAGAGTTTCAAATCAATTATTTTATTCCTTTAAAAGATTTCTTTTTGCTCCATTTGAAGATTTATTGGGGTTAACAGAAAGATAATTTTGTCAAAACATTTGTCCAGCCCTGTAAGTGGAGCTTAAAATACACTGACAAAAAGGGGTGTGTTAGCCATGACACTAAACTGCATATGGTTCTGGAGAGCTGGGTAGTATGGAATATCTCTTCATTGCCATTATTCCCTGGTCCACTCTGACCTCGAGTGGTATTACCTGTTAAGGTTTTAGCTATGACTCAAATAGATCTGTTCAATAATTATATGTATTCAATAGGAATACTTGATACCATATAATTGTAAATTATTTGTATTAAGAATAGTTATTTGAAGCTATAATTTCTGAGCCTAGTCATCTGGCGCTTCAGAATATGCTTACTATATTCTCTGCAGAGGAGTAAGATAAATCCCCCCCCTCCAATGAGTGTCCTGGCATATGACTAAACAATCTAATAGTGAAACTCCAGTCCTGGTGAATGTGGAGTATTTCTTCACTGGCATTACTTCCAGGTCCACTCTGATCTGGAGTGGTAGTATTTGTTAGGATCCTGTCTATGGGTCAAATAGAACTGTTTGATAATTTTCTATACTTGAAACTATTTTTTAACTGTTGCAAACAAATAGTAAGATTTGAAATCATTTGACTGTGTGCAAACAAATCAGCTCTGGCTTGTTTAGAAATGTTACCTTCAAACTATTTACTTAAAAATCATATATATAAATAAGATTTGGTATTAAATAACCCACAAAGGTTGATATGCCATTAAACCAAATAGCCATAACCTAAGGATAATTATTAGTTATTTGAAACTATATAAGTATCTGCTTTGTTGCCTGGAGCTATAGAATACACTGACTGCACCTTTGCTGAGGGGTAAGCTCTCTGCCAACAAGACTGCTTGCTGGCTGTGGGTGTCAGCTTGTAATGCTTGAGGATGGGATCCTGATGGCTGAGCAATTGATGACCTAGTGCCCAAAATGGTCATGTGACCTGCAACACAACACTTTGGCCTTTACTGGACTAGACAGTTGGTTGGAGAGGCCAATCTGATCTGATCAATTATATGATTGTTCCAAGTGTATTCTTCAAATTGCTCTTGTGGCAAACCTTTTTATTTTAAAGGTGCAAGAAGGCAGTGGCTGAGAGTCAATCATGTTGAGAAAAACAAGATTTTGGGTGTCCTGGGTATGACACTAAACTGCATGATAGCAAGGCTTCAGTTCTGCAGTTGGAAGAATGTGGAGTTACCCATCATTATCATTGCTCTCAGATCCACTCTGATTTGGAGTGGTAGTACCTGCTAGAGTCCCATCTATGGGTCAAATAGAACTAAGTGGGTAGTCCCTATTATGTAATAGCTTAAGTGCTGGACTGCTCCTTTGAAGTGAGTGACTTTGAACTCCTGTTACACTAATATGTTCACTTTCAGACTAATACCCTTTGGAAAGGTATGAACCCTCTTATCCCTCTGTAATATAATGGCCGAGGGATTTCGTTTCATGCCTTTGGGTTTAGTTAGGCTGAGAACCTTTTGGTTCAGTGCATGGGTTACTTAGGTGCAACATTAACACAGGTGTTCACACGCACAGAGCAGACATGTCACAGTAGCCCAGATGGGAAATGGGGTTACAGAGTGCGGGTGACGTCATGCACCGGAAGCGCGCGGAGGATTTTGGGAGATTTTGAAAAAGTTAGTAGAATTGAGAACTGGACACCGAACGAGAAGGGTTGACTTTCGGGGCTTGCAGAGGCCAGACGAATTTGTGTGCTATGGGCGCCACACAAGATGGGAAGCGGATGACAAAGCCAGAATAGAAAGAATGTGTAGCTCTCTCCTTAGGTTGAAGAACCTTTAAACTCAAAGGTAATAAAAAGTTTCGTACCTGAACTAAGAAGTTGTAAATGTTTTTGTGTTTCGAGATTCCTGTGTTCTATCTTTATGGACATTCGATGTACGTTTCACACATAGCCATATCATGGCTATGGTACACCTCTAGCTATGGGTTGAATATTATAAATGCTGTTCTTCTACAAGGATGGCTTTGGCATTAAATGACCCACAAAGTTTGATATGCCATTAAATAAAGAAACTAAATTGAACTGTTCAGTCATTTATCAAGGATTATTATTGTTATTTGAAACCCTACAGCTGTGTGAAAATTGTTTGTATTAGATAGGAATACTTAATGAATAAAATTACTCATGTTAGCAGTACTTGAAACCATTTAACTGTGTGCAAACAAATGAGTTCTAATTCATTTAAGAATAAAGTTGCCTACAAACTATTCGCTTACAAATATAATACAAACAGGATTTGACCTTTTAATAACCCACAAAGGTTGATATGCCATAAAATACCCACCAACCAACTTACCTTATAAGGATGTGTGAACAAATTATCATTAAATGGAAATAATTACTTGAAACCTTATAATTATTAGTATTAGATAGGAGTAGTGACTGCCACTTCTTGAGAAGTCACAATTCCGATCAAATAATTATATAAATTCAAGTATTTATTTCTATTTAATAACCGTCATTTGTTTGCACATAAGAGTACTTGAAACCATATAACTGTATGCAAATTATTTGTATTAGGTAATACTTAATATCATATAACTGTACTCAAAAACTCTTAAGAAATGACACAAAAATATAAATATGAATGTACACTGAATGCAATTTCTTGACCTCTTAGCATAAAATAACCCTAAACAGGTTAACATGCCATTAAAATCAATCCATCAACCATGAACATTTTCTAGAAAGAGAAAGGATGCTTCATATTTGTCTTTGTTCTATTAATCAATTTTCTTTTTAAGAACCTTTTTACATTTGTTTTAAAAAAATGATTTTTATTCAAAGTATAAACCCTTAGATAAACTGACCTAAAAATTGTGATAAGTATTTTAGAACTGACTATGCTGTATAATGAATGTGAATAAAATTATTACTTTTTTTTTTTTTTTTTTTTTTTTTTTTTTTGTTGATAATTTGAAGTGGTAAGAGCTTTGTAATATTTGTTCTAAGTTTATTATCAGTGAAATGGTGTTTATCTTGTTTTTATTTGGATAAATGATCAAATGCTAGATGATTACATTGTTCTGGGAGGAGTCCAAGGATGAACATTTTCTTTCTCTCCATTTGAAAAAACTTATTTGGATGAAGATCAAATTGTTTGTTTGTTTCACAGGTTTGCAGTGGGGATGAAAGGATAACTACCCAACTTCAACAAACTGAATGCTTTTTTATTTTATTTTATAAAGTTCCAAAGACAAGACATATATTATCTCTTGGCCTTTCTCTGATTTATTAGTGAACTATAACAAATTAGATTGATTGGTTCAGTTTAATGGCTTATCAATCCATCTGGGGTTATTTTATGCCCAGAAATGAAAGAATTGCATTTATTATATGTTCATATTTACATTTTTTTGAATGATTGTTTCTTAATTTTTTTTTGCACACAATCATTTTGAATAAGTATAATTTTTAAACAGATCTATTTGACCAATAGATGGGACCCTAACAGGTACGACCACAGTGGGTTTGAATGGAACTGGGAGTAATGGCAATGAAGAGGTACTCCATATTCCCTAGATTTCCAGAAATGAAGCTTCACTATCAGATACAGTTTAGTTTCATACTTAGGACACCTTTTTTTTTTTTGAGGGGTCTTAATCCCTCTGCAGGAGATACAGTTAGCATATTCTATGCCCTGCTAACAGGGCTGCAAGAATTAGAAGAATTGCCTGGATATTCATTCTAAAATTTTACAACTTTAAAATTTTAAGTTTGAAAAGATTTAAAAAAAATGTTTTTATAGAAGTCAGTGTATTCTAATCTCCAGTACGGACGTGACAAAAGTGAATAGAAAGCTATTTTTAAATAACAGCTTTTATATCAGTTATTTACAGAAGTATGACAAAAGTCAACAAACACTTATTTTCAAACAAGTGCCTTTTTATTTAGTAGTCTAAACAATATACTATTATACAGAATAAAATTTGATGAACATGTCTTTAGAAATTTTATTTCATTTTTGTTTACTCTTGAGTTTATCAAATTGGAAATTTTAATTTCTTCCATATCTGACAAAATTCCATTTAAAACATGAAATAAATCTGTGTGAATGGTTTTTAGAACATTTTTTTCTTTCTCATAGTCCAAAAAGATAATTGTTTCTCTTGACAAGTTCTAAATGGATTCATGTGAAGAGGTTGATTTTACTAATCTTTCATTTGCTGGTCTTGTAACTTGGTTTGTATGTGGGAGTGCTGCTCTTGTAGTGTGTGTTGGGCACAAATACCTGGTGGAGCCCATCAGTCTCCAAATCTACGACTGGTTTGAATTCAGGGTTTTCTTTTTCCTAGACTAGTTACTAAACCAAGGTTAAAAAGCCCAGTTTGCTTTACTATTTATGTATAGCTGGAGGGAGAATAGTTGGATTTATACCTTTCCCAAGGGTATTAGTACTGTGTGAACTCTGTTAACCAAATCCATCTTCTCCAATCATAAATATTATTCTATGAGTGCCTTCAATAATTTTGGTATTAGAATTACTTAATAACTTCAATTTTACTTGTTATTCTTAAGTCTCTTTACTGTTTTTTGTTTCAATAACTAAGAGTGAACATTGGGAGATGTCCTTGAAGAGAGGATATGTATTTTTCCTGCTTTATATTCTTCTTAAATTGTGGAGATGATAAAAATAAGTGGAAAGATAGATATATCAAATACTTACAAAAGTTTAGTAGTTGTGATATTTCATTCTTTTATTCCAAGAACTTCCTCAAAAAACTAAAGAATATTTAGTTTGAGGAAGTTCTTGGAATAAAAAAATGAAATATCATTACCACTAAACTTTTGTGTTTGATTTACATCTTCCTACATTCAAAAAAAACTTTGACCAGTCTTTCAAAATGCTCTCCATATAATAACCAAAAGTCTGTTTATAACCCGCCCTGTTGGCTGGAGCTGTAGAATACTCCAACTACACTTCTACAGAGGAGTAAGACTACCTCAATGAGTGTCCTGGGTATGACACTAGTGAGGCTTCAGTCCTGGAGCTTTGGGAATGTGTTTTACCCATTCATTATCATTACTCCCAGGTCCACTTTGATCCAGATTGGTAGTACCTGTTAGGGTCCTATTTATGGGTTAAATAGAATTATTAAATGATTTACCAAGGATTGTTTTTATTAGTTTTTTGATATTAGGAATACTTGATAAATAGAATTTATAATATCAAATAGCAATACTTGAAACCATTTGTGTACAAACAAATGAACTCTGACAACTTGTTTAAAAATAGTTGCATACAAAATATTCACTTATAAATCATATATATATATATATATATATATATATATATATAAAAGCAAAAAGGATTTGGTATTGAATAATCCACAAGTGTTGATATGCCATAAAACACCAACCAACAATTTATAACATATAGTGGTTTGTAAATAGTTCAAACAACAATCTTGTCATAGTATTTATACTCATCTATTGTTTTAAATTTGAGCAAATGAGGATCAATAAGAAAAGATGTGTGTGCCAGACAAAAACTCACAGGTGATTTTTATTACCTTAATTTCTTTTTGTCTACAGAATATTAAGATTTTAAAAGTGATTTTCTTCTGTCACTACTGACATAATATACCATTTAAGATAGTATGCTTTTTTTTTGGGGGGGGATGATTGGAATATAGTCTGTTACCTTTCAACCTTTTTTCTTTTATTTTTTATTTTAACCAATCCTTGTGGTTGTGAGTTTGAATCTCATCCTCATTGCCACTTGTTAAAGCATAATTTCATATCATTATAGCAAGAAGAAAACTCGAGGTGCCCTTCAGAGAAATATTTATTTCCAAAGTATACATGTGTTGATATCTATCTAAGATAGTGAACAAGGCCCACTGAATAAGCTACTCTTATATGCACTGAATGAGCTCAAAATAAGTGTTGTCATGAGTAGTAAGGGTCAACACACATGTAAGATAAGAGATATTTAGTTTCAGAGAGAAATACAGTTTGCCGACTAATGTAAGCAACCTTAGTCGATTTGTTGTCAAAAAGACAAACACAGTTTAGAGCAAGCGCTGCTCTAAATAGTCCTCGGACCTGTCCATCCTGTGGGGATTCCAGACACTCTTTAACAAAAAGTCTATGAAGGTAAAAATAAATCAGCACTGATCCATTCTACAATATTTCATTACTGTGCTGTTCAAAAACATAAAACTCAGTGTAATGGACATGATATGATATTGCAAAGTTTTTTAGCTTCAGTATTTCAGGTTTTGGACTCTGCTTCAATAAAAACAAGCACTTTTATTAGAATTTTTTGTATATATGTTTTCGGGTAATCTTAAAGTATCAATATTATCCTTAATACATACAGATTAGCACCAATCTACTTTACAATACTTACACAAAGACATGCTCCTATGACTCAGATCAAACTAAATTCTTTTCTTTCATTAATAAATTGTATTTACAGTTTATAAATGAAAGTATATTTCTCAATTTTGATACTGTCCTATATCATGACTGACCAGCAATTCACTTCCTTTTTCAAAATCTGAAAATTCCTAGTATGGTGAAGCAATTTTGTGGTTGTATCACTTGCATTTTTAGTTTATATAGAATATTTGATTAAATGTCAGCTTTTTATTTATTTAAAAAAATTTTTTTTATCATACATGTGAAAAACGTGCGGTAACTGTCCTCATCAGCTGCTAACCAGGGGTGATACCACTGTTTTGGTGGCTAAGGCAGTACTGCCACTCTTTGCGCCACCAGCAGCTTTTGCCACTGGACAGGACATGAAGACAAACAGGATGAAAGTTCCTCTCTGAAGTTTAAGTTCGTAACAGTGTTAAGGCGTTTACTTTCAATGTGTTCATAAAAAATCGTGATTAATGATCATTCATATTGAGTTCACACTTCATTTACACGTGTTATGTCATAGAGTTGGGCACATTTTATTTTGATGTTTAGCTAAACTGTTGTTTGAAAGTGATGCAAAGCACTTTTCAAACAACAGCCTGATATGTCATGTGGTGTTAGTGTTTTAAGATTATGAAAATATCCTTAAAAAGCATATTTCAGCATTATATGGGAGACTACAGTATTGGACCAAAAAAAGATTTTAAAAAAAACTGAATCTTTTTTTATTATTGCTATGCTTTAATGAAACTTTAATGGCTTAGACACACATTGGAAGTGATTATTTTCCTTGATTAATCATAATATTCTAGAAAGAAAGTTCTCAGAAATACTAAAAAATAGAATTGCCTAGTCAGCTGGGGTTTGTAGAATACACTGACTGCATCTCTGCTGAAGAGTAAAACTCTCCCAATGAATGTTCTGGATATGACACTAAACAATCTGATGGTGAGGTTCCAGTAATGCTGGAGCTTTGGGGAATGTGGAGTACCCTTTTATTGCCATTGCTCCTAGATCCATTCTGTCCTGGGGTGGTAGCACCTGATAGGGTCCTATCTATAGGTCAAATAGAATTGTTTGACTTTTAAACTGTGTACTTATGCTAAACTGAATTACTTGAAATTGAACTATCTTTACATTTAATTTTGTGTAAATAAGAAACTGTACTTCTAAATTGTTTGAAATTAAATGAAACCATTTAACTCTGAGCTAAAAAAATGAGCTCAGGCTTGTTTAAAAATGTTATCTTTAAATTGTGTTTAGAAATCATATATTTAATCTATGTATAAAAAGGATATCACATTAAATGACCTACAATGGTTGATATGCCACCAAACCAAACCAAAAACTAGGAAATTTCTGAGAATTTTCTAAAAAGAAAATTATTGCTCTTTGCTTCAACTAAGGAACTTTAGCAGCAATAATCAAGGAAAATAATCACTTCCTATGTGTTTGAATTAGTGTTATGGTAATCTTGATTTTGTACACAGGAAAGATGGAGCAAATACTACTAGCATATGGTCTCCCTAAACAAATTGTTACTGCTATAATGATGTTTTACAAAAACATGAAAGCCATTGTTCACTCACATAATGGTGACACCAGCTTCTTTAATATTGTTGCTGGAGTCTTGCAAGGAGATACATTAACACCATATATGTTTATAATCTGCCGAGATCTAATAAAAGAAAATGGTTTCACATTAAAATCTATTTCACAAAAACTATAACATCTGCAGACTGTGCAGATAATCTAGCACTTCTTGCAAATACACCTGCACATGCTGAATCTCCCTACTGCATAGCCTGGAACAAGCTGTGAAAGGCATTGGCCTCTATGTGAACACAATTAAAACAGAGTTCTTATGTTTTAAACAAGAAGTGGCAAGCCTCTGAAATTAGACCAGTTCATATACCTTGGCAGCAATATCTCATCTACTGAAAACAATGTCAACATATACCGTGGAAAAGTGTGCACCTCTGTTGACAGGTTGTTGAGCATATGGAAATCTGGCCTCTCTGATCAAATAATGAAATATCTTCCAAGCCGTGGCTGTGTCAGTAATACTATACGAATACACCACCTGGACTCTAATGAAATGCATGGAGAAAAAGGTAGATGGGCACTACACAATGCTATGCGCTATTTTGAATAAATCCTAGAAGCAGCATCTCACAAAACAGCTGTCAGGCCACTTACTTCTCATCTCTCAAGCTATTCAAGTAAGACAAACAAGAATGGGTACTGCTGGAGAAGTAAGAACATTCTCTTATGGATTCCTACACAAGGATGTGGCAGTGTTGGCTGTCCGGCAAGAATTTGCATCTGCTCTGTGTGGACATTGGATGTAGTCTACAGGACCTGCCAGAAGTGGTGGATGATAGGGACAGATTCTGAGAGAGTCAGGAAACTCCATACTATCAGCTTGACCTGATGATAATGCATGTCTAAGCCATTAAAGTTTCCTTGAAATTTGTGGCAATAAAAGAGGGTTCAGTTTTTTCCCTTTTTTTTTTTTTTTTTTTTTTTTTTTTTTCAATCCATTACTTTATGTGCTATCAAACAGTGTTTGAACATTTTTTTCCCTAAATATAGCAGTGTGTATTATATTTCAAATGGTGTTAGGAAAGGTTTGTGAGCTGCTTTTCTATTGCTAGGATTGTTAGAGAGAAGGAATTTTTATCTTTGTAGATAAAAGAATAAGGAGTGGTTATTATTCAGAAATAAAAATGTCAAACTGGTAGAGGGTGATCAGTCAGATCTAATATTGGTCATTTGTCATTTTGTTCAAATATTCTTATACACATGAAATATAGATACTAGGATGGTTTCAGTTTTGTTAGATGACAGTCATGAAAAAATGCTTATATTACAATTCCACTGGCTAAGAGAAAAGTTGAATATTAAGTTAGCTGGCAGGTTGAATGTGAGTTTAGTAAGCAAATTCCATTAAAAACAAAAATTAGATGCCAAGGTTTCCCTTATGGATACATTATAAACTGAAACACAAGTATAATACACAGATACAAAATAGTGGACATACTGAAGGTGCAACCAAAAAGAAAATTATTTTATTTTAAATTTTAATTTATTTAATTATTTTTTTTAGATGCTGAAGACTTGGTTGATTGTTTTGTTTTACAGCATATCAACCATTTTTGGGTCATTTAAAGCTGAATTAAGTCATTTTGATAAAAGTTTGTATGTTATGTTTGATTTAGTTTTATGGCACATCAACTATTGTAGGTTATTAAATGCCTAATCCATTTTTATACATATAAAGTTCTATTTAAAATAATTCAGTTTAGTTTCATCATAGTTTTTTTTTTTTACACACAGTTAAATATCCAAACAGTTTTATTTCAAACAATTCAGTTTAACACAAATACAGTTTAGTTCTATTTGACCCATAGGTAGGACCCTATCAGGTGCTACAACTCCTGGTCAGAATGGACCTGGGAGTGATAGCAATAAAGGGTACTCCACATTCCCCAAAGCTCCAGCATTACTGGAGCCTCATCATCAGATTGTTTAGTGTCATATCCAGGACACTTGTTGTAGGAGTCTTACCCCTCTGCAGAGATGCAGTTGGGGTATTCTGCAGCCCCAGTCAACTGGGCCATAAATGCTGAAGAAATTTAGTAAATGGTATAGGATGGCTCTTGATTAGTTCATTCTTGTATCTATATTTGTGTGTAGAGTAGTGGTTATTGTTATGGAAAAATGGAATTTGTAAGCCATATTCAAATCCCTGATGAGGCTGATTGCATTTGCCTTTTTGCTTATACCCTTGTGCAAGGCATGAATCCATGTTCCTTCTCAGCTATGGGTAAATACCAGAAACAAATCATAAACTAGTTTCTACCACACTCATATTAGTGTAATGTATTTATCTATTTATTTTTTTGCCTACATGTATATATAAACAGGATTTGGCATTCAATAACCTACAAGGGTTGATATGCCATAAAACACAACCAAACCAATTAATTAGTTTTTTTTATTTCTTTTTAATTTCTTATTTTTTGTAAATGATTTTTCCCTACTGTAGTTTTTTAATCAGTGATAGAATCATTACAACTAAAAAAAAAATTCAGTTCTTCTTTGCATAAGCAATTGTGATATTCTCATGTTAAATTCTTGCTTCTTTGGTTTCACATGAGAACCAAAACTTCTTAGTTTAATCTCACATTACAGATATGGATCTTTCGAAAACTATTTGATTTTTAAACAAAAACAGAACAATGAAAAATTGTTTAGCTGTTTTGTTATATATATTGACCAATTTGCCGTGCATTTAATTTGATTATTGTTGTTGGAAATGGAATCCACAGCCAGAGCTTGAATCCTTAGTGAGGCTGTTTGCGTCCACTTCACACTAATGTCCTTGGGAAAGACACAAATCCATCCTTTCTCTCCACAGTTAAGGATAAATAGAAGAGCAGACTGGGTTTCTTTTGCTTTAATAAAGCAACCAATCTAGCAGAATGAAAACTGTAAATTCAAACCAGCTGTATCCTGCTTAAAATTTCACCTTGTATTGCATCCTACTTGTGGCAGATACATACATTAACCAATTATCTTTTTGTCTCATTGTATATGGCCACCAAATTTTCTGTAGTTACTAAGCGTGGTTTTAGCAAATTAGTTTTTAAAATTTCCATCTCTTTTTAAAAGTTTTTAGCTATTGGTTCAGTTTATGATGCAAGTATACTGCTAAAATGAACTCTTATAATCAGGTTACCTTAAGTGAATTATCTTTTTGTTTGACTATATAAAATAGACATCAAGCTGGAAATTTCTAAGCCAGAAACTGAACTTATGACCTCTTATGACTTTCCCCCAGTCACTGGGACAAAAATTGATGTGACATTAAAATAAAGAAACCAAACCAGTCATTGAAAAATCAAGACTTAGACTCATTGGCCTAGTGGATAGAGTGTTCACCAATGGCTCGGGAGACCTAGGTTCTATTCCAGGTAGAGTCATATCAAAGAATTTAAAAATGGTACTTGATACCGCCTTGCTTAACACTCAGCCATATAAGGTATGTATCAAGGGTAAAGTGGAGCAATCCCGGGAAAGGAGTAGCGCCCTTCCCTACACCTCAGTGTAGTAGCTATTGAAAAGGGAGCCTTCTGGTCGCCCTTGACTACGGTTGCCAACTTACATTTGTAGTAAGAGCAATGGTTACCAAGGTTGGAGTAGGGGTCTTAAATGTTAATCTCTTAATGATGTTTGTTAACTTTTAAGTCCTCACAAAAACAGTTGGTGTTATGCCTGTGTTTATTGCTGAATTAAAAGTGGGATGGATGAATAGATCTATGTTCATTTTGTGTAACTTAAATTATAGCTTGTAGGATAAGTTTTCAGCTAGTATAATCTAGTACAATATGTAAGGAATATTTTGATATTGTCAGTGTATAATTTATTTTATGTTTTCCATTTTTCCATAATGATTTGTCATGTCTCATTATGAGCGATCTACCAACTGTTAAAGGAAGCCTTCCTTTGATTGCTTTTAGTTCTCAGTGTAACTTACTTATAATTAAGTGTTCTAGTTTCTTTTCCTCATTTGTTCAAATAGCAACTTGGTGCAGTGTGTTTGTTATCTAGTGCTATGATGAATCAATTAGTTAAAACTTTAGGTGCCCATGGTGTAATGGTTATCGTCACAGGAAGTGGACACGGAGAGACGAGTTCAAATCCTCAACGAGACTGATTGCATTTCACATAGCACTAATACCCTTGGGAAAGGTATGAATGCAAATATTCTCCCTCCAGCTATGGGTAAATAATAGGGCAGACTAGGTTCTTCAGCCTTGGTGAGGCAACTAGTCTAGGAGAAGGAAAACTGTGAATTCAAACCTGTTAAACTTCGCTTAAAAATTGACCTTGTGTCATATCCTGCCCAAGTGGAGGGGTTGGTAAATATGCAATTAGTTAAAACTTTTGAATTTAAGTTTCTTATTACTAGCAAAGTATTGGTTCAATCTTATCCTCGGCTATTTAGATCATGCTATAAACATTCTTGAGAATGTTTGTTTTTTCTGTGCAATATAACAAAATGAATGAGTAGAGTGTTTGCCAATGATCTAGAAGACCAGGGTTCAATCCCAGATCGAGTCATATCAAAGACTCAAAAAATGGTATTTGATGCCGCCTTGCTTAACACTCAGCATTATAAAGTAAGGATCAAGGGTATAGTGGAGCAATCCAGGGAATGGTGTTGCACCTTCCCTTACACCCTGGTGTGGTAGCTATTGAAAAGGGAGCCTTCGGGTCACCTACTTTACTTTTTTTTATATGTGTCTAGTACCTTACATCATTGCATGAATCCTTATGGCCCAATGCAATTGAACACATTTATGGTCACTAACTGCTAAAGGAAGGATAGATTATAGGTTAACATCCAAAAAAAGAAAACTTTTTTTGAATGGTGTGATCTACCTGCACTGCATTTGCTATCTATTGGTCATTTATGATCAATGTATTGAGCACCCCTAATATTGTTTAATTAATTGATGGCCATTTGTTTCAATAATTGTAATTTGAAACTTGCTTGTTTAATGTTTTTTTTTGTAATTGTTAGAAAATAGTTTTATTCAGTTACTTAGTTTTATAAGAATGTACATTATTTCTAGTTGCTTTTTTTTCTTTCTTTATAGATCAAACTGTATTGATATTTGAAGATTTTTTTAGTGTTTCTTTTTATGAATTTGTTGCTTTAAATAATCTGATCAGCTTCTGTGGGCTTATTTAATTTTGAATTCAAATATTAAATAGTATCATTGCTGTTCTTTTACAAGGGTGGCTTTTGCATTAAATAATCCATGAAGGTTGATATGACATTAAACAAAAGGAACAAGCATAATAGAGTTTAGCTGTTATTTTGATAAAAATACATGGTTTGTAGTTGTGCATATACTTGTATGTATTTATATATTTACTCATGACAACAAACAACCACAGGCTGATATTACACAAGTCCTTCCTCAGCAGCCTACAAGTAATTTGCATCAAGTCTGTGACAAAGTATTTGGGTCTGCAACTGGTCTGACAAGGTGTATAGCAATGCACAGGGTTAATGTAAATGCCAAAGACAGCTCTTTTGATTGTTACATGTACAGCAGGTCTTTTGAGGTTGAAGTTGGCCTGAGGACTTGCATGTATTCCCACAGGTGCTCTTTGTGGGGATTGCGGAGATAGGTGTCTTCTGAAGTGGCAGTCACTATATCTTTACTGTTTTAGAAATGTTTGTTTTGATGAAATATGTAACGGAACAAAAAAGTGTCGTTGATAAACATGATATGCCTGTTCATCAAGAAGCAAAATCTTTAAGGCATAAATGTGTTCTCTATTTTTGATAAAAGATGATATCTTATCATGAGTAGCATAAAATCATTTTGTCATTTAAATGCCAATTTCAAAATGGATTATTTATTGTATTCAAGAGGCTCCAGAAATTATTTTTGAAGTCTGGTGTCCTTTATTTTTATTGGTTGAAAAATAATGCTTGATTTGGTCTTGTTGGTCAGATTTTATATTTCACATCAAAGATTTTTCTTTTTTATAGAAGTGATTTTCTTTTTCTTTGGTCCATAAGTGATTGTGTCACTTCAGAATTTATGAATTAAACAGTTGTATTTAACCTTTCCTGTAAAAAAAAAAATGTTATTTCTTTTGGTCTATTTTATTTTATTTTATTTTATTTTTTCTTAAAAATCTATTTACTTGTTATGATTATTTCCATATTACACATATACTTGTCCTTTAATTATCTACTTTAGGCCGGAGGAGTTTACTTTCTTTGTTTAATGGAATATATATATATATATATATATATATATATATATATATATATATATATATATATATACACACACACACAGACACACACTTTGCTATGAGGACTTTCCTGGGCTGTGATAAGGTGATAGTCCTGATAAAAAATAAGTATTGAATATTATCACCTTTGTGGTTGGTTGGTGTAGGATGAACATTTCATACCTTTACCTAATACTGTATTTGATGGCATATATGATCTCTCCACCTATCTTATTTACATTTAATAATAAAGGAAGACACTAGACTGAGTACTTTTAGTGTATAAGAATGATAATTCTTCCATTTGGTTTACGTTGTTCATAACTCCTTATTGTATACTAGCATAGTTGTGGCACAAGGTCAGAAGTTAAGAGCATCCAGTGAGAATCATATGCACTAGTGATGGTCTAACTTGCTAACCATTATATCATGCAAGGCTTAGCCAAGTTGTGGCATAATGATAAAAATGTCTAGGCACACAGTGAGAATCAAATTCACTTGTAATGATTTATTAACCTAGAATGCTTACCATCATATTATGATGAGGTTCCCTAAAAGATTTAGCACAAGGTCTATAGTATGATGCATCCAGTAAGAATCAAATTTGCCAGTATTGATGTAACATACTGACCTCCGACCTGGCTGAACTGTCAAATAAGAAATGCACCTGTGTAAATAATAGGTGCATCTGGTCAAAGATATCAGGGGATAACCTTGACTGTGGACGGGTTGAATTGAGTGCAGATGCGACGCTCACTAAAGCAGGTGGGTGTCAAACAATTATATAACCTGGTGCCACAGGAAGTTCGAGTTAGTTTGGAGTCAGTTGTTGCAGTTCGAAGCAGTGAGAACCAGACCCAGCATAGAGCTGGGCCCTCAGGGCCCCCAATTGAGCAGCCCCACAGTGTGAGAAAGAAGTGCTGCTATAGCCAGAGGAGCTGGGGGTCAATATGTTGCAGTTTTTGTTCAGTCTCCAACTCACCTCTCACACATAACCCTTTCGTACCATTTCAAATAAAGTGTGAGAGGTATATTTTTCTAAAGAACTGTGTTTTGTTCGTCATTATTGTGTTGACTATGTTTCTGCATGCATATGAGTATGTTACATTGATCTATTATTCATCAACAATTGTAATTTACTAAGTGTTCATTTGTTATCTTCAAAAACTACTAAATTGAATATTAATTTTCCTTTAATTTGTTTGTGTGAACAAAATAGCCAGTTTATGAAAGGTCATACTTCATTATTGCTAATCTGCTTTTTAATAGTTAATATCAGCTAAGCTAGTTATCCATTGAAAATTTTCACTCTCTTTGACTCATTATTTCTATTTGTTATATAACCTTTCATAGGTATTTTTTCAAACTAGTAAAGAAAATTATCTGGACAGAGCATTAGTAATGACCATTAAATTTCTTTTCAGAATTTTATCTCAAGGATTATATTGAAATGAAATTCTGAAAAGAAATTTAAAAAGATGAAGAAGTTACGACTAAAGATAGGAACATTAGTCAGAACTTTAAATATAGTACTTATTTTTAATAAAGTGAGCTGTACTAAGTCATCTTAAAATGATCTAAATTTTTGGTACTTTCTCACACACACACACACACACATATATATATATATATATATATATATATATATATATATATATATATATATATACACACACACACAAAAACAGAGGTACTTGATAATGCTTTTGGGGAAAAGATAAAAGGTAATATTTTAATCATATAATTCTGGTATATATTTTAGCAAGTTTCTATAGATGCAGAAATATGAATTCTTTGTAAATAAATAACAATAATAGTTTTCAACAAAGAAACATTCAGAGAGAGAGATTCATTCTTTATACACTTTATTTCTTGTTTCTGTATATTTCGAAAATGTGTACAGATTTTTTTTTTTTTTTTTTTTACACCAATTACTCAACATTTAATATATAGTTTAAACAAAAAAAACCCAGGGATCTGACCTTGTCAGTTTGCCCTATCATTTTTGTTTTTCATATCAAAGACTATCCCTTTTCTATGTGATGACTTTCAGTGACCTCTAACAGTTTATATTGGTGCATGATGACCAAAAAAATCAAGTCTCTGAGACTTTCCATTCAAATACATACAAACTTTAGTATAGCAGTATAAGTAATATGTATGATATATTATAAGTTACTTTCTCAAGACATAGACTTTTGGTTTTGAATTCTTGTTAATTGTGTTAGTCCTGTACAGAAGAATTGAATGATTTTAATGGCAAATCAACCTGTCTATTGTTATTTTATACTTAGAAGTTTGGGAATCACATTCATATTTACATTTTTTATGTAGTTCTTTCTTGCATTTTTTTTTTTTTTCACAAATGATCCTATTGAATATAAATAATTTTGAAAGAGGTCTATTTGACTTGTAGATTAGACTGTAACAGGTACTACCACTTCAGGTCAGAGTGAACCTGGGAGTAATGGCAATGAAGGGGTACTCCACACACCCCAGATCTTCAGAACATGTGCTTCATCATCAGATGCATTTTAAGACATCTTATTTATTTATTTATTTTTAGGTGGGGTCTTACTCTCTGCAAAGAATATAGTCAGTATATTCTAAGCCCTGCTGAGAGGATGAGTTCAGAAGAATTGATTTTTTTTTTTTAAATTTATTTTTTATTTTTTTTACTTAGCTTTTTTTCTTTAACATCTTGTGATTTTCCAGAATATTAAAATTATTTTTACAAATATTTTAAAAATTATTTTAATTTTGTTCTTGAATGTCTAGGCACATTTAAAATATTAAAAAAAAACCCCCAAATAATTTGGTGGTTAGTTAATAGGTGTAACTTCATTTAATAGTGAATGATAAATGTGTCTGAATAGTGACATATTTCTCCTGTTTTTGAGGTTTTGCTGTCATACAATTTGATATCTAATTAACTTTTTTGGCACTAATTAGAAAGTTTGAACATCTATAATCACAATGTAGAATTATTTTATTTAATTGAAATGTGTTTATGCATCTACACTCATAGACATTTTCAATTTCAGTGATGACACTATTTTTTATGTTGTCTGCAAATTTGTAGAAGGTGATAATAGTGTAATTCGGGCCACAGGAAGTTGATCATTGCCTTGTAAAAATTCCGGATACCTAGAAAGGTTACATCAAAAGAAATATCTTTAGAAATTGTGTCAACCATCATTTCCTTAATAGACCTCTTTTTTCTTTTTGAAAATATCAACCCTTATATTCTATTAAAAAAATATTGGTTGAAAAAGAAAAAAGTAGTTAGTTGTTGGTCTTAAGATATTGACTGTGGCCAAAGTATAGAAACTTTGCCTATAGATTTTTGTTTTCATTGAATGCTAATATACTAATAGTAAGTAAAGTTGGTGACCTTAGTCAAGGGTAACCTGAAGGCTACCTTTTCAATAGCTTCTACACTGAGGTGTAGGGGAGGGTGTTACTCCATTCCCTGGATTGCTCTACTTTACCCTTGATCCTTACCTTATAAGCTGAGTGTTAAGCAAGGTGGCATCAAGTACCATTTTTTTTGAGTCTTTGGGATGACTTGAGCTGGGATTGAACCCCGGTCTCCCGGACTATGTATTTTGGTAGAATATCCCAACTGCATTTCTGCAGAGAAGTAAGACTTCCCCTCCCAACTAGTGTTCTAGATATGATGCTAAACCATCTGATGGCAAATTCCAATCCTGGAGCTTTAAGAATGTAGAGTATCCCTTCATTGCAATTACTCTCAGGTCCACTTTGAATTGTTTAATCATTTACTATACTTGAAACCATTTAACTGGGTACAAATGAATGATTAATTTTGAATTGAATTATTAGTATTAGATAGCAATACTTGAAACCATTTAACTGTGTGCAAACAATTGAACTCTGGCTTGTTTGAAAATTGTTACTTACAAACTATTTGTTTACAAATCATATATTTGATATATATGTATAAACAAGATTTGGCATTAAATAACCTAGAAAGTTTGACATGCTGTAAAACACAACCGACCTATGTATTTTGGGTCTATATAAGATGCAACAGGCATATTATATACACACAGCCTGAGTGAGTTAATTTAGAATAAACATAAAAACAACTAAAAATGAAGATGTAAATAAAATACTAGTCAAAATTCATGATTGATTATACTTAAAAATAAGAATATAGTCTGTTTGAAGCCTTATAAGATATTCTGACCCTCCCATTTTAATGGTGAATATTATGAAAAAAATTGTCCAATGGTAGTGTGTATGTTACTGTTTTCTTTGGTTCAGTTCAAAACAGTTTTTTTGTGCATTTATTATAAATTTATGAAATTCTGATCTATGCAGGGGAAAAAAACTGTCTCTTTATGCGATCAAATACAGTAAATGTACTTGTTGTTGAGTTATTAGTCTGTGACTTTATCAATGAAGAAAATTAAAAGTTGTTCCATTAAAGAATTTTTGCAACCTTTTATGTTTAATATTATTTCATATTTTGGAATTTATATTTTTATTTATTTCATTTCTTCAGTGTTTGTCCTATATAAGTTCAGAATATATAAATAAGATGTGAGAAAGAAAGAAGTTTACAAACTTAATTTTTTTTGTATTCTTGCATAAAAGAATCTAATATCTAGACTATTTGAATGTTTTACTTTTAATACTTATTTCTTATAACCTTATTCATTCATCATGAGTTACCAATAGCAGATATAATACTTTTTTCTAAGTGTTGCTTAAAACTTTGATTTACAAAAGTAATCAGTTTTCTATTATCCAATGAAGTTTCTATGATAGATTATCACTAATCTCATCTTTGAGAAATGAAGTTTTATCATAAAAACAACCCCAAAACATTAGGGGAGTCTTTATTGACCAATCACTGTTGATCTTGGCTATGTAAATTGATAGTCAAATAAATCTCTTTTGGTTCATATTAGGTCACTAGTCAAATATTGGATTGTAGAGGTGAAATTCAAACTTGTGTAAGAAATAGTCTGGCATCAAAATGGACAAAGTTTTGTAAAACAAGCCAAATAGTAAAAATATCTGGATTGCATTCCATTATATAGAATTGGCTGTACCTTCCACCTGACCCAAATGTTTATTCTCTTTTTTACATACAAGCTGATGTTATTATTATCATTATTATTAAGAGGTTAAAAAAAAATTTTTCTTTTTCTCTTTAAAAATGGAATCTTGAATGCCAAAGGTCAAATGTTTCAAATCAACACTCTTTTTCCTTTTTGAATTTAATTTTTAGCTTAGCTTCTTTTAAAGAATTTGTGTTTAAAAGAGATTTATTTTGTACTGGGATGTTTCTGATTATGATTTTAAAATCTGGCATTTTTTACTTTTTAGTTCAGAAGAGATGTTGAGATGCTTTTGCTAAAAGTCATCCTCATTTTTTTTTTTAATTTAACATCAAATAGGTTATTCTAAACTTATATATTTTATCGAGAAGAAGCTTTTACTTTTAGGAAGTATGTTTAAAAAATATCCTTATCTTGTCAGTATGGCTTAGAATACACTGTTTCTCATGCAGAAGAGTAAGAACCTCTAAAAAAAAAAGTGTCCTGGCTATGACACTGACATCTGATGTTGAGGCTCCAGACTGAAGAGTGTGGAGTACTCCTTCATTGCCATTACTCCCAGGTCCACTCTAACCAGCAGTGGCAGTACTTGTTAGAGTCTTATCTATGGGTCAAATAGATATGTTTAAAAATTAATTGTATTCAATTAGACCTTGTGGAAACAAAACCCTCTTAAACAACTATACAAAAAATGTAAATATAATGAATATCATTCTCTAACCCCTTTATATAAAATAACCCTAAATTGATTTACATGCCATTAAAATCAGTCGATCAAAAAGTATTAAGACTAGCTTCCCAATTTTCTTCAAATTGACTCTTACTCATTTAGATGAAATTACATGTTATCACTTTATTATTTAAGTTGCTCAGCTGTGTTCTCATCTTCTTTTATTTTTTTTCTCATAGCAGAAAATACTGAACAATGAGATACATTAAATTTTGCCTAAAACTGGGCAAATTAATGCTGAAAGCCACTTATATGGACATGATGCAACGAACAGTACCAGAATCTTTTACTGGAATTGCCATTTCAAAGAATAAAAAGCATCCATTGAAAGTGATGTTCATTTTTCCACTAACAAAAATGCTTGAAACAGTTGAGAAAGTGTGCAATGTAGAGAAAGCAGATAAAAAATTGACCATCAAAGAGCTTTGTGATGGTGGGCATTTCTGTTGGGTCATTTCAAACCATTTTTATTGAAGATGTGGAGCTAAGTTTGTTTTATGACTTCTAATGCAAGTGCAGAAGGTGTTTTGGATGACCAATGCTAAAAAAGGCTTGCCAAATTTAAAACAAAGCAAAGTAAAAGTGCTATTCATGATCTTTTTTGACAAAAATGGTGTAGTTTGCCATGAATATGCTCTTGAAGTTCAAACTGGCTTGTGCTGTCACTGCAGTGCTGTGCATTGTCCAAGGTCCATGGCTGATTGACCATAACAATGCACCAACATACTCTGCTCAAAATGGCCAGTTTTTTTGCAAAACATGAAATTTTGCAAGTGCAATACTCTCAATACTCACCAAACCTTGCTATATTTCCTAATCTAAAATTCTATCTCAAAGGTAATTGACTTGAAGATATAGAGGAAGAAATAGAATAGCACGGTTTCATACAATAATAAGAGGTTCAAAGGTGGATCAACAAATGGATGACTCACTGGAATAAATGAGTTGAATGTCAGAGGCACTATTCCGTCATGGTTTATTTTTGTCTTGGTAAATATCGCTTTAGTCTCTATACTTTTTGAACATACCTGAGAAGTTGTAAGTTTTGTTGGGTAAAATTACAGCCTCTATTCTTTCATTGTTTTCTCAGAACTTTCAATAGAAAACAAGATGAAATGTATCTTTTTTTTTTTTTTTTTTTTTTTTCTATTGTTATGGTTGCCAAATAATTTTTTGATGAATATCGCCATTTTTCTGTATTTAAATTGGCAGTACATAGATAAAGCTTGTTATTTAAGTTAGAATAAATGTATTTATTTTAACTTTCTGTGAGTGCAGATTTGATACCAGGTTGTAATTTGTGAGAATTCCAGAAATTGTCCGACCCTATCAACATTATCCTTTGCCTCAAACATCAAGAATTGACCCTGACCCTATTAATGTTAACGGGATAGGTGCAACTTGTTAGCCTCCCACCCATCCACCCCAGAAAACTGATAAATCTACACTTCTCAAACAAAAAGGCTGTATCTAATTCTAATATTTCATCAAATTTTATTTATTTATTTTTTTCTTTCATAGTTTTATGTAAACAAAGAATATTTCTTCTTTGAGATCTCTTGGGTATATGTCTAAAAGGAATGTCCTTTAGTTTGCAAAATTATAAATAGTTGAAAATTCTTATTTGAAATAAACATTTTGGATATAAAAATAAGTTTTTGCTAGTGAACATTTTATAAATAAAATAGAAATGGGATTTAAAAAAATTTTTTTTTATTTAAATTATTCTTTTATACAATTTTTCTTTTCCTGTTTTGGAATTTTATATGTCAAGAGTCAACTTGAAAAATGTTGATTACTACAATAATTGAATAGTTAAATGTATGAACTTATAATTTTTACTAAAATTAATAAGTAAAGTTAGCGACCTTTAGTTGAGGGTGACCCGAAGACTTCCTTTTCAATAGCTACTGGATTACTCCACTTTACCCTTGATCCTTACCTTATAATGCTGAGTGTTAAGTAAGGCAGCATTAAGTACCATTTTTTGAGTTGTTGGTATGACTCAATCTGGGATTGAACCCCTGGATCATTGGTGAACACTCAACTCATTTGGCCATAAATGGTCAAATTTCTGGAGAAGTAAGAATGAATTCATAAGAAATATTCTTGTACGAACTCCTACAGATATACTCATTAGTATTGTTTGAACAGCAAAAAACTTACCATACCCAGTTCTGTGGGATGCTGTATGCTGTCTAGAGAACCTACCAAGATCAATGGTTAATAGAGGAGATGGATGGTGAGAGAGAGAGTCAAATGAATCTGTGCTATTGGCATGTGTTGTGAATTCAAAAAATATTTTTTTACTTTATCTTTTCATTTGAAAATATCTAAGAAAAATTATCTTCAGTGCTTTCAATGATTGTGCAAACCTTTTAATAGTCATTTGTGATCAAGTAATGTTAGTTTATTTAAGCCAATATCATTTAGAAGATGGTCATGTTTAAAAGACTTTTTAAAACATGCTGTATAAAGTTGAAAAGATGTTGGCTTCTTTTATTTATTTATTTATTTATTTATTTATTTATTTTTTTGTTTAAAAAATTGTATCAAGTAGAGATACTACTTCACCCTGTAAAAATCTGTTTGCTCTTAATGGAGGTTGATGGAGGGCATGAGAAATGGTGTTTTGTTTACACAGTTGTACAAACTGAATGGAATCTTTTGATATTCTTCGTCACGATCAATTCTTGGTATTGCCTGAGGAGATGAAAGACTTAATTATTGATTTTTGTTTTGTTTTCATTCTCATATCAAGAAATCACTGGAGGGAATAAAATGTTAGGTTTTTCTTTGATTATTTGTTCAGCATGTTTGTTGATGATGACAATGAAAATGTTGATTTCTTTTCCTTGTAAATTGGATTCTTTTATTATTAAGATAAACCAAGATTCACAAATATATTGACTTCTGAATAAATCTTGGATCAGTTGATTTTCCTAATTATTCAAAAATGAAGTGGTATATAAGTCATTGCATACCTCTTCAGGAAAAAAATGGTGAGCATGCAATTTTATTTCTTTTAAATAGTTTTATTGTTCAAGAACCAGGCATCTTCATAGTAGTATAATGGTTGGTTATCTTGAAAGTTAAACAACTCAATTATTGCTGAGAAATGAGTTTGATCTTCAGCCTTAAACCATGCCTAATCTCTGCTTAGTTCTTTAAGGTTTCCTCCTCATGGTGCAATTGTTAGCAAGCTGGTCTTGTTGATCAGTTACTAAATAGTGAGTTTGATCCTCACTGGGTGGTATCTACTTACAGCTTTGTGCCAAATCTGAGCATAGTTTTTTTTTTTTTTTTTTTTTTTTTTTTTTTGTGGGGGAGGCACCTTATATGGTGTATGTATTTAACCCAACCCTCCATCAGGAACACACAAGGTCAATTTTTTTTAAAGTGGAATTTAACGAGTTCAGGTATTTTTTCTTCCTCCTTGACTGGTTGCCAAATCAAGGTTAAAGAGCCAAGTCTGCCCTACTATATTCTCCTAGGTGGAGGGAGGATAGTTCAATTCATACTTTCACAAGGGTAGTATAATGTTAACACTTATTCAGGATTTGAACTTGGGTCACTATATCCATTTCCTATGATGATAATTGTTACACCATTAGCGCCACCTCCTTGCATGGTGTAAGTTTTATAAAGATAGTCTAGCAAACCATTACTAGTGATTTTTGTCTTTCTTCTGAGGGCTATAACTAAGCAAAGTTTGATAAATAGCTATTGTTTAAGAGGCCTAAAATCCATTTGTTTTAATTTTTTTACTGTCATAAAATTTATAACTAAGTCCCCACACCATTGCCTTCACTTCTAACAGCTGCAATCATTAATTGTTCATTGGTAGAAAAGAAGTCTTATTTGATTGGAAGCAACATCCCACAAAACAGCAGCTGTATGGTCACATACCTCTCATTTCACAAACCATCCAAGTAAGACAAATGACATGCTGGGCACAGCTGAATTCATAAGCAATGATTTCTTATGGACTCCTACATATGAATGCACCAATGTTGGCCAACCAGCAAAACCTTACTCTCATAATCTCTGTGTGGACACTAGGTGCTGCCTTGAGGATGGATAGTGAGAGGAGTCAAAGGAAGCCTTGCTAATAGCACAACTTGATTTGATTGTGGTGCTTTTACGTTCACTTCTGGAATCTTTTTCAGAATTTCTGGTCATTGAATACATACAGAAGAAAGAGAGAGAAACAGTGTCTAGCTGTGACAATTTGTTATAAATTGTTGAATGCAATGTGTGTGAGCTTGTTCTTGTCTATTGCAATCTATGAATAATCTGATGGCTTTAGTATCAATAAGAGTTAAAAGATCTTTTATATCCTGATGTCTTTAATGGATGGAGTCATAGCCTCTAACCAAGCATCAGTCATCAATTTGGTTCAATTGCTCTGGATGATAAGCAGTAATATTGAGCTGCAATCAATATAGATTTCTCCACTGCCCATACCATAAAGAGGGTTTGCTTATACTGAAATTTCTAGACAAAGGAAATGGTTTATCATCCTCTGACAAGTCACCTAGCTTCTTTTGATGTTTTACTTTCCTTGATCTTTAACCATTTCTAAGATATTTAGATGTCTGACATTTATTTTTTTTCTTGTTAAATATCCTGCCAACCTAATTTTATCTCAAATGACATGATCTCAGATCAATAATTCCCTGAGAATCCTACAGTATTGGACAAAAAAAAAACACCCAGTGATAAAACTGAACCATTTTTATCATTGCCACAAATTTTAATGAAACTTCAATGGCTTAGACATATAGGAAGTGATTACTTTCCTTTATTATTGCCAAAGTTCCCTTAGTTATAGTAAAGAGTCAAAATTTTCTTAAAAGATAATTCTTTGATATACCAAAAATAAAAAAAATCTTCAGAAGTTTCTTTTTCTTGATTTGGTATCCTAAATTAGGATTAATTCTTTGCTTATGGCTAGTAAGCAGTTGTCCCCGTTTGAAAAAGGTCAAATTGTGATATACAATGATTGTGACCTATCACTTGGTGATATTGCAAAGAAATTGAGTCCTCATCAATTAATGTTTTCCTCAACATTTTTAAGAAAACTGGAAATACTTATCAAAAAGAAGGATGTCGTTGCAAAAGAAAATTCACTGCATTTGATTCTAATGGAAACCCTACCAAATATTAAGGGTCATAAATTGTTCTAATTCTTAATAAACTATATCAATTATCATAATAAAATTTTTATGTCAGCTGTCTGTTTTTTCTTTAGGGGGTGTTGTCCAATATTGTACCTAATTTTTTTTCCCTTGTGTTATTATTTCCAGCATTACCTACTTTCTCTGGCTGAGCAGCCTGTCACCAAGCAATCGAAGTGGTCACATAACTTTGCAACACTCCACTTTGAACCTTTACTGGGCTAGGGGGATGGCTGGAGAAGCCTGATTCGATCAATCAGCTAGTTATGTCAAGCTTTAGCACTTATATTATTGTCCCAAATGTATTCTTCAAATTGATCTAACAACAAACATCCAACCCTATTTTATCTCAAAGTTACTAGAAGGCAGTGGCTGAGGATTAATTACACTGAGATACCAATACTTGAAACCATTTAACTGTGTCCAAATAAATGAACTCTTATTTAAAAATGATTACCAACAAATTATTCTCTTAGAAATCATATATATATAATATATATATATATATATATATATATATATATATATATACAGGATATAGCATTAAAATAACCCACAAGGGTTGATATGCCATAAAACACTATCAAACCAAAGCCCACTTTCTCTTTGATATTGTTTTTAATTGTTTTAAGGTTTCTCTTAAAATCCTAATGTTATTTTTACGTTTTTTTTGTATTGTTTATTTGGGTAGAAAGTGCCATTCATACTCACAAGTTGCCTTTATTTTTTTACCCTACACCATCCCTTTCTTTAGAAGCATGTTTAGCATAATGGTTATCATCATAGGAAATAGAATTGGCAACTCAAGTTCAAATCCTGACTGAGGCTGTTGGTATTTCACTTCTTGCTAATAGCCTTCAGAAAGGCATTAATCCACCTGTTCTTCCTCCAGCTATATGGTTAAAATGTAAGGCAGACTGAACTCTTTAGACTTGGTTAGGCAACTGGCCTAGGAAAAGAAAATTGAATTCAAACCAGCTTTACTTCATTTGAAAATTAGCATTTTGTTCCATCTTACCTGTATCAGAGGGGTTGGGTAAATACATCTTTCTTTTGAGGATATTTTGTATTTGTAATTTTTTTTTTTTTTTTTTTAAATAAAAGTGTATATTTGAGTTAGTCATAGGTGTCTACACATTAGTGCCTGTGTGTGTTGAACTTCTTACCTACTAAGTTACCCTAACTATAAGTGGCTACTACTAATAACTTGTAATATAATTTTTTTTTATATATTACTGTTTTATTTTCTTTGTTTTAACTATTGTGCCCTGTTTAATAGAAGTCTAGCCAAACAAACCAAAACGCCATTTAACCATTAGAAGTTAATTATCATATATATAATATTTAAAAAAAATTATGGTGTTAGTATTTCTCACTCAATTCATGACTATGTGGGAAGAGGTTTTTTGAGATAGAATAATTTTGATATTGATATGAGATAATTTCAGCCCATTGAGCAAAACTTAGAAATAAAAGAAAAAGTATTGTAGTTGTTTACTAAGGTTGACTGTGGAACAAGGCGAGAAGTATGGGGTACCCAGTGAGAATCGAACTCACAATGGTTGGCTAATCTAATTTGCTAAGCATCACATCATGTGATGTGCCCCAAAAAGTACTCTATAGTAATACTGAAAAAGATAGAATCCTTTGAGTTTTTTGTCCACTATTTTCTTTTTTACTGGTACAGTCATTTTTAAACATTATTAGAGTAAAGAAAAAAATCTAGAGAAGTAATAATGATAAAAGTCTTCACCTGTTGTAAACTATTCCAAATTTGTGATGATTTAGTTTAGTTACATATTAAGATGCTGGTGTGAGAATAAATTTGTTTTATATAAATATTGTATTATAAAGTTAACACAAAAAGATAATTCTATAAAATAGTCATTCAAAATTAAGAAAAGTTATGTTGACTTGGTAGAGATGTTAAGACACTACCGGGTCATTGGCCTAATGAGTAGAGTGTTCGCCATTGGCCCGGGAGACCGGGGTTCAATCCCAGGTCGAGTCATACCAAAGACTCAAAAAATGGTACTTGATCCCGCCTTGTTTAACCCTCAGCACTATAGGGTAAGGATCAAGGGTAAAGTGGAGCAATCCAAGGAATAGAGTTGCACCCTCCCCTACACCTAGGTGTAGTAGCTATAGAAAAGGGAGCCTTCGGGTCACCCTCAACTAAGGTCGCCAACTTTACTTATTATACTACTCTTAGCAAAAATTATGGAATTAGCACATTTTGAGGATATTCACTTAGGTTTTGTTTTTAAAATTTAGCAGTAAATTAACAGATAAGATTTAAAACATTCTTTCTTTAATAGCTGAACAGTCTAGCTTCATAAAATATTCCTTAAACGAACTTGCCCAGTCAGCTGGGGCTGTAGAATACACCGACTGAACCTCTGCAGGGGGGGGGGGTAAGACCCCCCCCCCAATGAGTGTCCTGGGTATGACATTAAACTATCTGATGGTGAGGTTACAGTGATGCTGGAGCATTGGAGAATGTGGAGTACCCCTTCATTGCCATTGCTCCCAGGTTCACTCTGGCCTGGAATGGTAGCACCTGATAGGGCCCTATGGGTTAAATAGAACTCACTGCATACTTATGCTAAATGGAATTGCTTGAATTAGAACTGTTTGACTAAACTGAATAGCTTGAAATAGAAATGTTTTTCACAATTAAACTGTACTTACATTTGAACTGTGTGCTTATGCTAAACTGAATTGTTTGAAATGGAACTTTCTTTTTTTTTTTTTTTTACATTGAAACTGTACTTACACAAAACTGAATTGTTTAATATAGAACTGTTTTGACATTTAACTGTGTAAACAAAATCTGTACTTATATTAAACTGAATTAACTGAATTAGAACTGTTTGAATAAACTGAATAGTTTGAAATAGAAATGTTTTTGACAATTAAACTGTGTACTTATGCTAAACTAAATTGTTAAAAATAGAAGTGATTATTTGCATAAAAACAGAGTTGGCATTAAATAACCTACAATGGTTGATATGCCATAAAACCCAACCAACCAACCTTAAACGAACTAGATTAAATTATTTAGATTAATCATATAATTTTTCAAGCCATGCAGATGAAAATAATACAATGTTGGAGGAAAAAATTATGGAATGATCTTATAATTCCCCAAACAAATACCAGCAGAAGCCTAGATATGCAAATCAGTCGACTGTCTTGCAGACCTCAACAAGTTGTTGAGTATATGTAATTGAAAGGAAACATAGCTCCAACAAAAGAACTCTCAACTGAAATAATGGAAAGGATTGTAAAATTCATTCAAAAAATGTTGGCTATTCCCTGTCTAAAAATTTTTGTAAATATAAAAGAAATGGGATGGTCAAAATAAAGAAAACATACTTATAGCCTACAAAATGTACAACAAAACGAATGAAAAACAGATGTGTTGAAACAAGAGTCAATGTTTGTGACAGAACTATAAGAAATAAGATTTACATAGAAAAAAGTTAAATGAAAATCAGTACTAACACACAAACTGAAGATAATGAGGTTAAAGTGAGGTAAAGAGAAACAATCATGGCATGTGGACAGTTTGGTGAAAGTGATATTCACTGATGAATCAAGAATCTGCCAAAACATTGATACTGAAACTTTTGTCTGGTGCTGTTCAAAGAAAACACATAAAGATGGCACCTGGAAAAAAAAACGTAAATTTTTCAAGTCATTCATGATATGAAGATGCATGTCATTTAAAGGACCAGAGGATATAGCAATCATTACTTCAACAATCAGTGCACACATGTACATTGAAATCTTGGGTAATTATTTCATCGATAGAAAATTAGTTTTGTGGTGATTCTCTTTTTTTTTTTTTTTTTTTTTTTTTTTTGACACTGATGTGTCTTGTCACAGAGCAAAGGGAATTAAAGCTTTTCTTCAGTAAAGGCATATGAATTCTGTGACGTGGCTAACAGTCTAGATCTAAATCCAGTTGAAAATATATGATGAAGATTTAAAAAAAATTGATCCATGAGAAAGTTTCATCCACCAAAGATCTGTTCATGGCTATTTGGAAAAGTTGGAATCACATTGATAAATAATGTTGCTTTAAATTATTGAAATCCATGCTTGAAAGAATTAAAGCTCTCATAAAAGTTTGAGGGGAGGCAACTAAGTATTAATTCCTTTTTTTTTTTTTTTTTTTTTTTTGTCAATGGATATTTGGTTATTTCATATTTTCCTCTGCATAACTGGGAAAAAATTATAGCATCTATTTGAATTATTTAATCAAGTTTAAGATGGAAACAGACTTCTTCGACATTGTTGTTGGAGGTCTGCTAGGAGATACATTAGCACCATATCTGTTTATAATATGCCTAGACTATACTTTGAATGTCAATAGATATAATAAAAGAAAATGGCTTTACACTAAAAAAGGCCAGAAGCAGACAATATTCTGAAGAAACTAAAATAGATGCAGACAATGTAGATGATATAGCACTTCTTGCAAATACACTTACCCAAGCTGAATGCCTGCAGCATTGTAGGGAACAGGCAGCAAGAGGTATTGGCCTTCATATGAACACAAACAAAACAGTACATGTGTTTTAATTGAGAAATAGCCATCTCCACTCTACATGGTGGTCCTCTGAAATTAGTAGACAAGTTCACATACCTCAGTAGCAGCATCTCATCTACTGAAAATCATATCAATATGTATCTAGCAAAGGTGTGGACTGTTATTGATAGGCTATCGATCATATAGAAGTCTGGTCTATTCAAAAAAATAAAATAGAATTTCTCCCAAGCAGCAGTTGTGTCAATACTACTCTATGGATGCACCACATGGATGCTGACAAAACATTAGATAGGAACTGCTCAAAAATGCTACAAACTTTTGACAATGGCCTGGGAGACCTAGGTTCAATCCCAGGTTGAGTCATACCAAAGATTCAAAAAATGGTACTTGATGCCTCCTTACTTAATAATCAGCATTATAAGGTATGGACCAAGGGTAAAGTGGAGCAATCCAGGGAAAGGTTGCCCAGTTGGCTGGGGCTGTAGAATACACTGACTGCACCTCTGCAGAGGGGGTAAGACCCCTCCCAACGAGTATCCTGGATATGACACTAAACAATCTGATGGTGAGGTTCCAGCAATGCTGGAGCTTTGAGGAATGTGGAGCACCCCTTCATTGCCATCACTCCCAGGTCTACTCTGGCCTGGCGTGGTAGCTCCTGATAGGGCCCTATCTATGGGTTAAATAGAACTAACGGCATACTTATGCTAAACTGAATTGTTTTACATTTATATTTACCTAATACTGTATTTGATGGCATATATGATCTCTCCACCTATCTTATTTACATTTAATAATAAAGGAAGACACTAGACTGAGTACCTTTAATGTATAAGAATGATAATTCTTCCATTTGGTTTACGTTGTTCATAACTCCTTATTGTATACTAGCATAGTTGTGGCACAAGGTCAGAAGTTTAGAGCATCTAGTGAGAATCATATGCACTAGTGATGGTCTAACTTGCTAACCATTATATCATGCAAGGCTTAGCCAAGTTGTGGCTTGCCCAGTCAGCTGGGGCTGTAGAATACACTGACTGCACCCCCCTAATGAGTGTCCTGGATATGACACTAAACAATCTGATGGTGAGGTTCCAGCAATGCTGGAGCTTTGGGGAATGCGGAGTACCCCTTCATTGCCATCGCTCCCAGGTCCACTCTGGCCCGGAGTTGTAGCACCTGATAGGGCCCTATCTATGGGTTAAATAGAAATAACAGTATACTTATGCTAAAATGAATTGAGTAAACTGAATAGCTTGAAATAGAAATGTTTTTGACAATTAAACTGTACTTACATTTAAACTGCACACTTATGCTAAACTGAATTATTTGAAATAGAACTGTTTTATGACATTGAAACTGTATTTACACTAAACTGAATTGTTTAACATAGAACTGTTTTGACATTTAACTATGTAAACAAAATCTGTACGTGTAGTAAACTGAATTAGCTTTGCTTGACTAAACTGAATAGCTTGAAATAGAAATGTTTTTCACTATTAAACTGTACTTACATTTGAACTGTGAGCTTGTGCTAAGCTGAATTGTTTGAAATTGAACTGTTTTTGACATTGAAACTGTACTTACAGTAAACTGAATTGTGATATATAACTACTTGAATAGTTTGAAATAGAAATGTTTTTGACAATTAAACTGTGTACTCATGCTAAACTGAATTGTTTGAAATAGAACTGATTATTTACATAAAAATGGATTTGGTGTTAAATAATCTATAAAGGTTGATATGCCATAAAACCAAACCAAACCAGGGAAAGGAGTAGCACCCTCCCCTACACCTCAGTGTAGTAGCTATTGAAAAGGGAGCCTTGAGGTCACCCTTGACTATGGTTGCCAACTTTACTTACTTAACTACATTGAGCAAATTCTGGAAACAACACCCCATGAAGCAACAGCTATATAGCTTCTTCCCTCCCATCTCTAAAACCATTCAAGTAAGACTAATAAGACATGCAGGACGTTGCTGGAGAAGCAAGATCAAACTCATGTGACATTCTCCTATGGACCCCTTCATAAGTTCATGCAAGTGTTGAGTGACCAGCAAGAATTTACCTACAACAGCTCTGCACAGACACAGGATGTAGTTTGGAAGCGATGGATGATTGGGATGGAGTTGGGTAAATCCTTGTTAGCAGCACAACTTGATGATGATTAAGGTATATTTTATGAAACCTGCAATTTTTTATTTAATAGCTGCTAAATAAAAAAATTGGGGTGAACATCCTCTAAGTGTACTAATTCCATAATTTTGGCCAGGAATAGTATATGAATTAGTTGATTTGGAAGTAAATAGAACAAATCTTAGCTAGTTTTAAAAAGACTGTTATATGATTAACCTTTTTACTTACCTAACTCGTATAGGAAACTGCCACTTTTATATACATTTTATGAATCTGGCAAACATTGAAATTTTAAGTGTTTTTTAAAGATGTCTTTCAGTAATTTTGAGTGAAATAAAAAGCCTGATTTTGCTGGTTTAAAAAAATTTTTTAAAAATGTAATTTTTTGCAATTACTGTTTAAAACAAAGAAACATTTAGCAATGATATTACTTCATGGGCAGGATATGACACATAGTTGAATTCAGAGTTTTCCCTTCTTCTAGAAGGATGTCTTTGGCATTAAATAACCCATGACGGTTGATATGCCTTTAAACAAAGAAACCAAATCAGTCTTCCTTTTCTTAGACTGGTTGCCAAACCAAAGCTAAAGAACCCAGTCTGCCCTACTATTTACCCATAGCTATGGAAAAACAGATGTATTCATGCCTTTCTTTACAGTATTAGCATAAAGTGAAATTTAATCAGCCTTGTATTTGATTTGAACTCTGGTCATCAATTTCATTTCCTACTATGATGATTGCTATTATTATGTAACTTTTTCATAAGATAAATAAATCAATTGGATGCATTGAATGGATTTGTTTAAATTTACATCACTGTTGATAAAAGTCTAACACTATTGGTTTTCTCTTATGTTAAGTTCTTCATTACATATTGGTCAACAATACTTCATTTAAATGACTTTCTCTTTTCTTTTGTATGAAATATATCATTACATATAATTTGTATATCACTTACTGGTTCTGTAGCCTGATTTTGGTCATGGGGGTGGATGGTACTCTTGTAGTGTGTCTTGGGCTTAAATAGCCTAGCTGAGTTCATCCCTCTCCCCTGTTTTTTTCTTCTAGATTGGTTGCCATACCAATGTTAAAGAGTGCAGTTTGCCCTACTATTTACTCATAGCTGGAGGGAGAATAGTTGAATGCATACCTTTCCTAAGAGTATTCATGCTATGTAAACTGCAAACAGCCTTGTTCAAGATTTGCACTTGGGTAGCCATGTCCACTTCCCATTCCAATAATTGTTACACTATGAGCGTCTTCTTTTATGTATACTTTAGTTCTACTATATATTAAACTTTCTCCCTAGGGATTGAACCCTTCACCTCTTACCAACTATAGAAATAGTCAAAACTCTTATCCACCTCTTTATTTTTTTCATGATTTTATTGTTTTCAGTATGTAAATATATGTATAATCTGCTGAAACCTAGGAAAGTTTTTGGAGATAATCCTTGTTAGTGTGGAAAAGTTTTACTTATTTTAGTGGCAAGTGATTGTGGGTTTATTTTTCTTTGTAAGAGATAACATATACATTTACAATAAAGTCATTAAAAAAAAATTGTCAACTACTATCATATATGTGAATACTTGATATCACTTGGATTTTTTTTTGTATATTTTTAACAGTAATTTTATTTTACGACTATAGGAAAATTGCATTATCTATGATTTACTACAACTTATTTCTATTTTTCTGGTAGTGTTATAAAATTATGGATGTGCTTGTAGTGTAATGGTTATCATTGTAGGAAGTAGACTCTGCCATCAGTTCAAATCTTGGACAAGGCTGTTTGCATAGTGCTAATACCTTTGGGAAAGATATGAATCTAACTATTCTCCTTCCAGCTACCTAATAGTAGGGCAAACTGGGCTTTTTAACCTTGGTTTAGCAACCAGTATAGAAGAAGGAAAATTTTGAGTTCAAACTAGTTGTAGACTTAGAGAGGGATGGGTTCTACTTGGCTATTCATACTCAAGACACACTACAGGTGTAGCATTCTAACGACCAAACAAGCTTATGGGTTATGTCATTTTATTCATTTTTTTTTTTTTTAAGATAAGGATAAAATCACAAAAATCTCAAAAGAATTGAGTTTTAGTATAGTTTGTAAAAGGAAAAAAAAATAAGAAGCCTGTTTCTTATATTATTTGTTCTTAAAATAAAGATGCACTATGTTACATCACTCAAGTGTCACTGGGAATGTCTCCATGGTGCAATAGTTAATGCGCTGGACTGCAGGATTAGTACACGAAATAGAACTCCAGTCATGCTGTTATGATCACTTTTAGACAAATACCCTTGGGAAAGGTATGAACCCCCTTATCCTCCCAGTTAAATAGTACCACTACTGTCCTTCTAGAAGGATGGATTTAGCATTAAATAACCCAAAAAGTTTGATATGCCATTAAATAACAATCAATCAGTCAAGTGTGACTGTTAAATCAGATTTATATTGATTAATTCATGGTCATTCACTTTAGAGAGATCTTTTGGTTCACTTTTTTAAAGGTGACTGGACATGAGGAATTAACTTGTTAGTTCATAGTTTTATTTATTTTTCAAAGCATTTGTTGTAATATTGAAGGGATTGGCATGGTATTGTATTATAATTGCTGCTTCTTGTATGGCTTTTCTTTAGAGATTGAGTGTTCTATGTTTGCTTTTTAAGAAAACTGAAAAAAAAACCTTTTTTTAATTAACTATAGATAAGAGAATATGAATAAATTAAAAAGTAATCTGTTTTTAATTTTTTTTAAAAAACTGCTATATATATATATATATATATATATATATATATATATATATATAACCATTTAACTGTATACAAGCAATAAATAGCAATAATTGAAACCATTCAACTATGTACAAATGAATGAGCTCTTATTTAAAATAGGTACTAACACACAAATCATACATTATTTATATATATATATACACACAAACCCATGATTAGGCATTAAATAACCAACAATGTTTGATATGCCATAAAACACCACTAAACCTTTATCCTGAAAACTACCTTGTTTTTTGTTAAGTCACAAACTATTTGTGTGACTCAGGCTGAAAAAAGGTCCAGAAATTCATCAGGGAAACAAGATCATTCTCTCTGGAATACCATATAGGATATATAAATGTGAGGTGCCCGTGGTATGATGGTTATCGCCATAGGAAATGGACATGGCCACACGTGTTCAAATCCTGGACAAGACTGATTGCATTTCACATAGCACTAATACCTTTGGGAAAGGTATGAATCCAATTATTCTCCCTCCAGCTATGGGTAAATAGTAGGGCAGACTGGGTTCTTCAACCTTGGTAAGGCAACTAGTCTAGGAGAAGGAAAACTCTGAATTCAAACCTGTTGAACTCTACTTAAAAAATTGACCTTGTGTCTTATCCTGCCTGAGCGTAGGGGTTGGTAAATATATATAGGGTATATAAATGTTGCACACAACTCTAGCAACTGTAGACGGTTTTACCTCATCTTGCAGAGGTAGAATTGTCAGCTAGTGGACGTGAGTAGAGGGGGTGTGAATCCCTAATGAGGAGAACTTTAGAGTAATTGAAAATCTTGTCACTGTTTTGTATGGACAGTAAGATATTTAAAAAAATATCCTGATGTTAACATGATTCCTGTTGAAGGATAATTATATTGATAAAATGATTCAGAAAGATAGAATCTCTGGAGCATCCAGAGGTAGTCATATAGCTCTTAAGAGAGAGCCGAGGCAACCTGGTTGTTTTGTGATTGGACCTTTGAAGAAGCACTCTGAAAATGCATGTTCTCAACAACAGTTTAATTCTGAATTAGAATAACAATTTCCAGATGAAAATGACATTACATCATAGTAACACAGTATTGAGAAGAGGATTGTGACTGGCTGTACCATCACAGTCATCCTCTTCACTATTGGGAGGGGTCCACATAGCTTAGTGGCTAATGTGCTGGACTGCAACATTGTAATGAGTTTGAATTCTAGTTGCATTATTACATTCACTTTTGTACTAATACCATTGGAAGAGGTATGAACCCTCTTATCTCCCCCTCCCCAGTTATGGGTTAAATAGTACCATTACTATTTTATCAAGATGACTTTGGCATTAAATAGCCCACAAAACTTGATATGCCACTAAGAACAAACCAAACCTATCTTCTCTATTGCTACAAATATGGTAGTTAAATTGATCAGGGTAGAGTGCCAACGACCCGTGATAAAGGTTGGTATGCAACAACTGCTCACAATTAGGGCATATATGGATGACCTGATAATTACAACTCAATAAATGTCAATCTCTGCCAGCATAAGAATTTTACAGGGACTCATGTATGAAGATAAAGCACTAAAGAGAAGGTCCCTTGTGTTAAAGAAAGCAAAAGTTGTGGATAAGTTAGTTTGGACAATAGACATTTTCATTCATCCTGTCCTGACATGATGGTTAGAGTGTTCGCCAATGACCTGGGAGACCTGGGTTCACTCCCAGGTCAAGTCATACCAAAGACTCAAAAAATGGTACTTGATGCCTCCTTGCTTAACACTCAGCATTATAAGGTATGGATCAAGAGTAAAGTGGAGCAATCCAAGGAAAGGAGTAGCGCCCACCCCTACACCTTGGTGTAGTAGCTATTGAAAAGGGAGCCTTTGGGTCGACCTCGACTAAGGTTGCCAACAACTTACATATGGCTGGAAAAAAGTTAATTATATTTCTTATGTATAATATGCATCCTTAACTTTTGGACAGAAAAATTTTATACACAAATAATTATGGTATATATTGTTTTATATATGTGGATTTTTATGAAAGAAGTAGCTATTTTGAAGAGTACTTAAAATTATTGTCAGTATCAAGTTTTTTTAAAAGTTAATTCTAAATATTTTAGGAGAAAACAATGGCACTTACTTAAAGGTTGTCAAAAAAAATAGCTTATCAACTTCAGTTACAAAAATTGAGTCATGTAATTTTACTCTCCTCCTTTGACACCCTTGTGACTTATTTTATTAGATAAGTTAGTAACTTGACTTTATTTTACAGTCACATGTAAACATTGTGAATACTAAAACCTTAAAACTATGACTAAAACCCTTTAAGTAGTTAAGAATATCTTAATTAGAATGATTTGCTTTGCCAGTTTTTAACAAAACTAAAAACTTGTTACACAATTTTTTTTCCAATATCATAAAAACTCAGAATGTTACCATTTAAAACAACATTTATCTCTGTGTGTGTAAAACATTTTTCTCTATCACCAATGATATCATATAGCATGAAATGTACTTGCCACCACTTTAAATGAGTGTCATATTACCATGACCATGGAATTTTTTTTTTTTTTTTTTCCCTAAAATTAGAAGAATAGAAATGATTATAAAAATTCAAATATATATTTAACTGTAAAAATAAATGTTATTTATTTTATTTTAAAAAGAAATCATCTATGAATTTTTTCATGGGTAATAACTAGTTTTTAATTCTATAATCCTTCATCTTTTATTGTCTATTAGATAAGTTTAAACTTTTTTTTTTTTTTTTTTTTTTTTTTTTAATCAAAAGGTAAATGTTTTAGATAATTGAAAATAAAAATTATAGTTCGTTTGCAATCAATTATCGTTAGTAATTTTATATTTCTATTTGTTATGGTTCAAGTTGCCAGTTATTTCATAAATCAAGAAAACTAGTTATTGTTAATGGACTGAACAAATATATCTGCCTGAAAATAAACTTCTTTATAGCCCAGTTGGCTGAGACTGCAGAATACACTAACCGCATCTCTGCTGAGAGGTTAAGCCTCTCCACCAATGAGTGTCCTGATATGACCCTAAACAATCTGATGGTGAGGCTTCAGTCTTAGAGTTTTGGGGAATGTGGAGTATCCCTTCATTGCCATTACTCCCAGGTCCACTTTGACTCGGAGTGGTAGTAACTGTTAGGTTCCCATCTATGAGTCAAATAGAACTGTTTAATCATTTACTATACTTGTAACCATTTAACTGTGTGCAAACAAATAAGTTCTGGTTTATTTAAAAATGTTAACTACAAACAGCATAACCTTCTTCATCTGTCTTTTTTATTTTTTACTTTTTAAACTAATGAAGGAACTGGAATTAATAAACTCCCATAGAAATATACAGCAGGGATATATTCTTCTATAAAACTATCATCCAAGATAGGTTATTTAAAACAAAGATGTGTTTGAAAAGTAATGTATCATAATTTATTTAAATTCCAAACAACATGGTTTTTATTTCAAAGTAATCCTCTTTGAGTCTAATGCACTTTCCCATTCTTCTCTGCCATTCTTCTATGCACTGCTGGAAGGATTCTTTTGGAATGCCTCTCAACTCCATTGTTATGGCTCCCTTGATGGCCTCCACATCTTTAAAATGAGTCCTCTTGATGATCCCTTTGAGTTTGGTGGGGGAAAAGAAAAAAGTCATATGGAGCAAGATCAAGTGAAGAGGAAGGTTGTTCTGGTATGGCGATGTTCCTCTTGCCCAAGAATTGCTGGTTGCTCTGGGCATTGTAAGCAGGTGCATTGTCATGATGAAGCAGCCACAATTTGTCCTGCCTTAACTATCATCTCTTCTTGCACACTGAGTAAAGCATATGCCACAGGATCTCCCTGTTGACTTGCTGATTGACTGTCTGTCCTTGTGGTAAGAACTTGATGATGTTGGAGACTTCCACTGATAGCTCTGGCATTTGGGTTCCAAGTTGTACTAAAAAATCCATGTCTCATCACCAGTGATAACTTTACAAAACAACTCTGGTTCAGTTTGAAGATGCTCAATGTTGCACAGACTTTCTGCCCTAATCTTTGTCAATAATCGTCCAAACATTGTCCTTTTTCATGACCAGCTGACTTGTGATCATTTGAATGCTCAATCAATGATTCCACCTATCTTATCCACTCAATGTTGATGTCCGTCGTACTTGTTGACATTAAACAAAAAAACCCGAACCAAACCTACTTGTGCCACTCAAAATCTTGTGTACACCACTTGGTGTTATCTCCATACATTTGCTAAAGCATTTCAGTGTTTATGAGTTTCCCAAACCAGACAAAAAAATTTCAGGTTTATTTGTTGTTTGGTGATCACCATTTATTCCTTGTTGCTTATAGCTGAACGACCTGAAAAAGAGGAGGTGTAAACAAAAGCATGTGAAAAAAAAATGCAGTGGTTACAGAAAGCTAAGATTATAGTTCTATATTCCCAAGATATGTTAGATTAGTAACAACAATCTGTTTAACTCTCTTTCGGTCATAGCTCACACAACATAACTGGTCCTGTTACTTTTCAGACAGACCTTTTATATACAATATATGAATTAAAAGTAGGTTTGTACATTTTGTAATTTGTTTTCGAAATAAGTACAAATTGTTCATTAAGTTACAAGGATTATCTTTTGGAAGCAAACTAGAAGTTTAACACCACCTTACCAATGAGCTAAAGTGCTCACTGAACATCCAATAATGTCTGTCAATGTTGAATTTCTTCTATCAACCATGGGTTGTAGTGACCTCTACATTTGTCAAAAGACCAGTTGAATGCCCATGTTGTGTCTGATCTTAAATGACCTAAAATCTGCTGCAGGAGTTGATACTCCATGGCTAACGGAGGTTATAATCAGACAATAACTCTTTCCAACTTCAACAAAATTATTTATATAATAGGAAAGAAAACAAAAAATACAGAGGTTAATCTTAAAACTGGGGGATTGATAGACGTCTAATTAGTGGCTTTCTGTGAGAAAACTATCAGGGGTTCAAAAAATATATCTTGGGCAATTCTTAGCTAATTTCTCCCCAAGTTTTCAATTCTGATTTCATCTAAGTGATGACTCTTTTCTTTGAGTTCTTTGTTGGTTTGGCTTAAGTCAGCTGGTTTATTCTACCCTTTTGTCTGCTCTGCCTTCTCTTTGTTTTGACTCTAATCTTCTCTTATCTTGTCTCCTATCTCATCTTGTGTGCCAAAGCCTCAAAAGTTGGCATTGGAACATTAATTATTCCTTTGTTTTAACTGGGACTTTCTAATTTTCAACAATGGTCCAACCCCTTAGTGGCAGTAAGAGGGCCAACCCACCCCTCAACTCCAACTTTCCTTCTTCAGCATCTCTAACTTCCACTCATAGCCGCCATCTCCTATTCTCACTCTTTCCTCTCTAGAATCAAGCTGTTACTTCTCCCTTTGGGGCATTATCTGATCTGGCTAACGCATTCCTCTCTTGGAGACCAAGCAAGAAACATTCAATCAAAGAATCAAAAGCCTTAAAAAGGTCTTTATTGACTTTTATCTTTACTTTTCTGTGTGAACTCCATTTATGGAAAAAATAACTTCTTTTGGAATAATAATCAGATATGCTTGCTTAGATCTAGTTCCATGGTCAACTTCAACTTCTCCACAAAAAGGATAAAACCTTAAAAATTCTCTTGGAGTGTTTTCATATGTCTTAGGCTGGCTTTGATGACTAACACAAGTCTATGTCCACTTGAGAATCAGAATCATAAATGATTCTCTGGCCTAAATTTAAGAGGGTCTTCCTATCAGGTCACAGCTTATAATGTTACAGGAAGAGATGAAAAAGAAAAAACAGACTTCCCTTATTTACAAGCATATGTGTTGAGCTTGATTCTGTACAATTTAAATTTTATATCTTAAGTTTTGTATTCATATTTTAACTTCTTAAAATTCCTAATATAATCATATTGAATTTAATCTTCCAGTATTCAAAAACAAAATATTGGAAATAGTTTCTTAAAGTTTTGAGAATGAATATCAAGTTGCTTACAAAATCAATCTGTCATGAAGTGAATGAAAATGTATTATAGGCATCTTAAATTTTTTTTGGTTTTATAATTAAAGACTATTAGCATATTTATTTACTAATGAATGTATTATATTAGTATATCATTGTAATCCATAAAATAAATAATGAACTATTACCTGAATTACCAAAAAATACTGTCAATAAAATTGTATACTCATCAAGCTAGTTGGTTGTGTTTTATGGCCTTGTAGGTTATTTAATGCTAAATCTTGTTTATGCATACATATCAAATATATATGATTTGTAAATGAATAGTTTGTAGGTAATAATTTTTAAACAAGCCAGAGCTTATTTGTTTGCACATGGTTAAATGGTTTTAAGTATTGCTATCTAACACTAATAGTTAAATGATTTCAAGTATTGCTACTTAACACTAGTAATTCTATTCAACATTATTCATTCATTTGCACACAGTTAAATGGTTTCAAGTATTGCTATGCAATACTATTAAGTCATTTGTTTGCTCACAGTTAAATGGTTTCAAGTATAGAAAATGATTAAATATTTCTGTTTGACCTATAGATAGGACTCTAACAGGTTAGAGTGGATTTGGGAGCAATTGCAATGAAGGGGTACTTGATATTCCCTATTTCCCTACTTGATATTCCCTAAAGCTCAAGGACTGGAGCATCATTATCAGATTGTTTAGTGTCATATTCAGAACACTTGTTGGGGGAGCTTTACTCCTCTGTAAAGATGCAGTTGGCATATTCTACAGCCCCAACTAACTAGACTACTCATCAATTTGGAGTCAAAATTAATAATGGAATTTTTATAGCTGCACTGTTAAAGTGACCCTGGGATACAGTTTTAGTTTTGCAATAATGACCCTGGGTGAGAGCTATCCACTTATGACAAACAAGGCAGAGGGATGTGTACATGGGCCTTTGTTTTTCTATGCTAAAAATTTCGTAATTAGGTATTAGGTCTTTTCTTCAATAGAAAAAATCCTTTTCTTTCCTATCACCAGCCAAACAGGCATGGACATGTTAATGAAATTTAAAAATTTTGAACAATAGAACTGGGGCAAATTTTAAATAAGTGTTATTGTCAGTGAGTGTAAATCAAACTAGGGCAGCATGTGTGTGTCTCTCTCTCTCTCTCATATATATATATATATATAAGTTTTGTATATACTAATAAACTTATTTATAATTGTTTATGACAACTTTATATCTCGCACAACTACACAGATGCATTAGTATTAATGAATAAAATAACCAGTCCTTGTGGAAGTAAACTGATTTTTCTAACTTTTATTTTCATTTTTAAATATTCTTTGAATTAGTCTCCTGAATAGATGTCTACTACTATTGCTTTACAGTAATCTCTTATAGAATTTCAAATTTATCTATGTATTGCAATGAATGAAATTTTATAATGTAGAAATTCTACAATTAAATAGTATTAATGTTATATGTATATATACACACACACACTTGTGGGTCCTTTAACCTGGGTATGCCAACCAGTCTAGAATAAGAAAAAATTCTGAATTCAATCTTGTTAAACTTTGCTTAAAAACTAACCTTGTATCACATCCTGCTTGTAGAGAGGGATTGAATAAATACATGATATAAAATATCCAGTTGGTGTCCAAAGACTATGGGTGTGGATTATTCATGTATAGAATATATAAAGGGATTTCATATAAATCTATAGGAGTGCTCTATGTATGTCTATTGTTATATATTTCTTTTCTGGTTTATATAATAAAACTCGCATACAGAGTGTATACAATGTAACTGGAAGAAAACTCAACCACGGTTAACTTGTCATTATAAATTTATTTCGGCGAAGAATATAACTGTGGTTGAGTTTTCTTCCTGTTATATTTTATTTGTGTGTGTGTGTGTGTGTGAGAGAGAGAGAGAGAGAGAGAGAGAGAGAGAGATAGAAGGACTGCAATTAAAATTTTTTAGCAGAACAAGACTGCTCAATGTTATCATATCTGAACAGGTATAAGACCTATAAAGTCCATTACTTCTGTTTCAGACAATCTTTAGATAGAAATGGGGGGGAAAAAATGGCTAATCAAGCTTCTATAACACATCACTCAATAAGTCCCAGGCCTAACTAATAAAATAACAGCTTTTTAGTAAAATTTGACTTTATTCATCAACATAATCTCCTTCTAGGGTGATACTGATTCCAACATTTCTCTAACAATTCAATGCCTTTTTTGTAGAATGATTTGTCTTTGGTCTCAAAGTACACCTCAGTTTCCGATATCACTTTTTCATTGGAGCCAAATCTCTTTCCCTGAAGCATTCTTTTAAGATTTGCAAACAGCCAGTTGTTGCTGGGGGCCAGATCTGGAGAATAGGTTTGCTTGAACAGTATTTTTTCCCATCAGAAAGCAATTATTTATCAACACACAAAATTCAGATTTTTCTATTGTTTTGAAAATTTGCAACAGTAGCTTCACTTAAATAACTGTAATTTGTAAACTAATAATCCGATTGGGCTCAAATTTTGATACTGGCCATTTGAAGGTTATAAAAGGTTTTACTTTTTAAAAATCATATAGATTTTTTATTAGTAGTGCCATCTATATATGTCAGGCCCGGGACTTATTGAGTGATGTGTTATATTGTGAAATATAGTTACATAGGATTTTAGTACATGTGACATTTACATGAAAGAAATTTAGATAAAATATAATAAATAACATGATTATTACATGGAACATTCAAATTAAAAAATAAAATGAAAAATTAAGATAAAATGTGATAGTGTGTCATTACACATAGCATTCAAATAAAAGTGGAAAAATTTTTTTTATCCTGGCATTTTAAAATAGACAAGAACACACACACACACACACACACACATACACTTGAGGTTTATCTGGAAATAATCTATTTGGTATTGATAAAAAGAAGTATGCTACTAAGGGCAATAGCATTTTAGTCTCCTTTTAAGAACTCTCCTTGTGATCTGCCAGACTTATTTCACTGTTCCTTAAAATTTTCAACAAGAATCTGCGAAGTTCTCTTTGGGATTACCATCAACTATCTTATTGTATTTGAAATCTTGTCCATATTTTGACATCTCCTTCCTTTAAACTGTGATTTTCAGCATTAGAAAAGGCCTTAACTTAACAGGAATTCAAGTCTGGATGATGTTTTGCAAAAAAATACCCCATATAAGACTTTAAGAATGGACAGTCAAGATATGCATAATAGCTGGATACTTGCTGGACTGACCATATATTTGTCCCTGCTACATGGAGATCAGTACCCAGTAATTGATAATATTGATAAATGATCTCTCTTACTGGTTATGTTTTAAAAAATTCTTGTTTACATAGAATATAGACTGATATTAAAAAAAATTCATTGCTAAATATACTAGTTTAACTTGTATGGCAAAAAATGTTTCATTTTCTCAAGGTGTTTTATAAGTTAGCTTTTAATAAATCCAAGTCAGGTAATTGTTTTACTATGTTTAGAAATAAGCTGAAAGGTTAGCTCAATTTGCTGTGTTCTACTTCAGTGTTGTTGATAGTTTGTCTCAATTGATGATTAATATGTATATAATACTCTAATGTATATCTGAAGTTTGTTACATTAGTTACCAACTGATATCTCAACTCATCCTAATAGATGTGTACATTTTAGCCTTGTGAACTATATCATCAGAACCCTATATTGTATCCTGTACATGTTTATTATATTCCAGGCCACCACCACCTCCAGGAATTGCAAAGAGCAAAAAAGGTGTTTCTACAGTAACTGTCCAATAACTCCTCAGTTTTTCTTTTTTTACCTTCTTTTACAACATTGTTTTCTCTTTACCAGAGAGTAAACACCCTTTTCTCAAAAGTTCCCTCCCCTGGCCCACTGACAATTCATGCTGCTAAAATGGTTCGTGCCAAGAATAAAAAGGTAAAGACTGTTGTCACTCCAGCATTGAAGAAAATTCCTGCAAGTGTACCAACTGTCAAGGCGCCCATCACTACCGTTGCTGTAGTCCAGGTAGGGAGGAGATTTTTGACCCCCCCCTCTCACAACTGCATTTGTAGAGCTGTGAACTGTGACAATACCATCTTTCTCTGTCCTGCTCACCTGCTCTCCATCGCTCTTCCTTTTTTTTCTCTCTCTCTCTGCGTGTTGTGCATTCACATTCACAACTTCTTATACTGCTTCCTAATTTACCCTGCCCTCTCTTGCTCCTTTCTTTTCTCTAGATCCTCCCTTCCATCTTTTTCTCCCTCTTCTGTTTTGATATGGTTGAGTATGCTGAGGTAGTAGTGCAGGAATAAAAAAAAGCTCACCTGCTCACTGAATCACTCAGAGGGAGAGAGCCTGCTCTCTTATCAATGTCCACATGACACAGTGTCTGCACAAATTCTCACAGATATTTGTGGTCACTATTTTACACTTTGTGAAGGAGTAGTAGTTAACTTGTATGTCATACACTCGACACTGCTTTTTTTTTTGTTTTTTTTTTGCTTTGTGCTTCTAATAACAGTGTATTGCTACTACTAAAACATAATCTTATCATTGAACCAACATTTTAAATGTTTTTTTCCTTTCTCCTTGCTACTAAACACGTGTTTATTCTAGTTTTGCCATATTAAAATAAATACTATCCTGTTGACCTGGGTGCTTCTAACATTGTATTGACAGACTTACATCTTAGTATCTAAACTTTGGGCATATCATTTATACACTGATGAGCCAAAATGTTATGACCACCTATCTACTCAACTGTTGGTTCTCAATGTTTCCACAAAACAACACTTAACTTATTAGTGATGAACTCTGCAAAAGGTTTCCCATTATTATTTTACTCTTTGCAAGTTTTTCACATTAACTCTAACTAGAGGTTTTTCTTTGAAGCCTGAGTGACAGCAAGTCTTCTCAAATATTCAGGACTCTTGTAAGTATTCTAGATGACTTTAACAGTGCTATGGTTTAAATGGTCTTGTGTCTTCCTTGGATCTCCAGTTTCCTCAGTTTCTTTTTCATGTTTTAGGAGACTGTTCTAAGGGCTCCAACTATAATAGGCATCATTGTCACTGTCATGTTTCACAGCCTTTTCAGCTTTCTGGCCAGATCTAGGTATTTGTCTTTTTTTCCTCTATGATCTGCTGGAACTGAAAAATCGATTGGGTGACAAGTTCTTTTCTTATTTAATACTATGCCTGATCTGGCTGGATTGGGTGATCCATTTATATCTCAAGGTCACAGAGAATTTATTATTGTATTTTCTTTCATCTCTTAATTTTGTATTTTTATTTATTTTTTTATTGCTATTCTCATATTGGCCTTTTGTAACAGTAAGGAATAGAAAAAATAAAGGATAGTCTCTCAGTGGGACTTAAAATCATGTCCCTTTTTTTTTGTTTCATCAAGGTCTGGTTAAATGCATTACTTACTCTACCAGCTAAACTATGAAGAACCATCGGTTTGCTGGCCCTGTCACCTGGGGCTGTAGAATGCACCAACTGCATCTCTGCAGAGGAGTAAGACTCCTCTGTTGAGTGTCCTGGATATGACAATAAACAATCAGATGGTGAGACCCGAGTAATGCTGGAGCTTTGGGGAATGAGGAGCTCCCCTTTACTGCCATTGCTCTCAGGTCCACTCTGGCCCAGAGTGGTATTACCTGATAGGGTCCTATCTATGGGTCAAATACAACTGTGTGCTTTCGCTAAACTAAATTTTTTGAAATAGAACTGTTTTTACATTTAGCTGTGTGTAAACAAATAAAAAAACTGTACTTATGCGGAACTGAATTGTCTTAAATAAAACTGTTTATATGTGTAAAAATAGATTTAGCATTAGATAACCTACAGTGGTTGATATGCCATAAAACCAAACCAAACTAAAACCATCAGTTTTCAGAAACTCTGGGGTTTTTTTTCTAGGAAGTTTTAAAATTGCTGCTGTAAATAACATGTTGGATATTCTG